>JAQQZS010000023.1:31152593-31163385 GCA_030068045.1 Platyallabes tihoni
AGACTCACTAGCAGAATCGTTCAATTCTGTTTCCTGTGTACTGCACTGCATAGCGTCTATGGGAGTCACGTGACAAAGGAACGAACAACTCGGGACTTGAAGACTCAAAGGTAATGACTCATTTCTGTTTCCTGTATATAACATACGGAGGTGATGCTTTGCGCATGCGCGCTCAATAGAAAATGAACGAATCACTCTCCAAGACTACTTGTTCATCTGAGCCATGTTAAAGATTCGTTCAAAAAGAACGAATCGTTCATGAACGACCCATCACTATTCCGCAGCACAAGAGAGAGAAAAACCGTTGGCTCAGTTGTGATCACGTGACGCTCGGCATCAAAACAAAAAGCGCATGCGTGATATATGATACTCGGTACTCGTAAACCAAGTCAAAATTTATTACAAATCTTTGCTCGTCTTGCGGAACACTCGCAAACCGCGTTACTAAGGCTCCACTGTAGATTTATTACAGTTTTCACCACAATGTTAATGAGGAAGAGTGACGGTAAATGATTAACCTTACTATGACTCTGTCTTCATTGGCTACGTTTTAACTTGGTGTTTAACTTGGTGTTTAGTTTAGAGTTTCGACACACTGCACAAGAACACTACAGTGAAAAGGCACCATTTGATGTTGAAGTAGTTAAGTCGTCTGTGTGGAGAGCTAGACGTGGCAAGTCACTGGCGAGTGTCGCCCATGCTTGGGCCAGAGCTGAAGCTGCCAAAGTGAGAGCATCATATTCCAGCCAAGAGGCTAGATTGAAAATGGAAAAGACCACAAGAGAAGCTCAAAATCAGCTGGAAATAGTAAGAATAGACACTGAGTTGGAAGTGTTAATGCGGCAACGAGAAGCTGATGTACAGTAGCTGCTGTGGAGGCACAAGTGCTGGAAGATGCTGAATTAGCAATGCATGCTGCAGTTGAAAGAGGGTGTCTGAAACAGAAAAAAGTTCAAATTGAACGTACCAGTGAATACGTCAATTCTCAAATTAACCTTCAGGGTCATTCTCCCTCCCTACTCTAATCAGTCTTACCAGTCACTCTTCAATTTCATGTTGACTCATATAACATGACATAACAGCTTCATAACATGGAGTCCACCTGCAAAAGACATAACATACAAAGTCTATCAACAACAAGCCAAAGTCTGAGAAAAGCTGTTTGTATTCGTTTACTGTACTTCCAACAAATATGATCTGTCTACAGGTTTGATGAAGTCTTAAATTGGGAGGACCAGCACCATCATGAATGCACACGCTAAGCCTCATTGTTTCTCGTTCCGTTCCTCCAGCTAGCACGTCACCTCAGGCAGAGCCTTTATCACAGTACTGTATTTAGTACAACAAGACCTGTTTAGTTCAGGACTGTACCAATTTGATGTTTAGCCTGAAAATTACTAGTCATGGTATTCCTCAGGAATTGGACCTCATGACTAAATGGTTGGGAAAGGAATCTGGCGAAATGGTGAAGCGCATCCACTCAGTGCATGTCAGCAACCCCAAATGCTAAAAAAGGTGGTTATCTCACAGGTCTGTCGTACCTTGACATTTTACCTGGGATCGCACCAATTGTAGATAAGCTTCTGGGTCATTGTACAAAGAAAAAAATCATGGTCGCTTTCCTCCTTTTGAGTATTTCTGTAACGAAGATCACAAAACAATAATGTTCAGCCAACCTGTTGAACTTGAGTTTGCAAGTTCTGGCCATTACTGTGTGAACACTGGGGCCAATGGAGGCTAAGATACTCGGTGTAACAAGCAGATCTTAGCAATTATCAAAGATATTCCAAAGAAGGAGGAGGAAGAGGATAAGATACTGTCAGGTACAGAAAAAAAAACATTTCTAATGAAGATTCATAAACAATTTGGTCATGCCTCTGCTGAGAGACTACAAAGTCTTCTCAATAGCTCAGGCAACAAAGATCCAGAACGCAACATCATCTTACAAAAAATTGTGAATGAATGTCGAATATGTCAAAGATACAAAGCAACCCAAAGCAAGACTTGTTGTTGGTTTACCCCTAGCATCTTAGTACAAAGAAACTGTGGTTAAAGATCTGCATGAACAAGGTGTGCGGTATCACCATATTATCGATCAGTTCACGCGGTATAGTGCAGGGAGAATTCTGACCAAAAAAATGTCCTGTGAAACATTTTGTCCATAACTACAAGTAAGTGTACATCGGAAACCGTTCAGTGACAATAGTCGAGAATTCAACAATAATGAGGTGAAAAATATGGCAGAGAACTTTATCATACAAATAAAGATTACAGCAGCATACAACCCATGAAGCAATGGTCTTCTGGACCAACTCAACCAAACACTTAGTGAAATCATAATGAAGGTGAACACAAGTATTGGTTGTGATTCTTCGACTGGGCTCTTATGGCAAAGAACATGCAAAACGTCTATGTCTACAGTCCTCATCAGTTAGAGTTTGAGATTCAGAATCCTGACCTACTCTCTGTGCTAACTGATTATCCTCCATTTTTAGAGGGACTACAAAGAGTGAGTGGGTGGCAAGACACATTTCTGCATTATATCCACCAAGAAAGGCTTTTACAGAAGCTGAATGTTGAGAAAAAATATAGAGACCATTGCAAAAGCAACTACATCACACAAATGAAAAGGGGGATGAGACAAATGGAGAATACTGGCGTAACCTCTAGGCTCTAGTGAAGCTGAACACCATCCACTTGATATTACAGAGAAGTAATTTCATCTTAAAAAACGGACATGTTGTCAAATAGAGGATAGAGAAAACAATGTACTACACATAGAACTGAAGTTTTAGCGTGTGCAGGCAAAGCTACTGGTCAATATAAATACTGATATAATCTCATGCTCATTGAGTCCACTGATGTTGCAGGCACTATGGAATCAGTGGAAGTGAGAGATCTTATTGTGGAGAGTGGGCATGTGAATGTTTTGGCACGAAAGCATGTATGGTTAAGTTTTTTTAAGCGAGACGACTGTCAGTAATAAATGTGTTTTTAAATAGTTCAGAGTATTAGTCATGTGTCATTAAATAAAAATTGCAAATCATTTGCTTCTCTCTTACGTCTTCATCCTGTCCCATCTCGGATGTGGCTTCCATCTTAGCAATTTTCATGCCCTCTTCAAACTTGGCGTAGATTTTGAACACCTGACTGAAGTCTCGGACAGTGAACATGGTCTGAATCGCCTTGTCATTGACCACGGCTACTAACCGGACCGGCGCCTCATCCAGACGTCCAACAGAGATCGCAGGTAATCAATGTACTCCTCCATGATCTCTGGATAAAGCTGAACAGAACATTCACACAGTCATGTTGGAACAGGAAGGGGTATACCCCAAACTGTTCCCACAATGCTGGGAGCCAAAAATGTCATGATATGCAGAAGCATTAACAGTTCCTTTCACTGGAACTAAGGGACTGAGCCCAATTCCTGTAAAACAACCCCACATCAGTTCCAACATGACTGAGAACCAGAGCAAGGTCCATAAAGACATGGATGAGCGAGTTTGGTGTAGAAGAACTTGACTGGCCTGCACAGAGTCCTGACCTCAACCTGATAGAACATCTTTGAGGTGAATTAGAGTGGAAACTGTGAACCAGACCTTCTCATCCAACATCAATGGCTGACGTCACAAATACGCTTCTGGAAGAATAGACACATTCCTAAACCTTGTGGAAAGCCTTCCCAGAAGAATTGAAGCTGTTGCAGTGGGCCAACATTATATTATATTATACCGTATGGAATTTTTTGGTTTGTTTGTTGCGATGGATTGGGACCCTGTCCCACAATACACTGCATTAAGGATGTCATTAGGTGTAAATAAGACAGGTCATAGGAAGGAGGAAGTAAAAAGCAAGTCCGGGCACATGTTCTGCTCCAACAGGTAGAAACTTTTCCAGTTTGATTTCAAAATACATCCTTTGTACATAAGCCATTACACAGAGACAATGTGGACACATGGCATAGGACATCTTCTTCTTCTTTCAGGAATTATACCTGCTTCCTGTCTTTTTGTGTACAGCATTGCTGGTCTCACTACTGCCCTGTAAACTTTCCCTTTCATTCTTGCTGATAGCTTTCTGTCACTGATCACCCTTTCTACTCTTCTCCACCCTGCCTGCACCCTCTTCTTCACTTCCCTACCAAAGTTCCCATTGCTTTGGACAGTTGACCCTAAATATTTAATCTCCTCTACCTTCTCTACCTCTACTCCTCGCAACTGCTCCTTTTCCCCACCCTCTTTATACACATGTACTTAACATTCTTGCTCCTACTGATTTTCATCTCTCTTCGCCACACAAAATCTGTCCACTAAATCTCTTAAATGAAGCTTCATGAAATTAACATTTTAGTGAAACTATTACCAGGGAAGCCTCGACATCTAAATGAGGCTTTATTTTGCCATCACTACAAAGCAGCACAGCTACCTAGCAAGTTTAGCTTACTTAACATAAACATAGTTTTTTTTTTATTTTGTTGAAAACAATAACGTACAAACCAAACCACACACAATTCAACCAACATAGACAGGGAGGATTACGGTGGCCGAGAAATGCAAAACAAAATAAAACTGAAAACAAATTAACAATTTCAAAAACAACAGAACAAATTCCAAAGATCATCGGTAAGAATTTCATTCACAAACCACACATGGGCGTGTTCATTCTTACCACTGACCGGGTGAGACATCTGTCACTCAAAATATACAGGAACTACTACAGCCTCATGGACATTTAAATGCTGCACGGCTGCAGTACTTCTTGTATGTTTTAAATGACAGATACCTACTTTTTCCAGTTTGACGGAATTGTTGTTGTGTTTTATTATTTGATATTTTGTTTCTGGATATGTCGTTGTGTTTTCAGATTTGTTAATTTGTTTTCGGTTTTGTTATTTTGTTTTTAAATTTATTTTGGTTCGGTTTTATTTTGTTTTTGAATAGTTTTTTTTTTCTTTCCGATTTTGTTATTTTGTTTTTGGTTTTGTTATGTTTTTAATTTAATTAGTTTTTGTTATTATGTTTTTAATTTGTTTATTTGTTTTTGTTATTTTGTTTTCAGTTTTGGTATTTTGTTTTTGGTTTTGTTATTTTGTTTTCGCTTTTGTTATTGTTTTGCACTTCTCGGCCACTGTAATTTCAGCTTTTATTCCAAATTTAAAAGGTTCCGTCTGATTTCTTTTTATTTTCCCATGATGTTAACCAAAGAGGCATTGAGATTGAAGTTACCTTGACCATAAAATACATCTCCACCACCAATTTACTCAAATTATCAGAAGCCGCTAAAGCCATGACATGAATTTTCCATGCTGGCTGTTTAAAGGCACAGTCAACTGAGTGTATGTAAACAACTGACCAACTGGAATCATAATATAATGAATTATAAGTGAAATAATCTAACAATAAACAATTCTTGGAAAAATTAAGTAAACTGACAATCTTATGTTTATTAACATGGAATGTATAGAGAGGTGCTGGTGTAGTGGTTAGCACTGTCGCCTTGCACCTTGAGGGTCCGGGTTTGATTTCCGGCCAGACTCGATTCCCGGCTCTCTGTGCATGGAGTTTGCATGTTCTCCCCGTGCTTGGTGGGTTTCCTCCGCGTACTCCGGTTTCCTCCCACAGTCCAAAGACATGTAGGTTAGGTTAATTGATGTTCTCAAATTGCCCGTAGTGTGTGTATATGTGTATGTCTGTGTGCCCTGCGATGGATTGGCACGACCCTGAATAGAGGTTTTTTAAAAATCTGTTTTTAATGATTTTAGACTAACTATATTTAATCTTCTGACTTAAATATATAAATCGTTCACATATTATGCAAAATTTTACCAAATGATGATTGAATGTTGTGTGTATTCAGAGAGACTGATTGTTCCCTGGGGGAAGGGCTACTCAGTTGTCCAGGTTTCCTTGCATCAATGGCATTGATGTAATTCCCTCACTGGGCATTTCCAATTATTTCAGTGCTTAATTTTCTAAGAGCAGTTCATCATAAGCGTGACCTCTGTTTCTGTTACATGTCATTTACTGTATTTGAATGCTGATGTTTGTTTCTAGAGAGAGAGGTCCATTCTTTGGCCCAGATTATTTTATTTATAATTCATTTAAGATAAATGTAATTTATATATTTAATAAAAATGTATTTTACTAAACAGTATTTAATGTTTTTCATATTTTGTAGTTGTTTAAAACGTTGAATAAAAATGTTTTTTTTTACAATCCATGCTAAATATTTTCTTACCTTAATTATATGGACTTATTTACTAGTCATCAAATAAAAAGTCAATACAGATTGATTTATATGAAAAAAATATAAAATATATACAACATAGAAAAAATATAAATTCCGGAACAATAATAGATTGATTCATTCATCTTATATACCTCTTATCCCGTACATAGTCGAGGGGGGCCTGGACCCTATCCCAGGAGACTTGGAAGTGCGAGGCCACAGTGCTGACCACTACGCCACCGTTACCCCCCCCCCCAAATAATAGATTATTAAATTGTATAATTTAATGCAGCAAATGAAAAAAATAAATGCACCATCCACGATTTGAATAAAGATGTTTATTTAGGTTTATACATAAACACAAAGAAAAAAACTACCCAACTAAATAATCAACTTCTGGTACAACATTAAAGAAAGATAAAGAAAAGTGCACTGGTTCAGTCAGAAAAAAGGCATTATTATTATCATTATCAATCAATATCATTTGAAAGAACTGAGAAGGAAAAGACAGAAATTTTAAGAAGAGCAGCAGAATGTCCTCAATATCAAACTACTATACAGTTTTTTCCTGACCTTCACCCATCAGCTGGAGAAGCTCCAGAGATCAAAATTGCGCTTTCATGAAAAAAGAAAAGAGGGAGAGCATGAAAGAGAGAGTCCCTGATAAAATGCGATGCTTTATCTGGAGCATTTTGTATGAATAAAATGAGAATAAAACATAAGTTATCAGCAACAGGCTATAAGCTACACAGTGTTTACGGAAATCCAGTGTGTGCGCGTGTGTGCGCGCGTGTGTGTCCGTCCACACCAGTGTCCGTACCAGACTTCTCACATGGCTCGGTTTTCAATTATAGCATCTTTAATAATGTCTTGTTAAATTATTTAAATATCGCTTATATATATGTACAACGCTTCTCACCAGAATTAGTTTTTAAAAGTAGGAACCTTTTAAAAGGCAGTAAATCATCGGTTTACTACTCAGGATTAATTAAACATAAAACCGAACACATGTAACATTTTTGTAAAGTTTCATAAGATTCGAGGCTGGGCTGCTAAGCAGAGTTGGGCGCTGGTTGCTCCAGTGTCTTCAGATCGTTCAGGAATCCGGTCGGGGTCAGGATGTGGGACGAACCTGGAGCACAGGGGAAATGCATCGTACAAACCAGCTCATAAAGTACAAACATAAATATTTATTCATTTATATAATTCCTTTTTTTTTCCAATCATTAGTTCATGTATGACTGTTTTCCTGATTCCCTACAGACTCAGGGGTCTAACTACCCTGAATTCCATACAGAATTTGAGTCCATTTTAAATTTTATATCCTTAAATAAGACTCATTTTACTATTTTTTAGACAAGCTAGCAGGACACATTTTAAAGAATATAAATGGGTTTGTAATAAAGATACAATATATAACTATACATTAAGATTAGAATCCGTTGCTTGTGTTTTTAGGTGAAATGTAAAAGTAGAGGTATTTTTTCCTCCAAAGGGGATGCAAACTTTTGCACCTCTCTCTATATAAACAATAAGTTTAATCTGCTGAAGAAAAACAAAATTGAGGCCTATGGAGGAAGGGCAGTAAAAAGCATGTCGAAACAGATGGATGTTGTAATCTCTTACACACACACACACACACACACACACTGTACACACACACACACACAGTATACACACACACATACAGTATACACACACACATACAGTATACACACACACACCCAGGTTAAGACAAAATGCGAGACTTTAAATAATCAGCACATTAGGTCATCGATCAACCCACCAATCAGGACCTCCCATTTGCCGTCAGTGGCGCGGGTGACCTCGTAAGCTGAGCGCATCTCTGAGTGTGTGACGCCTCCGATGACGAAGATGATGAGACGAGGGCCGCTCCGGTACTCCGTCGTAGTCTTGTTCTTGTGCCAGTGTCCAAACCGTGCACTGCTGAAGTTCAGAGAGAAAATTTGATTTGTTCAGTAACACGGTGATGCCGAATTCTCAGTCAGTGTAATCCACACATTCTTTGTACCTCACTACAGTCGGAGTGGTGGCGGTAGGCGCAGGATCCGAGAGGAACGGCCACTGCTTCCTGTCCAGCTTGTCTTCGATGATGTTCTGACAAAACAAAAACAAACAAACTAAGATTTAACTCAGACATTTTAAATATGATCTCACAATCGAACCAGACTTCTGGCATCTTCCTCTCAGCCATACAGAGCGCTGCTCATACCTCCATGATGTCTTTGAGGATGGGGGTCCAGCGTGAGAGCTGGTACGTGTCTCCGGTCCGCTCTTTCCTCTCGGGCAGAGATTTCCCAGCATTAGCACCCTGTAAAGCACGACAGCACATTTACATCACAACACGAAGAGTGAGGAGAGTAGACGTTGGTGTACAGACTGTAGATGAAACTCACGCCGGCGATGATGGGGCAGCCGAGGTGTTGCAGGTTGTTGATAATGTTGCTGTTCTCCTGCACGTTAGCATGCTGAATGAGCTTCGTGAGGTTCTCTTCTGCAATGCCTGTAAGGTGTTAACAACAGCATTGGTTATTAATTATTAGTACACCAAAACACTGATGAAATCTCAATTCTGATTGGTCACGAGGAACTGATTAGTTTACTAGAACAGCTTCAAATCACAAGGTTATATTAACGCTCTCAGTGTAATATGTTATTGTTTCTATAGTAACAGTTAATTCACAGGGATTTCTACATTATGCTCCACAAGAGGAATAAAACACTTAATCAGTAATCAACTATTATTCACATTATTCAAGTAAAAATATCTCCTGAGACATTGTTTTTGAGTTCCTATAACTGTTCCTAACATAAAACCATTTTCACATTCACGCTTAGTTTGCAAATATTATTTATTTATGAAACAGGTACACTACGAGTCAAAAGTTTGGGCACACCTTCTAAAATCAAGGTCTTTCCAGATTTGTATTTCTTTCTACAGTGTAAAACTATGCTGAAGGCATCCAAAATATGCAATCATGTTCTTTAAACAATTGATTTTGAGATGTGTCTGCTACTTATGCTCTGTAAGGCAGTGGTCTGAAAACCACCGGCACCAGGGTGTGGATGCGTACCGGTCTGCACAGAAAGGAATTTAAAAAATATATTTTGGCTTTTATTTCCATTATATTGACTATCAGTTGTATTTTAAAAAATGATCAGATCATCTCCCATTCGCTTCCATCTGTACCTCCTTCCTCGCACTTCCTCTCTATAGGTTTTTAAGCTGTAGAAGATCTAAAACATGAAGAAACTATATTCTGGGCCAATTTCAAGGCCAAAAACATAAACAGAAGCCTGAGGTTGAGAAATAGGGAAATATTTTATTATTATTATTATTATTGTCTAGAACCCCTTTTACGAGTTGCATACTGCACCTTTTTTTTTATAATCGCCAAACAAATGAATACTTGACATGTATAGCAAGAACTTCCTTAATCTGTAACCTACTGATTCCTGATTCCATTCATGTCATTTATTTTGAGAGATTGATATTTGATTTTAACAAATAATAAGGTAAAAACACATTCTTTTAAGTGAGCTCAAACCTTATGAGTATTGGAGTCAGGGTGGCCTTTTTTTTGCTCACACCCTTAGAATGAGAGAGAGTGTGAGTGAGTGAGCGTGTGTGTGTGTGTTTAAATAGTGCAGTGTCTTCAGCGCTTTAACACCTCGGTGAAGCCACAGGAAGCCGTACCCTTTTTCTTGTAGAAGATGTACAGCAGAATGATGCGGATTTTGTCGTAGGGCTGAATCTCCGCGTTCAGCAGGACGGGAACGATGTTCTTCATGGCGTCTTTAAGTGGCTCGCCCTCTGCGTTGGAGCCCATGGCTAGATCCTGAACAGACAAAAACACACTTTAACATCATGAACTGTACGTACAGTAGAAATAATAGGCATGCTCAGTTGAGGGAAAACAAAGCGCCTTCCACACAAATTTGTCAAAACCACAGTGAGGTTTAAACAGCGCTGCTAGATCCTGTTGCTAGATACACACACAATATTCAGGCCACTAGCAAGTCACAGCTAATTTATAACTGATAAATTATTATACTGTGTGTAAAAGACAGCAACCAATCTGGGAATCAATCCAGCTGATAAAATGCTAAATATTGCGTAAACAATACTAGTATCCAGGTTGCTGCCAAGCTACACTTAAGCTAGTAAATTGTTTATTGTTAAAAAGTAATAGCCAGGTCACTAGCAGGTCACCTAAACATTTATCTGATGAGTGTACTCATATATTTACATTTCACACTGTTATAAATTAAAGCAGCCACAGATTGCTATGTTATGGTGTGGTACAAATCAGTAGCCAAGCTGCTAACTAGCTAGCTAACTAAAAAAAAGGGGGGGAAAATTATATTGTGCAAATATCACAAGGAAGACGTCTTGTCCTGCTCCTTGGCTATCTGATGTACTACGCAACAACAGGAGAGAACTAAGAACTGCAGAGAGAAGGTGGAAGAAATCGCAACTTGATGCAGATCTCATCTCTTACCAGACTCTTCTCTCCAAATTCTCATGTGACGTGACTTC
>JAQQZS010000023.1:31163485-31174150 GCA_030068045.1 Platyallabes tihoni
GTGTAAGTATGTATCCAGTGATGAAAACTTTAAAGCACTTTTTGTAAGTCGCTCTGGATAAGAGCGTCTGCCAAATGTAAATGTAAATGTATTTTATAACGAAGTTCAGTAGTCAGTTTGCTAGTCAGCTAAAATCAGTCTAAACCAGAGACAGACTGTTATCAAGTTAGCTACATAGACTAACTATTACAATGTTTTATTCAGAAGCCAATTTAGATTACAAGCTAGCTAATATTATAATAGTGTTGTAAAGTAATATCAGATGTTGCTAACAAGTAGGTTAATCATTAAGCCAAGCATTTTATTGTGTAAAATAGTAGCCAAATGTGGTAGCTAGCTGGCTAACTATTAGGCTAAATAAGTTACTATAACAAAAGCTAATAATTACATTGTGTAAACCAGTAGTCACAAAAATGTTAGCTAAACAGGACCGCTAACAATTATTTATTGTAGTTATTGTATTAGCAGTTACCGCTGTGTAACTAATATTTTCCAAAAACAAGCTAATCTGATAAAAGAATTAAGACATTTGTTTTCTTCAGTTTAGGAGACAGAAAGCTTCTCAGAGTCGCAGAACACAGCAACCTGGACGAGCAGTAATTAGGAAGTGTTGATTTGGGAGGTGTGAAGAAATCATGGCTAACCTGCTCCACCTCACACAGTTTATCCAGATTAGCTTTGAATTTCTTCATGCAGGCATCAGCCAGGTTCAGATGAGTGGAGTACTGCAGAATAAAAACAAAACAAAAAAAATACACTCATTAATATACACATGCGAGTGTTAATGCACTCACCAACACACACACACACACACACACACACTCACACACACAGGCACAAGTACTGTGATGCACAACACTGACCAGACTCAGGTCTTTCTGGTACTGCGGCATCTTCTTCAGCATCTGAGACAGATCCTTAAGATTGGCCTGAACAAAAAAAAAAAAAAAAAAAGACATAAAGATGAACCATGCAAGAGATGAACCATGCAAGTCGTCCAAGCTCTGAATCTTATGTTATAATCACAGTGTTATACTCCATGACATGACCTGAATCCTAAAGCTGTATAACAGATAAAGATGTAATTCTCCAAAGCTTTCATACCATATGATAACATCTTTAAATGCAACAAAACGATAGCACAGAATTTACTAAGATATGAATCAATTCATATGTTAAATGATTCCGTAATTAATGGTACCACTTTATCTGCTATGGAACAATTTGATTCCAACACTATAATCATATTTTTGCATATAAAAATAATTGAAACATTTAGAAAAGATATGTAAATTATGAAATTTATGAATTTATAATTCCTCTCGGCTCCACCTGCTTTTTAAGCGATGATTTTATTTCTTTTTTTTTCTTTTTTCTCTCCTCGCTTCACTTGACTTTCCACTAACATAAACCAGCTTTAAACAGCCACCAGATGTAGACGCATTCACTTCTGTTTGGTTTAGTTTGTCCGTATGCCGAAAATGTTTCATATGTAAATGCAAATTTCTTGCAAATTCTCAAGGGAGGGCATTCATCTGCTATAAAAGGATAACGCTTCAGTTTTATGACTCCACCACTGGATCTGCTATGATATGACTCATAAGACGATTAAATATTTGATGGATCCACAGGTACATCTGCTGCGATAGGATTTGATTGACATGGTAGTGATTCACTATTTGATGGTAATAGTGGATCTGATTATATAGTATTAGATTTGATAAATAGGATAATGATTAAATACTTGACAATACCACTGGATCTTTATTTCCCCTCTGGGATTAATAAAGTTCCTTGAATCTTAAAACAATAGTATTTGATATCTGATAATGAACTATAGCACTGACAAATCAATATTTGACAGTACCAATGAATCTGCTATGAAATGATCATATTCATATGAAAATGATTCAGTATTTGATAGCACTACTAAATCTACTATGAGACGATTTGAGTTATAATATATTGACAATATCTCTGATTCTGTTCTACAAAATTATTTATTAATTATTACTTATTTGCACAAAACTCTTTTCTATCCATCTTCTTGAATCGCTTCTACTTACAGGGAATGTTTACCGTTTATTGTTTCTCCTCCCACTATCTCAACTCATTACCACATCATCACAAAGTATTGAAATGTGTCATGTTGTCACTTTGTTGCTCGTTTGCACATTTGCATGTGCACTTTATGTTGTCTCTTTTGTATAGGATTTCTGTTAATTTTAAAACGTCAATCTGTCCTGTCTCAGCTAGTCAGCTAATTAGGTTTCTTAGTTAGCTAGTTAGTTTTGTTAATTTATGTTGTTAAATTTATGTTGTATGTAGCATCTTGGTCCTGGAGGAACGTTGTTTCGTTTCACTGTGTACTAAACTGTATATGGTTGAAATTACAATAAAAGCCTACATGACTTGACCGATTTGATTTAAACAATGATTCAATAAATAACCCAAAATAAGTACCACTGAATCTGCTATGAAACGATTCAGTTCTAAGAGAACTGATCGAAGCACTGAATCTACTGCAATCTACTACAATATGATTCGAAACACATGATTCAGTATTTGATGTTACCATTGGATTTGCTATGAAAAAATGAGATTTGTAAGATAACAGTTTGATATTTAACAATTCCCCTGAATCTGCTATAAAATGATTAGGTTAATAAAACGATCGATCTGTGATTCTCAAACATGATCCATATAAAACATGTTTAAAAGGATGCAATGTGGTTTTATCCCTTCCATGCAGCCTGGAGGAGGAAAAAAAAAAAAAAAAACTCTGTACCTTGTCTGTGTTCATCCTCTTACTTTCACAAAAGGTACGCAGGAGCTCGGTCACTTTCCTGAAGACAGACGAGGGGAAATATTTATTTTAGCACAGAAACCGGATAATCAGTGGTTACACCAATGTGAACTCTGGTGAAGCAGTGTGTATGAGAGAAAGTGAGAGAAATACGTTCTTACTTGGTGACATCGGCGATATGCATGTGTCTGAGCTGCACCCAGAGCTCATCATCCTCATCTAGCAGAACCTCCTTGGTCTTGTTTTCCCCGAGCCCTGTTGTTTCATACCTGCAGCCAACCAGAGAAAGACGACGCAAATGTTAAAAGCACTACTGTTCATCTGTTCATGATTATTATTACATGATCTTCAAAGGAATGTTGGAAAACTTCGACATGGTTAAGCGCTGTAGTGTTTACTCTTTCATGCATGAAGCTCCTTTTAGCTCCACACTGTTACTCTATTTTATCATAAATCATTACTCTAATTTCAGTTGCCCCCTGAGCCATTATAACATCCGGGTTCTTTTTTTTTTTTTTCAGAGCCCATCATCACTCACTTGTAGATGTCCTGATCAACTTTCAGCATGTCGTAGACCATAGCCTGAAAGGTGAGCTCATGTAGGATGGGAGAGATGGGGTCATAGCCACGGTCCACAATCAGCAGCTGGGAGCGCGCTTTATCCGTGCCCTGCCATCAAACACATGGTAAAACCAACACGCCACACGTCATCTACATTATCAGCAAGACATATGCTCGTCCTGAGATTCATCTGCATTTATATCCCAGTGGCATCGAATAATCGACTCTGATTGGTCGTGGAGGAGGAGCAGCTCTGGATGATGTAATGCTAATCACGGGTTTATTGTCCTGTCCCGTTCTCTTTCTAACGTTAGCGTTTCTATATCAACAACTCATTCACAGCGACCTGTGCAACAGACACTGAACATAATCCAAGAAACTAATATACTGATATATATAAAAATGTAGGTGGAAAACATTTATTCAGTGATGAATTGTGATTCTTTTGTGTGCTGATTCATACCACACTGACTCCAAAACAAACTTTTACATTTATATTGGCACCTAGGTATCGCGATAATGTATCAGGTGGTGATTGGTGATTCCCATCCCTACTAAAATGTGTTTTTATTTCACAACACACAATAATAGTATAATAGTTCACTTGGTAAAGATTTTGGTAGTGAGATTTTACAGAAGTCTTCAGTGTTGGCATTTATTATGGTTACAAGCACAGAAAACTTAAGAGATGATGATGATTATTTTTTTTTGTCTAAAAAAATCTTAATAGAGAAGAAAAAGACAAGAAAAGCAAGTAAGGGAACCATTGCTTTGATGTAATAAATAACAAGAACTCACTGGATATTCTGCGACAACAAAATAAACTATTGGCAAACTTCTGTGGTGTAAGAGGGAAAAAAAACATTAGAAGATGTGCTGTTTGTGGAAAATAATCAACTTGCTAGTGGTCACATTAACTCGTCACATCGTTCCGGTGTTGATTGTTTTCCTATAACAGGACAACCTCAAGTGTTTTAATCCTTATAACAAACACCACAACACACTAATAACACAACGAAAATAATGTTAAAGCATGTGATGTTAAAGCATGCATCTAATAAAAAGGTTTTTAAATGTTTTTTTTAGGAAACATTTAAGAAGATGAAATGCACACTGGGAAAGGCAAGCAAGTGAATTAGGCAGCAAAAGCAACGCCACACATTCAGATACGCACCTTTAGCTCAGGAAAATATCAGCTGAGAAGAAGAAGGAAAATAGAAATGGAAAGGAGAAAGAACACTATATAAGAGCATAAGAAGAAAATAAAGGTAAGGTGAGGTATAGCAATGCTCTACGTACTACGGGGTGATTCACTCGAAAGAGGCTCTGAATATTCTGTAATAACTCTTGCTATGATGAAGCAATCTGAATTTTTAAAAAATAAAATAAAAAAATAATAAGCTATGTACCTTGACGTACGTATGTGTAATTGATTGTATCACATCCGATGCTGGAAGTGATCTCCGTTTTTAGTCAGACACATTTCAGTGCGGCGCTCCATGTTCCTGAACATATCGGCAAGGATATCGGGGGGAACAGCAGCAATTTCAGATGATGAAATATGGTGTCAGAAACATATTAGTTCTTCCTAAATTCAATTAACTCTGATGTCGCTTAAACGAGTTGGTGACTGAATAGGTTCGCACTATGAAGATGTGCTGCTCGAAACTGTACACCACCATCCTGATGAGAAGTCGAGGGACTGAGTGAAGGAGTATGGCTTTGATGTCTGGCGCCGACCATATCGATTCGCCTTAGGGGCATCCTAACGTGTTCGAAGCTCCATATACTGAGGAGCACATTGTATGTTGTTTAGTTCAGATTGCTTTGTCCTAAAGAGAGTTATTACAGAATATTCGGGGCCTCTTCCGAGTGAATCACAATGTACATTTGATAAGACACAGAAGATGCATTTGGAAAATAAAAGCTTAATTTCACAATTTACATGGACTCAAATGATGTCACTGGACACCATATTGTGCAAGATGCTGATTGTCCGACAGTGTCTCTTATACAGAGAGTCTGGACGTCTCACCTCGCCCATGCTTGGGTTGTCTGCTTTATGTGCGTTCAAGCGATCCAGCACCATCTCAGCCAGCGCGAAAGTCTCCTTCGGACCCCTGAGGAGAGACGAGACATCGAGGAGGCTTTTAGTCTGGCAGAACAACTTTCATGAGGTGAACTCTAATACTCCACTAATCAGAGAAATAACAGCTCAATCTGAATAAAAACACTTCAGAATGGTCTCACCCTATCCAGCCTGGTTGGAACGAAAGATGGAAAGATACTCCATTAAATTTATAAATATTAGCCGTGTAAACACTGATTGTTCAGTTTCCAGGAAGTAAATTTTGCTTCCATTCCAGATCAGTGAACACCATGAGAGCACCTGCTCTCTCTCCCACCTGTCTTTACTTTCATGTCTCTGGCTGAAGGAGCTCAGATTTCATACAGAGTGAAGCATTTAACCAATCAGAGATGAGACCGATTTCTTGTGACCAATCATAAATGCCGAAGGCGGGATTTATTGGAAAAGATAGGAAGCCTAACCCAACCTCAACATTTGGATAGAAAAAAAAAATACTTGTTACTTTTCTAGCAACAAGTGACAACAGAACCACTTTGTGCAAGTTACAAGTTATGATTAAATGCTCTGAGCATGAAGCAAAGTTTTTCGGATGATAAAGCAGTATATATACACAGTTACATGTGAACAGCTTAGCTGGAGTCTCTAATTGGAATGATACGAGAATTAAAGAAATATTGTCTATGGAAAACAGCTTCTGAGGAATAGATGAGATTTCAAAGTATTAAGATTTCAGATGACAAAAATCTTGATCTATAAATGTTAGAAGACGATTCTAAAGGGTTTTAATGCATGGCTTACTTTATTCTGCCCCACATAAAAATCTCTATTTAGTTTCAGTACCGTGTAGGACGACTTTCACACATAAACATTAACGGAAACACTGCTGTCGGGAAACGTCTTTAACAAGGAACCTCTCTAATGACACTCACACGTGCACACACTAACGGAATCACTGCTTTCTGACAGACAGAGAGAGAAACTCTGGATCTTTAACAAGGAACCTCTCTAATGACACGTGCTTTTGCTTCACGCCAGCGCACACACACGTGGTCACAATGTTATAGTTAACAGTACACACACGCGTGGAAGTTGACTATAAAAGTAACGCACGCACTCTGAGACTGAGCATGGGAGACGATTACCCACAATCCCACAGCACGAGAGAGAGAAGAACCATTGGCTCAGGTGTGATCACAATCCAAGGTTCCACTGTACCAATATATTATAAATATCAGAAATTATTAAGATCTCGTTTATTCTTTCGTCAATTTATGCAGGAAAATAGTTCTGAAAAATGATCTGTCTTATTTTATAATAATTCAAAAAAGATACTTCGACATTTAAATTAAATCGGACGGAAAGATGCGGTGACGCAGGAACAGAGCAGGTACGTACTGGCGGTAACGGATGGCCGGATATTCTTTCAGCGTGTCGCACAGCGTTGCGATCTGCTCTGCAATACACTCCATCATTTTGGTCTGCTCGTCCATGTTCTTCCTACTGGGGCTGTAGAACGAGTGCAGTGAACTGGGATCATCCAAGGAAAACACCTACAAGCAAACAATCACACACACACACACACACACACACACACACACACACACATCACAAAAATATCTATTACGGCCAAAAAGACATAAAGACTGAGATAACTAGACTTGTCTAAGACACAGGACATGGGCGGGGCCTGAAGTTTAAAGATAAGATTGTAGATTTAACTCATTCAACTGATAACACTGTGTCATTAATTTTTCTGAATAGAGCCAAATTATAATTTTTTTTGTATAAATTGTGTTAAAGAGACACATGTGAGGATTTTGCATTACATTAAAGGTGAAATCTAGAACATTTACTTATTTGTTAGGAAAATTAGGATGCTCCAGAACAGCGAACGTATGTGTGTGAGGTGAGGAGGAAGGGAAATCACACACCTGGGCTTCGTACGGTAAGAACGCTACGTTAATTTCCTTCAGCGTCTTGATGACTTTTGAGACTCTTGACCTCCCAATTTCGGCAAAGAGGCCATCTGGACATGCTGAAGATGAAGATAGGAAACAGATCTGTGAGACTGTGAGACTAAAAATCTGATTATTATGTAAGAAGTAATACACTACAGGGTGTGGCATTATAAGAAAATTGCAGCGTGAACTGTGACTCGTACGAATTGAAATGCTGTGTAACTAGTGTTGATGTCTATTGCATCACACTCCAGTCCAGTAGGGAGCAGTATTGCACCAACTGAACATATACTTAAAAGATGAAGCAATAGTCTAAAAAAATACAGAAGATGGAAGTGGTTTGATTTTCTGCAAAGACCGTGGTATAATTCTTAAGGAATTCGTCAATTTTAGAGAAATTTATCTATGAAAACTAACTTAAATAGTTTAAAAGGTGTGAATCGACTTTTAATCTAAAACTGACCCAATGTCAGGTCATGTGGACGTTCGAGTCCCTGTGAATGGACCATTGATAATGTTATGCGATTTAAACTGCAGCAGGAAATACCGTCAAATCGATCAACACCTTCTGACTAATCAGGACCGAGAGTTCAGGAGCACTGCGGCAAAAGAAACGTAAAAATGCAGACTTGTGTGGTCTTACTGTCTGTGAAGAAGATGTGTGCAGCCTTGTAGGTGAAAGCCGTGTCCTTAAAGTCGTTGATCAGAGCGTGAACAGACTGCAGGGGAAAAAAAACCAGTGAGAGGATGATGATGATAAAGAGGACATGAAAAGTTTCTGTATAACACAATTATAATGCACTGTGAATGTAGAATGAAGGGCGACATGCCTTTGGCACGGGAGAGATGAGGTAGATGGCCTCCAGACTAGAGATCGGCTCGCGCCGCTTGTTAATGTCCTCCACAACTGAGAGAAACAGAAACCAGACAGTATTGTGCAAGTAGTGTTGATACAAGACGACAAAGTGCAGGAAAGAAAAGACAGAACAGGAAGCATGAAGGGAACGACAGAGACAGAACAATGAAATAACAATGACTAGAATCACCTTTAAATCAGATTTGATTTACTACTCCAATCAAAGGGATTTATTACAGATGATGAAAAGTAATAATAATAATTTAATATAAACAGTTTCTATATACAGTAGTTTAAGTTCATTATTTTATTATATAATTTTAACACATAATTTGATAACAAAAATAAACTTTTCCATTATTAGTGTTATTATACTATAACCAATCATTTATTTAACTTATTTTAGATATTTATTGGCTTATTTGATAAAAGAAATTAGACATAAATCATGGGTATATGCGTACACTGCATATTCATGAGAAAGAAAGAAAACATTCACACTTATTTCCAGACTTTTCCCCAATTTAAAACATTTATTTTAATAAATTAACTGTTTTTAAATAAAAAAAAGACTAATTTAAAATGTGTGTATATGTGTGTGTAAGTCAGTATAAGATGATTGCAATATTACTCATTTTAAGTTTGTCCTGTTTTTTTACACACACATGCACACACACATATATACACACACCAAAAGTTTGGATACACCTTCTTCTTCAGTTTTTTTTTTTTTACGATTTTTTTTAGCTTTATACATCCAAACAATGAAAGATGATATATGGAATTATGTATTAAAGAAAAAATATGTTGAACAACCAGGACGAGGTTTTAATTTTACCAGAGAGTGAAGTAAAAAGCCAACAAGTACGTAACACCTGTGTTGTTGGAAACCTATTCCAGGTGACGACCTCATGAGGCTGACTAAGAGAATGCCAAGAGTGTACAAAGCTCTCATCAAAGACTTTGCAAAAACTTTAAGAATAAAAAATCTAAAAATATTCTGGGTTATTTAACACATTTTTGTTGAGTGCATAATTCCATATTTGTTCTTGAAAAAGTTCAGTGTCTTCAGTATTTATATACATGACGAAAACAATAAAAAATAAAGAAAAACACACTGAATAAGGTGGTGTGTCCAAACTGGTACTGCATATAGACATATAGACAGACACACATACAACTGTGCAAAACTCTTGAGCAAATATTGCTTCATATTTTCCTTTCAAAGAGCAAAAAAAAAAAAACGTCACCGTGCAATAATTCTAAAATGAGGATGTATATATTAAAGTGATTTAATATTATGCCTGTCGGTATATAGGATATAATATTTTCAATAAGAAAAGAAATACCTGTAAGTATGTTACATGTTAAATGTCCTGACTCAAGACATATTAAAAATATATCAGAAGCTGCCTTTAAAATAAAACTGAACATAGAAAGAAAAAGAAGGAAAGGTGTGATAGAGGATTGGAGAGGAAGCTGTGAAGATAATTTCTGAGAGTTAGAGCAGCGTTTCAGAGAAACCAGCAAGATGAAGGAGTGAAAGATCATCAGGAGTACTCACTGGTAACACCTTCGGCCATGATGTCGGACATCTTGCAGCAGGAGGACAGAATCCGCATGCTCATGTGATCAACAATAAGCACCTGGGAACGAGAAAAACATGATTTAGACTGCAAGTGACTCCTGAACATGACCAACACTACGGTTAGGTTTAATCTCTGACTGTCAGTATTGTTACCTTCCACTCTCCATCTTTCCTCACAGTCTTCAGGACTCCGTCGATGATTTCTTTTAAAAAATTAAATAAATTGGGAAAAAACAGGGAGAGCATTAATGCAGAGTCATTTCCGAAGGAGAGCAAAGTGTGTAAGGAAGTGATGCAGAGATCATCTACGAGAAGTGGAACAAGTCACAATGTCACAATGAACGCTCTCCGATAAAGAAATGATGGGTCATGATGATATTCAGTTTGAACAGATGTGGAACAACTATAAAACGATTTCTTTTACTCGAATCACGCGTATAACAGAATGAGCAAAACAACCAGTAGCAAAAAAAATGTCTAAATGTGTGTTGACTATTCCTGTTTAAAGTCATGTATAATGTAAAGTATCCAAGTGTACATATAGACGACTGCAGTGATCAATCGCTTAAAGCCGATGTATGAAGTGATGTGCGTATCAGCTCAGTTAGGGAGCATGAGAGAGAGAGAGAGAGAGAGAGAGAGAGAGCTCTGAGGAGGATCCGTTAGGATCCAGCGGTCAGAGTAATGGTTTCTTCTGGCTCCTAATGCTGCTACTACTCCCTGACTCCTGATTTGTAGTGCTCATTATTAAGCTGGGAAAGATTTATTAGGACATTTATTTCCTTAATGTTGGTATGTTGGTATGGA
>JAQQZS010000023.1:31178055-31193692 GCA_030068045.1 Platyallabes tihoni
CCGCGTAACGTTTCCCGCAACTCATCTTGGATGTCGTTTACCGGGTTATTTAAGTTGAAAAGTGTCTGGCTGTTGTACGTACGGACACCAGTTGCGACGGTATCCATACATAGGGTAAAATAAACGCGGTACACACAAAACGTAAACAACGTAGCACCATTTTGGCTCCGGAGCGGCCGCTGCGTGCTACAGCCGCGCCGCCATCTTGGAAGAGAGATGACGAAGAAAAAGACAGAGAATGAGACATAGGCAGGCAGACAGAGGAGAAGAGAGACAGACAGGCACAGTAAGAGAACAGACAGAAAGAGAGAGAAATACAGAGAGAAAGAGTCAAACAAAGACAAAGATGGAAAAAGGGAGGCAGTGATAGAGTCAGACAGGTAGAGAGAAATAAAGATGACAGGCGCACACACAGACAACACACAGCTAAGCCCTGCCTCTAAATAAGATAATTATTTTATAATAAATACTTAAAACATCCTGAACTCTTGTTATTACAGAATATTACACTCAGTAATATTACTCAATTATTAGGTACATGATCAACGCTTTTATTCTTCTTCTCCTCTCTAACTAAAAACCTGTGTAAAAAAAAAAAGGGACTGAAACACTCACCTGCATTTTCTCATCTGGCGGAAAAATCTCTCTCTATAGAAAAAAAGAAGAAGATGTAAATCCAGTTACAGCAGGAAACCTCTCACTGTTGACTCGTTTTAATTCATTAAATCCTCACCTTTCTCTTCACTACGTACTCCTCAAAGTATTCCGCTTGGTTAGAAATCCAGAACATCGCCACCGGGAACGACAGATACACCATCATCTGTGTGGAGCAGAGCCGAGTCAACACACAAAAAAAACAGTGTGGATTGAAACACAGCCAATTCACGTCGCAAAGTATCACCGTCTCGTGCCACACTTTAAATAACATACACGCAGCGATGTTTGCTAATTTATACGACTATCTTTATTCTTCAAAAGATACTAATATTTATACAGCATATTAAATCCTCACCCGAAATATTTCTATTTTCACTCCCATGTTTTCTAAACCGCTGTCAAACCGGAGGGTCACCGATACACTCTCAACTTCCAGGTTTCCTCTTCTTCCTTTAGTGTTTTATGGCGGTTGGCAAAAAAAAAACCCGTAAACGTGCATTACCGCCACCTACTGGAATGGAGTGTGGATCAGGCTTCTAACTGATCTAATGGCGGAGAGAAGAATAAGAAAACCCTAAAATTTAAAAGCACTATTATTCAGATGGTAAACTATTTTAAAACAAACAAACATTATAATCGCTACCACATACTACATTATTACACATATTGGTGTTTCCCCTGAAGGAAAATTCGAGAACAGGGAAGTTTTTCCCGTTCACTCTTTCAAATCCCGCCTCCTGATCTCTAATTGGCTATTATTTAATCTGTACGCAAATCTCTCCAATCGAAAGATGGCTTCTCAGAGCGAGTGTGAAGTATTGACCAATAGAAACTGGATCTACCTGAAATCGATTGGGGAAAAACAAGATTAAAGGTGGAATCGGTTCAGAAAATTGTTAATATCTTCCAGAATAAATCTATAATTCTATAAAAAAAATTCTACAAAATCTTTCACTCAGGAAGCTGGACTTGGATTAGGAATAGAATTAAAATAACTGTGTTGACATTATTTATAATCAGATCATCCTGAACGTCTATAAAAAGGACCAATTTTTCTCAAATTGTTGGACCATGTCTAAATAAAATTGTGTAAATTAAATTTTAAATGTTAATTTTTGTAATTAAGTTTGAAGTTACTGTTAAATATGTATCGCTAAATATTTGCATTGTATCCATAATATTTATCAAACAATAAGTAATCTAATCTAATAAAACAAAGCAATAATTGAATGCTGTTTTTTTTATCTGACCTATTTTTAAACCAGACTGTGTCCTATATGTATATCAGCATTAGCGAAGAATCATAATTCATAATATCATAATAATAGCTAAAGGAAAGATGTTAATGGAGAATCATCAACAACATTAATTTTATTGTCCAGTGTCAAACAGTTAGAAAACAAGCTTAAAAATGTACAGTTTGCACATTAGTTGCTTTGCTCATTATGTGAATGTGGATGGATTATTCTACTGGACTGCATTGCTCTAGGCCCATGAAAATAAGATTGCTCTGTTTATGTATCAAGAACATGCACTAGAAGTCAAAAATGTGGATACACATGGATTTTTATTTCTTTTTACACTGTTAAACAATGCTGAAGGCATCTGAAATATACAGTAATCTGTTTTAAACAGTTGATATTGAGGTTTGTCTGCTATTTGCTGTGTAAAGCCTCAAATCAGAGGTGCTGTTTGTTAATTGGTGATTTCTGAGGATGGTAAATCTAAATGACCAGGTAAATTCTGGTTGATTATGGTTGGGGTCAATCTGAGTACAAATGTATAACAGAGGGGGGGGGCATTTAAATAGACTACTAAGCAACCCACATACTTGACTAACAGATACAAACTTAGTCCAAAAGGTGGCGACATAAGCTAGGGAAGTTAATACAAGAAGGAGTCAGTGTCCTCTTATTGTTTCACGCTATAGCGCCCCTAGCGGCGGCACTGAGACTACAGCTCGTGCTTGAAACAATAAACGTTGTTTCTAGTCCTGTGAGGCACAAAGGCTGGACTGAAGCCAGAGGTAATATATTCACAGAGTAGGAAACTCTGAGCAAAAAACTCTAAATATATACAGTACTTGTTTCTTCATCTATTTGTTTATCTATTTATTTATTTATATATATATTTATTTAGAGTTTTTGCTCAGAGGACCAGGGGGTTCAGCACGATTATTATTATTGCTAACATCAATGATGTGACCGGACCCTAAAAACAACAACAAAAAAAAAACTAAGATTTTATTCAATCACCTCTAACTGATTACAGCACACAATGTACTGTCCAGTTTATATGTGAAAATAATTCTTTATGCTCCCAGAAACAGTCCAGGAATAGTCCCAGCGTCATCAGGGAAGAAAAACTCCACAGATGTAATAATACTCTGGTCATTCAGGTCATCAGCTGACTTCATTTTATTGCCACATAACATTACTCAGCCTAAACCTGAGGAACTGAAACAACCCCAGATCATAACACTGTCTCCAGAGGCTCGTACAGTGGCCACTAGACATAATGTGTACATTGCTTCATGCACTTCCCTTCTTACCCTGACATACACATACACATCACTCTGGGTCAGTCTGGACTCATATGACTACATGACCTTTTCCCCATTGATCCAAAGTTCAATCTTTTTGCTCTCTAACAAACTGAAGTCTTCTGTCCGATGAATCCCACTAACAAGTGATTCTTACAGAAACACAGCTGTTTAGTCCCAATCCTGTGAGTTCTCATCACATTTTATATGTACAGAAATGCTCGTGTTTAAATGATCTCCATTCATGATTATAATTTTTTTGTTCCGACCACATTTCTTCCACAAAGTTGATCGTTCAGATGTTTTGTTTTTTGCTGGATGATGCGCAATAATTTGACCCTGCTGAAAGTGTGATCTTGTTTTTGGGGCCAGGCAGTTTATTGCTCTATCAGTATGAGTTGCTTCACCTTCATAAACTGCACATGTATACTCCCTCTGGAATTAGCAGCTCAGTGTAGATCTTTCCTTGTTTCTCCACACATCTGCCTCCTCCCTATATTTTTCAAACCATGAATGAAGGTTTCTACTGCAAATAAGATGTCTAACTGATAAGATTAGTGAGATCTCATGCCTGAGGTCTCAGAGACCACAAACATAAGTAATAAACCAAATTTCAAGGTCTCTCTAGCACAGTATCAGGACAAAATGAGTATTTATCCTCAATGCCATAAATTATGAAAAAGTCATAAAGGATGAATAGTTAGGTGTGTTTTTAAGCTGTTAAACAGCCTCTGGGTCTCAGGCATCCCAAACACAACATAAGGGTTAATCTTTGACAAACACACCGCTTCCTAACAAAAGTTTATTTCAGTGTTCCTGGTACACGGGAACGGTGAGGGCACCAGACACACAGATTAAAGAACACGGATATGAATCAAGTTTTTATTGAAGAGGCCTCCAGTTTCAGGGCTAACAGTTTTTTAACCTCAGCTGTTCATCAGTCCACCATCAAACTCCATCAATTTGCAATGTTTGGTGCTATGCAGGATGTTTTAATATATTATTTTGGAATTCTTTGAGAGGAAAAATGAAATTCCATATAAAATTCTAAATACTTTTATTTTCACTCCCATGTTTTCTCTCTGCTGTCACCCACCACACAACATTTACAACTCCTGGTTTTGGCTCCACCACAAAAGTGAAAGCTTAACTATTCAATTGATAAACGAATGGATTCTATTTTTTAATAGTTTATCCACCATCAAACTCCATCAATACGGTTGTCTATCTTCCTACCTATCCATTAATTACATCCATCTACTTATCTACCCATCTAGCCATCCTTCAGTCTAATCATCTACTGTACATCATCATCCCATTCATTAATTCACTCAAACTTCTAGTTAGCCAACCATCCTCCTACCGACCTATTTATTCATCTAATCTACCTAACTATCCACCCATCCCTTCTCTATCTATTAATCATCCATCCATCCTTCCATTTATCCATTATCCCTAAGAAAAAAAAAGAACTACTGTATTAGTAAAGTCATAAACTTAAGTATTTAAAAGAAGATTCATCACCCTTGTCTAATCAGAGTAAAATAGGAGGAGTAAACCACTCCAGGATGGGCTGTTACAGGAAAATAATCACAAACCTCACGTTGGCAAATGTGCTTTAGGTGGAGCCACATCACCTTGCTAGTGATAATTGTCTGATTTATTTAATGTTGATAATTTAAAAAAAAAAAAAGTTTAACTTTTCTTTTAATAAAACTCTGCACGCATCAGGCATCTGTAAGTCTTCTGTTTATAACCACCGGTAACATCAAACAGAATGTAAAGTTGTGACAATGTTTGATGAACAGGTTAAATAACAACAAACAAAAAGACAAGACCATGAGGTTTTTTTAGTTTCCTTTTAATTTTCTATAAAAGAGATGAGTGTATATCATGATTATAACAGAATCATTAACCTCGATAGCTCACGCACATACCAAACAGTAATCGAGGGAAATGTTGAACACAAAGGGAAAAAAAAACCAAAAGAAAAAACAAAAACAAAACAAAAAGAAATACCTGAATAAAGCAAACTCTCTGCTGAGACGCAGGTCAGCACATTCTCCGGTGAAACCATGTCTATGGCACAATAATGTCTGACTGTTACTGAGGAAAACACAAACAATACATTTAAAGGCTTGAAGGAATGAAGTGTTTCTTCTTTCACCTTTTACAAACCAAATTAACAGAAGAAAGAACTGTATAGATTTATTTATGTGGACTTCGTCAAAAGGGGTGAAAAATTAAAAACAAACAAACAAAAAAAAGAGCGATAGCAAAGCAAGTCGTCCTTGTGAAGTGTTCAAGAACGCTCCGGGGGAGGAGCCTGATTTTTTTTTTTTGACTGCGCCACATACTGAAGAGACCAAACTGACTCTCTCACACGCAGACACAACCCACAAACACATCTCCAGCTATCCATACACACAGAATACGAGTATGCTCGTAAAACAGGAGGAAAAAATAAAAAGAGAAAAAGAAAAACTAACTTAATCTCTGGGTGAAGAGTTAAGAAGTCCAGCTAAAACTAGATTTAAACCTGAATATTTGTAAATGGGTAGAATATAAAATGTTGACCTTTCTTTTTTTTGACTTTTTTTTTTTTTGTTGTTGTTGACTTTTTATACTTTTTACACAGGCTTCCCCACGCTAAATTGCAAGTTCTTCCCTCCCGAATCCTCTTCACATCCGTCCCTCTCCCCTCCCCGAGAGTGTGAGATATATGCCAACTAGAATCGCAATACAATACAGGCACTGGAGAAAACACCATAGGAGAAAACTCGAGAGAACCTGCTTTAAAGTGTGCCCCCTCAAAAACCGACCCCTGCCCTCCCTCCCTTCCCCCTGCTCACCTTTAAATCCGACTCAAATAAAATAATTATAACTCACATCCACTAGAATTCAACAAGAACAAGGATATAAAATCAGAACTGTTGCATCATATTTTTTTTTTTTTTTTTTGTACGGTTTTTCAAAAATCTCGTCACCGGTCACGTCTAGAACAGCGTACACAGTCCCCTCTGGTTGCTAATCATGAAATGAAAAAGATCCGCGAAAGGAGAAAAGAAAAAAAGAAAAGAGATAGCAAGAGAGACAGAAAGAGAAAGACATGCAAGAAACATCCAAGCGCTCGAGAGGTGACTTCCAAAGGAGTCTCAGAGGATTCAGAGTCAGCCGGCTGCTCATACGTGCTCGAGCCTTACGATTATTTCTGTAAACGTACTGAACGTGAACCACTTCCAGACGCTTTCAGGTCTTCTTTCCATCATGTATAATACACAAAGTAATGTAGCACTGTACGCGTTCAAAAACTTAATCTCAAACTGAAGGATAACAGGTAAACAGCTCCTCTGACCGTGGATTAAAGTATAACTTAACCTTTTTTTTTTCCTTCTTCTTCAATTGTCGGAATAATGCATATATTAGGAATATTCTACTAACAAGGCTACCTAAAACTTTCACGTCTGGTGTGGAGGACAAGAAAATATATTTATATATTTAAAAGGAAAAGACGTGTTAAATGAGGAAAAAAAATCGTCTCAAGGAATAGGACTTTGTTTGGCATAGACATCAGAAGAAAGGGTTAAAAGTGTTTGTAGGAAGTGTTTTAAAAAAAATCTTGAAGAAAAAAATGAATATTTTTTACAGTAGATCCTACATAATGCAAAAAAACAAGAAAAAAGTGATAACGTGTGTTTGTGTGTTATTGTTATTATTATTATTTGTTGTTGTTGAATGTTGTGTACGGTGATGCTGGCGTGTCTCTCCTCAGCTGAGATGCCACGCTATGATCATGAGTTAGCATAAATCAATTGCTTGTAAAAAAACAAAACAAAAAACAAACAAAAAAAGGGGGGAGTGCCAAAAAAAAAAAAAAAAAGATTTGAAAGGAGGAAAAATAAAGCGATACCCCTCACACATCTG
The DNA here is from genome assembly GCA_030068045.1 of Platyallabes tihoni. Lineage (NCBI taxonomy): Eukaryota > Metazoa > Chordata > Actinopteri > Siluriformes > Clariidae > Platyallabes > Platyallabes tihoni. The sequence goes on from JAQQZS010000023.1 coordinate 31,185,179, forward strand.
GCAGTTGAAGAACAGCCTACTATGGGTAAATCAGTACGTTTAAACTGTTGTCATTTAGATATACTTCCACTGATAAAGGTCCAAAGCGTTGCTCCCATTCGTGCGTGCGAGCCAAAGAGCGCCAGGTGGAAACGTCCTCTCCTTCCTGCTACTTATACGGGTTTAAATCCAGGAATAATGCCAGAGAGGCAATCACATCCCAGCTCGAGGGTCCCTCTTTATTTCCCCGCCGCTCAGGCATCGGGGGGGGGCGTCCTGTCAAGGCCTCAGCTCGCCGGTGCCGTCTTCACCTCTGCGGCACTTTTCTCATGCTCTCATTTTTCTGTTATTTTTCTTTTGCTGTTTGTTTTTAAATTCCCTTACAACTTCATCAGTCCGTTTCTCTCTATGCAGAGGAATCCACAAGCGGTTCTGTTTTGTTTTTGTTGTTTTTTTGTGTGTTTTATTTTTTTTGCAGTCTCTCGTGCATTTCAAAACAAGTTCTCCTCGAAGATAGCCATCAGATCACTTTGGAAATTCATGTCAATGGTAGCTGCCATCTGGAAGGGAAAGAGCAGAGGATGTTCAGTGCTGCAAAATAATGAGCACAATGTTTTTTATCTTCTTTTCAACAAACTTATTTTTAAGCATACTGGATGTTGATAGACCACTGATTAGATTTTTGATCAGTCTAATTTTCAGTTCGATTCAGTAGCTTTACATTTATTTACCCTCTGATTCGTCTGAGACTTATTTCTTACAGGTTTTAAAGTGTTCAAAACTACTATAAGTATCCAATAATCAATGAAATGCTGAGTAACTAGTATTGTCGTTGTATAAAATGATCTGTGTACGTGTGGACGAGCCTGCGTGTTGATGCACATAAGACCTGTGTCCATTTTTACGTCTATCTCAGGGCTAAGAGGTAAAAGCGCTCACCGCCTCTCTCCTCCTCCTCTCTTGCTCGCGGCGGCGTGCCATCTCTCTGTCGAGGGCGCTCTGGCTGGACGCCGGAGACTGAGGGGGAGCCTGCGATGGCTGCGTGACGGACGGAGTCTGGGGCTGTTGGTTTGGTGTTTGGGATGGGGCCTGGTGCTGCTGTTGCGGTGGAGGAGCCTGGGCCTGCTGGTGCTCCGAGCGCCTCCGTGGCTCCTCGTGGGGCCTTCGAGGAACCTCCATCGAGTCTTCATCATCCCGACCCCTTTATACAGAGAAAGAGAGCGATCGAGTGAGCGAGAGAGAAAATAAAGTGTCTTTTAGTGAGCTGTTGACTCTTTTCAGTATCACCAGTTTTTTTTTTTTATTAAACATGAGCAATGTTAATTACTCACATTAAAACCAAAGATAAGACATGGTCTTAGGGTACGCCAATGAAGAACAAGAATGACAAACTGTTGCGTTTATGGTCATTAAAAAAATAAAGACACTGCTTATTATATCAAGCAGCGAGACATCATACTTTCCGTTTAAATTGTCTTACTGTTGTTTGGTGACCATCTGGAGGGGGAAAAAAACAAACAAACAAACAAAAAAAACAGCTGTCTAACCCTGAAAGGCCCCAGGAATTCAGTCTTTAAATTTCTTGTCTGATTTTTTTAAAAAAAAGAAGAAAAAAAACTGCAGCAACTTCCATCTGATCAAAAGCTGCAACCATGAGCAGGCACTGTCAAAATAAAAACGTAAACATGAGTTTAGCCGAACGCCTGTCTCACCGCTGTTTCTCCTGCTCCCTGCGCAGTCGATCCTTCTCAGCCTGCTCGGCCTGAGCCTTCAGCGCCTTCTCCCTCTCCTCCTTCTCCCGGGCCGCGCGACGAAACTGCTCGAAGCTGTCGCTGCTCGATTTCACCGCAGAGGACGGCGTAGACGTAGATCTCTGCGCCAAGCTGGCCCATGAGCCCATGTTCTTCAGCTTGACATCCTGAAGGAGAAACGAGATTAAGGTTAAACTGTACAAGCGAGAAGGCTGTTCAATTTCCAACGTGTATACAGAATGTTGCTATAAAATATTTAAAACGGTCAAAGTTGTCCCTTCCACCCACCTGTACCTTTTTAGGAGCCACAGGAGTCTTGGGCTCCTGTTTGAACTTGTCCTTGTCCGGCATGGTCGGGGGCGGGCCGCTCTGTTCTGAGGAGCGGATTACGGGACGAGAGGAGTCCAGAGGCTTCATGTCCAGTCCTAAGAGGCAAATACAGACAGTTATTATTATTATTATTTTTTTAAATACAACACTCCGTCATGCTAACACGAGGGCTGTACAAGGTTAGGTTCAGATTCACATTTTCTGAAGTGACAAATGAAATTTGTTTTTATTTTTTATGACAATGTGAACAGAATAATTGTATTTTTTACAAATCAGACATGAATTTATTAATAAAAACTCACTTTCTTGAAAACCAATGGATAAGCAGAAGTTAAAATGTAAAATAATTTTTAAGGTTTGAACAGTGAAATCCTTCCACAATTCCAGGACTCACTCTGCTGGCCGTGGCCTGGCATGTGCGTCTTGCCCTCGGGCTGTTTGTGCGATTCTGGTCGTATGGGCGGGCTAAAGGACTCACTCCTCATCACGGGTGACGGAGGCTGCTGCTGTTTCTCCTCCTTCAGTGGCCCAAGAGCTGGCGGGCCTTGCTGCGGCTCCTGTGAGGAGGACAACGTCATGGATTAGTAATGAACGGAGAGGAACGAGACGGGTCGTGCTAATGGAGCAGCACTCACTTTTTTGGGATGGAGGTTCTGTGGAGGAGATTGATGGACTACGGGTGGATACTGAGCAATCTGAGGGGAATGCATCATAAGAGGAGAGGGGTTCTCTCTCAGGTGCCCTGTGTAAAACAAACAATAAATATTCAAGATGAAATGCGCATCCCTGTAACAATAACAGGTTAATAAACTCTGATTTTATTTTTTTATAGAAATAAGCATGCAGACATAAGCTACTTACATTTCAGAGTTTCTGAGGCAAAACTGTGGAATTTCAAGGTTCTGTTGCTAAGCAACAGGTGGCGGATGCAATAACAACAGAAATACAAACCTGTGCTGTAGGGATCAGGTTTGGGTTGACGTGGAGAAGGATGCTGCTGCTGTTGCTGCTGAATAATTTGCTGCTGTGATTTATTGGAAGTCATGGCCACCTTGTGTTGCACCGGCTGCGTCTGCGTGGTCTGCACTGGGCCTTGTGAGAAAGCCAGCTGCTGCTGATGTTGCTGCTGGCTCTGTGATTGCTGCATGTGTCTGGATGCATGCTGGGGCATCTGCGGTGACGGCTGGTGTGCTGGAGCAGCCTGGGGCTGAGTCTGGACAGGCAATTGGGTCTGCACAGGCAGCTGTGGCTGCACCTGCACCGTCTGCAGGAGGGAAGCCTGTGGCTGCGGCTGCGTACGGCCCTGGAGGGCCTGCAGGAGTGGGACCTGCTGTTGCTGCTGCTGTTGTTGTCGACCTTGTTGCAGGTGTTGCAGGTAGAGGACCTGGTTGAGGGGCATGACCGGTTCCTCGTCATCCTCCAGCAGTAACTGAGGAGGCTGTGATGAGAGCAGACCCTGCGGGGTGAGCGTAGGAGGGGACATGGGCCTTTGTCGGATGGGCTGAGGGGGATGCAGGAGGTGGGGAGGAAGGTGATGCTGGGGTTGAGGGGGCTGCTGGGGCTGGAGCTGCAGAGGCTGTTGAGGAGTCGTGGGCTGCGGAGGCTTGGCGGGAAGCGGCGCTGCTCTGTTGCTAGGACGTGAAGGCTGCTGAGGCATAGCGTTGTGCAGTGCTGCAGAGAAACCAAACATTGAAATCAAACATATTACACAGCAAACATTCGAGCTACTAGTGTTACCGACTCTAAAGGTTTTCTAGGACAGGAAAAACTGTTTAAACTTATTTTTCGGTCATCAAACAACAATAATAATTAAACCAAAGCATTTAGGCAATGGGTCTCAAAGTAATTATCTAATATTTTTAGGACAAATTGAAATAAAAAGCATGAGTACAATACCCAAGGAGTTGATTTAAGTTGGAATTGAAAAATAAAACATCTAAAGACTTCCAACTCAAGTTGAAACTTAAACTAATTGAATTAACTAATTATATCAAGGAAATGCAGTGACTTTATAATCATACTCTGAGTATTTTCATCTTTAATGATGCTGCGCTCATACACAGTGTTAGATCTCAGACTGAACTTTGTTACACACCTGGGGATTGGAGGATGGGGTGCTGGTTTAAGAAAGCGTGCGTGTCAGGTGACCCAGGGCCACTTGTGGTGTGAGCGTTGAGGTGAGGCGGGGCAGGAGAGGACGAGTCATTGGTGTGGTGGGGCATGTGCATGAGGGGCTGTCCGAAATGGGGTAAAGAGTCAAACGTGTTCTCAAGCATCTGGGACGACTCCAGTGCCGTGACCGGAGGAGCCATGTACGCTGCAGGAGACGGATGCTGCTCTTGCTGCTGTTGCTGCGGCTGTTGTTTTATTTGAGCAGTGGGCTGCAAGACTGGCGCCTGGGGCTGGAGAGGCATCTGGGGCTGGACCAGACCTGGTGCGATCACCGGGTGGTGGCCTTTCTTTCCTTCTTTCGCATAGTGACCTCTCTTCTTCAGTTTAGTGGCCATTCCTGATTTAATGAAAAGACAAAAACAAAAAACTGTAATCAAAACCAGGCAGCGAGACCATGACCCAGTCGGGGAATAAAGGATCGCCGAGTCTTTACCTGACTCAGAGTCTTCACTGTCAGATGAGCTCGACTCACTGCTGCTGCCCGAGTCTGAGGACGAACCTTTCGGCTTAGCACTCATCGTCTCCATGGTCTTTTCTGTAATCGAAAAGAGTAAATATTAACATGTTTTGTTGATTTTTTATTTATTTTTTTTTTAATTCACCACAACATGTTTTGGAACAACAAAAACTTATTATTATTACTATTATTACTTACTTATTATTAACTTATTATTATTATTATTTTAAGATTGTGAAAGTCCAACATGTATAAAATTATAATTAATAGTCTCAATTAACAACATTTAGAGCATTTAATGTTTTAAACCTGGCTTTCCTTTTACATACTAAACAAGCAGCCGTTCACAGAGATAAATCGTTAAATTTGAGTAAACCCGAGCATGAGGCGCATTAACGAGAGAAATAAACAAACACATATGCCACCAGACAGATGGCTAAATCATCTGAACGACATGCTCTAAATTTACTGCAGACAATTATCATCCGTATGAAAATAATTAAATTATTTTACATATCTTACATACATTATAAAATATTGTACCTGATATTAAAATTTAATAGTTTCAGTGAACCACAATTATGACAGTTATATAAAATATTTAAATTGAGCATTCCTAAATAAAAATATATTTATATGTATAAAAAAAAATACAGTATAACTAGCTGTTGCTTCAGACAATGATTGCTTATCCTTTATTTGCTTGCTTATTATTTGATTTATCCTTTATTTAACCAGATCTTAGGCAAGAAAGCAGTATAGCATAATTAATTAATAATAATTATTTAATTAATAATAAAAAAAACAAAAACAAATTGGGATAACGAGGACAGGAAATGACATTTCTAACATCCCTGAAACTGTACTGTAATCACACATTCCCTTATAAAATCTTTTTACTGGAATAATCTCTAAAACAGTCCTTGCTGCAAGAGAGATTAAGAAGAGACAAACCCGGTGGTTTCTTCTTCTTACGGAGACAGGATGAAACGTATCTCTCCAGCTCCCGCAGCGTAGAAGGCTTTAGCGTCTCAAAGTCGATCTCGATCTCGTCCGGGTTGGAGTTTTTGAGTGAAGGCTCTCGGGATTGAATGATGTGGACCACACGTCCCAGCTTGTCCCCGGGCAGCTTATTGATGTCCAGGCTCAGCTGCCTCTTCTCCTCGTAGGACATGGGCTTACACTTCTCGGCAGGCACCAAGCCTGTGGCTCCTGGGCCCACTGCCAGAGCCAGCTCTTCTACAGGGTCGAGTCCAGGCACCGGCTGCAGGGTGGGAGGTGCAGTGCTCGGGGGAGGAATGGAGCGGTTGTTCTTTATGCCCTCCTTCTTACTGCAGGACCAGGACAGAAAAAAAGAACGCTTAAAATTAGTTCACATACATTTAGACTGCAAGAGAGATTATGTGACTAGAAAGCTGCATTTGTTTTACTTTTTCCACTATTAAAAATAAATCTACATTCTCTGGCTCACCTTGGCTTCTTGGTCTTTTTAGGCAGAGGATCCTTGTTGTTTTTGTTCTTGCTCTTCGGCATTGGGAGAGTGGATGGAGGCTCAAGGAGCTCTTCCAGTCCAGGCATGGCTTTTTTTTTGTGCTTTTCTTTCTTCTTTTCCTTCTTGTCTTTCTCTTTCTTCTTTGGTTTGCTGGCCTGGGGCTGAGACAGAGCTGCCAGCTGCTCATGGACCGCCTTGAGCTACAGCACAATAACAGGAAGTACGATGTAATTCTGGGCTTTGACTCATTTTGTCCTCTAATTTGATCATCACTAGAGGACTGACCAGTCGAGAATTCATGCAGTAATTAATGTAAGTAGAATTTGTTACTTGTTTTTACAAAAAAAATAAAAGGTCAAAGGTAAGCGTGACTATATCACTTCAGTAACTGATTATTCAGTGATTGATTAGTTTCCTGTTACAGAACACTTCAAGTGTTTTATTCATTTGTCACAAACAAAACAAAAGGGAGGGGAAAAAAAAAACCCTGTCTGTTTTTCACACCTGCTCTTTGAGCTCCGCGAGTCTCTGAGCCCTCTCCTCCTCAGAATCATCGGTGGAGGATTCCGACTCGGACGAGGAGTCGCTGGAGCTATCGGAGGAAGAGGCGGGAATGATGGGCAGCTGGGGCTTCACCGGAGCCGCAGGGTGCAGCACAGGGGCGGGCGCAGGGGTAAAGACCTCCTCTGTCTCATCCGGCATCTTAGCAAACCGCATCTCAAACACGTCCTGTAGAAAGACGTAGAGTTATCACTGATCTCTCACTTGCAGAATTTGTGCTATTCAGGGTAGGTTCATGCGCGTACCTGCAGCTTGCGTGCCATCACCACTACCTCGTGGTCTGGAGGGTTGTATTTGTAGCAGTTCGAGAACATTAACCGCACGTCTGCAGCAAACTCCTGTGCGTCTCTGTACTGTCTGGTGTCCAACTTTTCCTGAGGGAGGGGACACATTCTCATCAAGACAATGATCAAGACAGTTAATCCTAGATGACCAACAAAGAAATTTTTTTTAGTCAAAAGAGTACAGATTTAGGAAAATAAGAAAAGCGATCCATTATGTCTAATGAACAAACATCACTAAATTTCACTAAACTTTTCAAAACATTTTGTAATAATTTCTCTAACAGTGGTATTTTTCCAGATTACACTGAGGAGGTGGTACAACTTGGTGTAAACAAGGCGTAAAAAAAAAAAAAAAAAAAAAAAACCCTCAACCTTACAAAATTTGATTATTTGTATTAAGAAGAGTTCTGTCCTACGGAAGGACAGGCAGACATGTACGTGGGCTTTAACCCAAAATAATAATATCACTGATTACATTAAAGCTGATCAGATTATTTATAGCTTTAAACTTTTAACTCTTCCCGTCAACAACATGTATAAGAGAACATTACACACACACACACCAAATTAAAATTCAGAAGAAAAAAAAAAATGTTCCAGCCTCACCTTAATGGTGGTGAGGTCCATGGGGTGTTTGATGATGTCATGGTAGTCATGCAGTCCCAGTGTCTCCACGTCCACTGGTTTGTAGAAAGGCCATGCATAAGAGGCATGCTTCTTAGCAAACATCTCCTTCACAATGCCCGCGCAGTAACGCAGCTGCTCCAGCACTTTGGGGCTGTTGGGGCCGACGGGTGCGGTGAAGGCGAGATGGTGCTGCGAATCCGGAGCTTCTTTCTTGGGCTGTTTCGATGGCCGTGCACTCTCTCGTCGAGGCAGAGTCTTCCCTGACTTGGACTCTGCGGGAGAAGACTCGCTCAGCTGGTCGTTGGCGGTGGGGGTCGTCGTGTCTGCTTTCCTCTTCTGGCTTTTTCTCTGCTGTTTTTGGAACAAAAGGAGACAATTTTTTTTTTTAGACATAAGATATACATCAATCCATGAAACTAGGTCTTTGTCATTCATTTAGACATACCTCACCTTTAAGTGAACATTTCTCATGTCTTAATATCCCCCCCCGCATTTTAAATGCACCCATCTCATCTTGGAAATGTCCGACAATTCTTTGACAGCATTAATAATGTGTGGCGTGTTACACATGCAGCTCTCCTTATTTCATGTTGTTTCTAGTCACCATGATTTTTTTTCCCAGCTATGCTTGACAATGTCTTTGGCAATGTCTAACACTAAAGTGTCAACTTTGTGCTTTATCCTCAAGGAATGCTCTTTAAATCTTTCAGATGAGCTCCAACTTCACTATTACACAGCTTAAAAACAGATGTTTTTTTTTTTGGGTTCGCCAAATACAAAGTGACTGATGTCTGTTTTTTTTTCCCTTTTTTTTTTTTTTTTTTTTTTTTAGTTGCCCCTTTTGTGCCATTTTCAAGGTTG
>JAQQZS010000023.1:31193792-31206887 GCA_030068045.1 Platyallabes tihoni
GGCGTCACAACTTTGCAGATAGTTTATGTTCACATACAGCTACATGACACACTGCATGAAAGATCATATTTGAAAACACATAATAGTTTCTCATTCATTGCCGCAGCCTTGAGTGTCGCACATTATAAGAATGAATATAATATATACCAGTCACATTTTTGATAAGCATTTCAGGTATGTGAGGGCCCCTTAATGCTGTTTTTTTTTGTGTTTTAATTTATTGCCCTTTAGTCAAGCATAGGCTATTACATTGGTTTCAGTTTCTTTATAATCTACATGAAACAATAAATGAACGGAATATGTTGCTATCCGATAAATAAAAATTTTAAATACTTTCTCAGAACTGAATTATATTTGTTTACAGGTGTTTAGAACAAATTTTTTTACTGCTATAAATAATAAACAAATAATACCAGACAATATACAGAACACTTTAAATGGCAGATCCCAATAACCCCCAGACCACACACACCCACCCACAAAAGGCCTGGAAAAGGCCTGGAAAGCTAAAGTCTTCTGGAACTACGTGGATTTAAACTTGAACTAAGTCTAATCTTTGATCACTCACTTTAGGCATAACGCTCTGAAGCATCGGTGCGGGACTCTGTTGAATGGGCATGGGTGGAAGGGCAGTCTGGGTCAGATTGGTCGGGGGTGGCACCGAGGTCATGATGGTGCTCGGAGGGTTGAGGTCCGAAGGGCCGAGTGGGAAGGGCGGACCCAGCTGGGGAATCGTAGGGGGAACACGAGGAGGCAGAGCTTGCTGTAGAGCCACCTGAGGAGGGAGCGCTGGAGGACCCGGTAAGGGTCCTCTAGTCTGTGGCCCCGGGCCGTGATTGGAAATGCCGCGAGTCTGAGGAGTCGTTGAGGGAGAATCCAGGCTGGGTCCAGGGGGTTTCAAGGTCAACCCTGGAAAAAGAGAAAGAGAGAGAGAGTTAGTGGCAGGAAACAGACTCCATATTGTACATTATTATTAGGTAACAATAATAACTGAATCGAAATTGAGTCATATATGTATACATTAACAGCCAAACTAACAAAATAAGACGTTATTAGAGATTTATTTCACCAGGGTCAAAAAACAAACAAAAAAAAAAACTTCACACATTTAATGTTAGTCAGCTGATTAATTTTAATTAAGCCTGCTAGGTTTAATTGATTCAAGGAGCCAAAGACCATAAACTCTGGTCCTAGTTTCGCACATTCATTGGACAGAGATGCGTACCTGGATCCCTCCTGCCCCGGCCACGACCCTTGGGAGTCATGACCGTGATCTCATTCTCCTCCTGGGGCATTTCCGAAATCTTCTGGAGGAAAAGTTTCTCCAGTGCCTCAGCCATTAAGACTATGTCATCTCCTGGCTGTAGAGGGTGATACATACCATTAACAACCCACACAAGCTGTGGAGCCTCAGTGAGCCTCAGACGAGACCCCAGACAAAAGTGGCCAGACTGGTTACCTTATTGTAGATGTAGCAGTTGGTAAACATGGTGTTAAAGTCTTGGATACATTCTTGGGCGTTCCAGTAGAAACTGTTCTCAAGCCGTTTCTTGATTGTTCCCATGTCCATAGGGTTTTTAATTATCTTATAATAGTCCTAAAAGGGAAGAGGGACAGAATCAGGTCAGTTACCAGAAATCACGAGACGTGTGTCACTAAAAGGCAGGAAACTCCTGGCATGAAGGGGAAAATAAAACACTCAGTCAACCTCAACATGAGGACATTAGCACTGCTTACTCTCACATGGTTAACTGGCATGTCCTCACAGTTGATTACGCAATACAAAACATTACAGTACAGTGCTCCAGTTTTTAATTCTGATTGGTTGATATGGTACTGAGGTTTAACATTTATAGATTTATAGTAACATGTCAAAGGAGGCGGGCGAGTTTATAACAGCTAAACCGCAAGTAAAAACAGAAACTATCTTGTCTTGGGGATGTTCCACATAATTAAAAGTAACTATAACTGGATAAAATGGACGATGTGTGTTTTTTTTTTTAATGCAAAGAAAATGTAATCAATGGTAATTTGCGTAACTGTTGTCTATAACGAATAAAACGTGTGGGGATATAATGAACTTCAGGACAGGCTGCATCACACCCTTCTCTGATTATTTTCCACTAAAATCATTACCCTAAGGTTTTTTTAAAAGATTTTTTTAAAGATACATATTGCTATTGTTGGGTGGAAATCTGGTCCATATTTTTTTTTCGACATCAGGGGCTACTGACCACCTTTTACATCTTTCTGTGCATTCTACAAATATTTAACCAATTAAAAGTTTTAAAAGCTGGTGGCTAAATCTTTCAACTCCTTGCTCCTAAATCTTGCAAAGTACCAGTTTTTTCAACAGCGACAAATTATACAACACTCTAGTACAGCTTGATATTGCTGTGAATGTCATTTTGTACACCTGAAGCATAATTTGTTTATCACTGTGCTCTAATTCGTATTAGTCTTTAAATATAGCCGTAGGCTTTGTGGCCCAATTGCAAAAAATGTCCTTTAGCATTAAAAAAAACTTCAACATTAACCTGGGGAAGAACCTGTGTAAATTTTTTCGGTCCCCATGAAATGGTAAAATCCTAGTTTAATTTAAGCAGCAAAGTCTGTATGAGCTTAACGGTGTGATTCTGCTTTTTACTCAGCAGTTCATTATACCTGAACAGACAATACAGCAGAACTCAAACAGAATTTTTCATTATTTGGTCGTTATCAGACATCGCTGTGGTATCGGTTAGAGATCACGTTAGTCAGTCAATTCGAACACTGAGCCTACTGATTGGTATCTAGGATGAGCAGATTTCATGTTCAGGAGTTTTGACTTAGTTGCTCAGTCACTTGCCTAACCTGTGATCTCAACATAGGAGGAAAAGAAAAAAAACAAACAAAAAAAACTCTACTGACTTTTTCGCTACATTTTCACTTTGTCTCCATGTTTAACCCTAAAGCACTTTACTGTGGTAAATCCGTCACTCAATAGCACTCAAAAGATATCGCAGTTGAAGATGAAAAATATATATAATAATCTACCTAGACATTATTTCAACAATCATAAAATCAATGATCGTTGAACCGACATTTCTCATTTATCCTATTTGCTATTCTTAGTTGTCCTTAACAAGCCAACCAGCTCGCTATCCTTTGTCATAATACGTTACTGTTACACTTTTAGTCGCGCAGACACATAATGAACAGCTGAAAACAGAGAAATTTCAGGACAGCCCCATTTCACTATAAAATACAACATGCCTACTGCGTGCCCTCGGTACCCTGGCATGAAGGACAACCAAATTCAGCACATCACTGGGGAAAGAAGATAAAAGGTGTGATGATGGTGCGTCTGTCCACGTGAACTCACAGGCAGGTTCAGCTTGACGGCATCTACCGGAGCCTGGAAGGGCCATGCGAACTGGTGCTTCCACAGCGTCTTGTGCACCACCTTGAGGAGATACTGCAGCTGGTTGGTCTGGCGCTTCGGCCGTACTGGATTGAGGATCTCTGGGGGAGGGGGGTTGTAGGTATGAGAGAGTTGAGATTGGGGCTGTGGCTGCCCATGACTACTGCTGCTGCTGCTCCCTGACATCTGTGCGGTGTCGAGACCGTCACCCATACTGGTCTGAAGGAGCACGGGTGCTGGGGCGGGTGGAGGAGGAGGATGAGGAGCAGGAGGGGTCACAGGACACCAATCGTTCAGCCTCGAGCCGGGCGCGGCCTCTGCAGGGAGAGTGCCGCCGATTCCATTGCACTCCTCGCTGGGATCTCTGTTAGGAGACAAGACGGGTCGTTAATTAAAAACTCTTTTAACCTCTCATTTAGAACATCCCATCACGCAGACTACGCGGCTTTTTCAATCAAATGCTAAGTGAGACTGTAATCACCAACCTACGTCCTCCCTGTCTCCCTCTGCACTTAGTTCACAACCTAGTGATGACCCAGACGGGGATAATTACCGCTCAGGTTGTCATAACACTCCTACACACTTCAGGTAGAAAAGATCTAACGCTATCTTTTAAAAGCACGCGTGCACACACAATCACACATCAACTCCTTATCTTAACTATGATTTCTTGTGTTTTTTTTTTTTTTACAAAATCACACATTAAAACCAAGGCCTATTCATGCTCCTAACTGATGCAAGGATGAAACTACCCATAACTCTTCCTGTCTGAAAGAAGTATGACTGCAGTCAGAGTTTCCGTATTCATAAATAAATAAATAAATAAATGAATGAATCATCAGCAGGTCTGAATGACATCATTGCATCAGAAAGCCTGATTTGCGCAACGGTGATACGCCACAGTAAAAAGCGTTCGAATAGGACGCATCAGACGCGTGTGAAGGCGCCATGCAACCCTGCCAGGTCATTTGTTCACACAAAATAAACGTAGCTTCTTAAACACTGTTGTGCGTGCAAAGTAAACATTTGTGCTCGTTTATAATAATAGTTTTTTTTATTTATTTATGTTTTTTTTACTCAACCCTCCCACATATTGTCCAAATTGCTTAGTTAGTTTGTGCATGCAAATTAATCGTTCAGTTTTTGAGATATTAGGAGTTAAATGTTTAAAAATACAACGTTATGTTAAACATGAGACGTCTTGCTTCCTTTCAGTTATAATCGGTGACGTCTGCAACACGAGACGAGTGCCCGAGACATTGCCAAAATCATAAAAAAGTCACCACGACCGAGCAGTTGTTTTTGAACAGGTGCTCTGTGCGCACCATAAACAGCAACACCGCGCCCTGTTTGTGTAAACAAAAAAAGCACCTGGGCACCTGGCATGAGTGATGATCACAGGGCCAAAAAAGAGAGAGAGAGAGAGAGAGAGAGAGAGAGAGACATCATTTTGAAGTGAACCAGACGATAAATTAGCACAAATGAAACCAGTTAGAAGTGATCTGGGCGATGTGGGTAAGCTGTGTTATAAAAATAAAACCTATATCATCTTAAAAAGTGATCACAGGTACACTTCAGAGACTTGTGAAGGATGTTTCATGGACAGTCAACAAACTTAAATACAACTATAAATTAATAGTGCATTGTTTCCCTTATTGTTTTCTCTTTAGTTTTTCACTGTTCTTTACCCTGTTTAGGGAAATAAAATGAACTCTGGCGTCATCACAGCATCATCACATTGTTGTTGTTGGTCTTTCAGCTGCTCCCAGCAAGGGGTCGCCAAACCATCCTATCCGCACGTATAAGCTTGATGCAAGCTCCTGACGCGACCCTCCCATTTTATCCGGGCTTGGGACCGGCACTGCATTCAGTGGCTGGGGTTTGGGCACTGGATGGGAATCGGATCTGGGCCTTCCGCATGGTTTTCCTCAGGGCTAACAGTATAGCATGACATTTTTAGTGAAATACAGTCCATCGTTTTATAATGCAAAAAAAAAAAAAAAGAAAACTGAAAAACAGACAACGTTGGTCAGAATCACAACTCATAATTTCTGTCTTCTGACAAGAAAAATGAAAGAAAACGCTCCCTCAGCTAGGAAACTAGCTGCGACTACAACTCGCAAGTCATCGACTCAAAAGCATCTGTGTTTTCCCTAAATTTATAATTTGAATGCACCGAGGTCGAGACAATTCCAAAGTCTGACTTCGCAATTCTGAGGTAAGTCGAATGTAGCACTGCTGCCGTCTTCCTTGTATGTAGGTTTTTTTTTTTTTTTTTTTAAACAAAAACTTAACACACACACTCAACAGGAATATTACATCTCGAGGTGACACCATCCATCTGTCAGCCTGTGAGATTTAATCAGACAGGAATGGCCTTGCAGCTGATGACAGCGAGAACGTGGCTGCCTGTGAGCAATCACAGAGTCATCGCCTCCATTTCGCCGGCGATGTGTGAAATTCTAGCCTTCCTGCTAATGCCTTCGCCTCTCCTTTACTGTAAACCTCCCTCGAGATGTCTGTGCTGCCAAACGTGTCGTCTCCCGAGACTAGAGTATAGAAAAATTGGGAGGAATCATCCCAATACTTGCCGAGCTGCGATGAGTCAGAGGAGCGTGAAAGCCGAGCGCTCGTCTGATCTTAAAGCGCACGAGCCGGCACTTCGTCATGAGACAATGTGTGAAATGCTTCGCTATACAAATAACTAAAATAAAGTGGCACAATTCTTACCTTCACTATTTATATAAAGCTTTTATTTATATCCTATGGGAAAATATTTACATTAAGGGAAGGCACACAATGTTTCTCTATAACATATCAAACTGAATTTATTTTAGTTTTATTTAATTTATTTACTTTTGTCCTTATTTATTTCCAAAGGGACACACGCGAATGACATCACTGCATTAAGTAACCTGATAACAGTGACACAGGGGGTAAAATGATTCACAGGACACACCAGAGACTTGTCAAGGATGTTACACGCATCTATAAACACAACCTCAATCTTTAATAAACAGAGAATCGTCAGTGTTGGTATAAGAGGAGTGGCAACACTTCGGGACATACTTTAAATCAAACTTCAGGTTTCTAGCAGTAACTCAGCTTCTTCAGACACTTAACTCCTCATAAGTTCACGTACAATCTGACATTTTAAGTCGGATCTGTCAAACTTTCCAGACTTTCCAAGTACAACATCTCTTTTCACTTTAGAAAGATCAATGTTTAAATAACAAAAATAAATAAATAAATAAATAAATAAATAAATACCTAGAACCACAAGTTTTCACGAGCTAAAAACAGTAGGTTTCCAAACTGGGTGCCATATAAAAACAAACCTTTTTATAGCTGCTGTAATTTAAAAGCAATGAGAAACGTATCGGTTTCATGGACGTCTCACTACACTGATTTAACTCTAAGCAGAGGAGGAGGACATGATGAAAGATTTGCTACATATTTTTCCAGGTTGTAAAATTTGCACATTTTAACTAATATATATATATATATATATATATATATAAATAACAATTCCAATGTTTTCATTATTTAAAATAAAGACGATGACTGATAACCTTGTCAACGTTGCATTAAGTGAAAAAGACAAATATCGTGTTCAAGTGACCCTGTAGTAGGTACAGATAGGGGGCATTCAAGTCAAACCGGGACTTTTGACTAACATGAGACAGTTAACGAGTGTTAAAAAATAAGCTCTCTTTATTTCTCTATATAATCCTGTTACACTAACGTACTTAATCCCAGAGTCTCACTTGTGCTTGGATTCTATCAAGGTAGAAAGTTCTCTCATTACACCGGAGCCACAATCGGACTGCCTGCTTCACGTCTGAAACGCTGGCCTCCCAGGAACTCCTTTAACGACCCAAACATGTGGAAATGTCTCAGTGCAAGGTCAGGACGGGGACAGTGGTAATAACACGCAGCCGAGTTCCTATACACTGAATGATCGTGAGCGGGCTCCGAGTCACCTCGGCCGGGATCGTAATTCACTGTTATTTATCTGATAAATGTGAATTAGTAAAATTATTTAGCTGTCCATGGCTGTAACTGAATTCACATAAAACAAAAATACGTTCCATGTCAAGTTTCAACAGGTCTCTCGAACATGGATATTTGCTGTGCGGCCAACATAGCATACAGGACTTCCTGCCGGAGGAGTGAGATGCCCCACACACACACGCACGCATAATAATAATAATATTCACCGTCTCAGATCTAAATCTCCACAAACGTCACGTACACAGATTTCACTGTCTGACTCAGACAGGATTAATCGGTCCGAAGTGACGCTTCAAACCACAGAACAACCACAACACGCGGTCAGGTCTGGCTTCCAGTTCCGTTGTTACAGTATTTTTTTTTTACAGTTATGTGCTTTAAGCAGGCGGCTCTACACCCACAAAGTGTTTCCAGGAAAGAGCGCTAAGAAAACCTTTTTGGAAAAACATCATCTGGTCGGCTTGTTTGTGTTTGGATACGGCATCCTGTCAGTCATTTTATAGGTCTTCTCCTTAATGTGTGGTCTGTAGGTTTTGTTGTGGAGCTTCACCGACATGAGTGGGAACACGGGACAGGTTGAAGGAAAAGTAATAATTAAAACTGATGTCATTTTCAACTAAGTAATAAAACTTGATCAGAGGCGTGATTTAAATCCTCTCACACAAGAGGATGAATTCTGACTAAATCCCACTAATTTATTCCGTCATGTCTGTAATATTTTCTAACAAACTCAAATTTGCTGTGATTCCATAAAACAAAAATGTCATTTACAGAGGAAGGTGGCACACGCGTACCACAAGCAAACGCCTCACGCAGTTAATCTTCACGCGTTGAATCCAGCGATATTTCTTTAATCTGAAACTATGAAAGTATCTTCCAATCTGTGTTTTACTACACGAGTATCGTCATACCACATTTTTATCGCGTGTTACAGTGAATTTTAAGCACAAGTGCGGTTTTTGTAAAGATGTTTTACTGTTTATTGGTTAGCGATAATCCAAATTACCTCCAACACTAATTTGGGGCAATAAAGAAGTTTGAGTTATTAAATTATTTTCTAAACGAAGAGTAAAAAAATTCAAAATACTGTTCAACTGTTTGGCCCAACGTCTCGATTTACTCCGTCAATAATTTACCAGCTAACAAGCCAGCCAACTGTTCCCCGTCCTCAGTCAGTTATTAAACCACATTAGTGTCAGCTCTAGTAAAAGAATTCATAACAGGTCGATAGACAGAACTTGACCCCAGAATCCTTTGAGTCTCTTATAAACCATAACAGCAGGTTTGGAACCAGATGTTGCACAGCTGCTGTTACCAAATTATTTCTGACTTTGCACATCAAACCAGGTGCATGTTTTTGTAGTTCAATAGACAACAGGGTCTTGGTAGAACACTACAAATCTGAGCCCTGAGAAGGCCAGCACAGTAAAACTCAGGGTTTTAGGATAAATTTTAACTAAATATATTTTATCTAATGAGCGGAGCATTTATATATCTGGTCAAATCCCAGAATTATTAGAACATGGAACAAGACTTTGTATTTTACATGTTGTTATGACTTGGTGTTTGTGTTGGTAATCGTTCATCAAAGAAAGAAAGAGATAACAGAACAGAAAACAAAGAAACTGAAAGTGGTTCCAGCAGAATGAAAGCAGAATGAAAAAGTTACAAAAAAAAAACTTGGATTAAACAAATAGGCAATCGAAGAACTAAGAAATACATAAAGGAAGAAAACAAAAAGAAAAAAAACATGAAAAGAAAGCAAAGAAGGAAATGAATCATCAAATACAATGAAAGCATTTAAGAATATGATGGCCTTTGTTCTTCTTACAAGTCTAATCAAAAAGAAGGAAATAAGAAATAAATAATGAAACAAAGGAAGAAAAAAAATAGAAAAAAAGAAAATGATGGTATTTTCTACTATTGCCTTTAAACTTTTACCAATAAATTAAGAAAAAGAAAAACAAATAGTATCAATAGTAAAGAAAGAAGTACGGAAAGGAATAAAGAAGAAAGACAGGGAAGTGTTTATAATAAATGCAAATGACTTTAATCACATGTTACCTGCTGCTTTCACTTAAATCATCTTAAGGTGTAGAGTGAACACCTTTGCCTCACGCACGTCTCTACTTCAGTGCATAATGCCCCCCCACCCCCCTCTTCTGTACCTCAGTCTTCTGCTGATGTACGAGGCTCATCAGCACGTTCAGCAGTTCCACACAGTCTCTAATCTGTAGTAACATCATTAACATGTCACGCTTTTAAACATCACTTCACCTCGTTTCAGCGTCTTCATTACTGTCCAGGAAGCTTCACAACTCAAACGGTTAAAATCCAAGACATGACTGCAGCAGAAAACCTTCTGTGATCTGTGGAATGGGTGACTCTTGTTACCATCAATCACAGACAGCAACACCAGCCAATTGTGTGTGTGTGTGTGTGTGTGTTTATGTGAACTCGCGTATGTGGAGAAGGGCCGGTAGCGCTTTGAGCAGGTGAGCAAAATAGGAACAACAACTAGTTTTCACCTGTTTTTAGATGGCACATTACCGCAGAGCACATTAGCGCCGTTTAAAAAACTCCAGTAAAGTTCATATAATGTGCTTGTTGGAGATTTACGAGCCCTCAAAAAAGTTCCAGCTTTAGATCCGTAACACAAACATACCAAATTCATGGGGTTATGGAAACGCTCCTGGGGCTTTAGTGGCTCAGTGGTAGGTTTCTCTCCTACTATGTGGAGAGCTGAGGTTCGATAACGAGCCTTTGGTTGTTATCAGGAGCCTCATGTCTACTGACTGTTTCATAACTTTAAAACTCAGCAAAAGGAGAGGAATGAGCTTGAGTCATGGAAAACATGAAGTAATAATATTAAAATCATCTGCCTACAGTAGTATTGTGCAGATTTTGCTTGTGCCACAAACACACTTTCAGGCGTCTTGTTGCATCCATGTCCTGACCTGTCGAGACATGGACGCAGCAAAACGTCTGAAAGTGTCTTGCTTCAGGTTTCTGGCACCGAGATCCTTTCAGGGCGTTTTCACATTAAGGCCCCAGTGATCATTTCTTTGAAGACTTGACCCCAAAGTCTGGATCTTTTTAAAATCACAAGCATTCTGGGCTCGGAGTCTGCTGGAACGCGAGGTCTTGAGCACAGTACGGTGTACTTGTGCACTGATCGAATCAAGATATCCAAGCAAACCGTATCGGAACATGTGGAACAAGTGGACACGAGATCAACGGTCTCCTCGGAAATCTGTGCACGCCCGTAGCATTCGCCAACCTCATCCTTTGATTTAAACAACTATAGCTGATAAAATTTGAAGGAATATCAATATTATTAAACACAGCGTGAAGACGGACCTCCTCATTTTCTTTTTGTTTAAGGGCAGCTCAAATGCATACTGCCACCTGCTGTACTGGAGGGTGAAAACACATGTATGGAGAAAAATAATAATAATGTAAACTCTGGCCAGTTGGGGAGTGAGGACTGGCAATGCTTTGCAATGCTCAGACTGAGATCTGAGGAAACTTGAGGCACGAGTCAACACCTTGACCCCTTGTCATGTTCCTCAAACCATTCCTCAACTATTTTTTTGCAGTGTGGTAGAGGAAATTGCTCAACGGTGACAACACTTGGATCATTTGCTGCCTTATATACAAGACTACCAAAGTTACTCATGTATGGCTGATCAAAGAATCATCAGATATATCCAAATACAGTCCTGAAACATGGAAATTTCATCCACAGTGTGATCATTTACGCCTTGGTTTTAGCAACTTTTTACCTCCGGCTTCTCTATTCAGATTTTTATTTGCATTTTCCAGGGCCGGAGGGAAAAACCCTGCAGGATTTGCCTGAGAGCGAGACGTTTCGTAAGTCAACACGAACATAAAAGTGTCTGCTTTTACACAAAGTGTTTAAACTGATTAACCAGTTTAGTCAGCACTAACTGGTAGAAACAAGAACTTTAACTTTCACAGACAGGATTCTGAAGCGTCCTCAACCCCGGGGACTTCTGAACACCGCGAAGCAACGCATGAGAAAACTGGAAACGGGAGAATTTTCAAAACTCTCACTGACTGCACTGACGCAGATCGATATGCGGGGCTGCTGCTGCTGCTGACGGTGCAGAGTGAAGAACTTGCTGCGTTAATGCCGCAACATCGATTCTGTGAATACTCAGTATTGCAACACTTTATAATATATTCTGAAGCTTTCGGCCAGAAAAGTGTTGCTCTACAAAAATCAATCCGAATTTGCAAAATAGGAACCACTCTCATTCGAAAGAGCAGAAAGCACAAAGTTAGTCATGTTTAAAAGATTAGTAAGTAAAATATATTCAACGAATTTAAATTAAATGAATGGTTGGGAAAATTAGTTGCTCGACCTGTGTTGCGTGTTCTAGCTTTTTTTAGTGAGCGACCCACACCAGATACAAGCATGCAACTAGGGAAGAACAATCGCTTCTACTTCCTTTCTCTATATACATTTAACGAGAGGCCACAGATGGCTGGAAAAGACGAAACCACAGTCCGTGCATCAGTGTAGATCAAACAGTAGATGGGGACTAACTGCAGGTAGGAACTATAGTCATGAGTGTGGAATTGATGAAACTTCAGATCACACGTGTTGTACGATCGATAAATAAATAAATGACTTAACTAACCAATCATTTCAACTTTGCGATTAAATCGTGGCTGCTCCTCAGGCACATCCATACAAAACAAATACCAGTTAGTCACTTTTTGTTTAGCTCGCTAGCATGAACGTGGGCTAATGCTTTGGAAAATTCACAGACGTTATACGATCTAGGAGTTAAATGTTAAAACACTTCCAGATTGTATATTCTGAGCTATTTATAGACCTGAAAACTAAACAATCAGGATCCACAACTTGGTCGTAAAATGCAAAACATCCCTTATCATGGCGTCTGATGGGAAATGTTTTAAAGCCTGCACAGAAGCCAACCTGAGCAGGTAATTAAGGCTGGATTCACTGTACATTTAAGTGCACACAGGTGAACGCAAGATGGCTGATACTAAATGGTTTATATAATACTTTATGGCTGATACTTAATGTTCATGAGTTTGAATTTGAGATCCAAATAACAAATCAAAACGTACTACTAATCTACATGATTTCTTATTTAGTATTAAAACAAGTTTTGAGCGGTTATTTGTTACACACGCTCTGTAAGAAGAAATGTCATTAATATTTCACTTTCATTTGATTCGAGATTAGACTTATCTTTATTATCTGATTTGCCTCGAGTAACTAGATTTCATAAAGTGCTTTAACAACGTGTAAGTTTATCTGAATAATTTGTGAATAAAGTATAAATTCACTCTCGATCCAAAACTACAACAGTCTAGAATAGTAGAGCAGCACGCAGCACTCGATTATTATTTGGTTATAGTCCAGGAGTCACTCATGGCTTAAAGCATGGCGTTAAGACTTGCACAAGACAGACCAGAGCTAGATGATCGAGAACAAAAAGTGAGTCCAATTTTATTTCAAAACTAGCTCCCCGATCATTTAAGTGTAAATATGATGTAACATTGTCATTTGTCATTACTATTAAAAAGTGTATTTTGACTAGGGATGTAACGGTATTGTAAATACCGTCGTACCGCAATAAAATTTTTTTTTTTCCAATAATACCGTGGTCGCATGACGG
>JAQQZS010000023.1:31257404-31276807 GCA_030068045.1 Platyallabes tihoni
CCTCTATAAGATAAGATTAATAGTTTTCTGTAATATTACTGCATGCACAAATATATTTAATTAAAATATGCTTACAAAAACATAATGTACCTTTAAATAATTCATTGATGATCCATCATTGTTATGGAATATAGCTCACTCCTGTAATGCACTGCCAGATATTCGTGTTAAATTTGCAAATCATTGGCAAACTTCTGTCAGATATGAGTAAGACATGGCAAAGTGAAAAAATGAGAACAGACGTGAAATGTAAGCAAGTAAAATGTTTTGGCTGCAAAAGATATCACTCTGTTGGGCAAGTTTTGGCAGTGAATTGTTGTGTGTGTCACTAGTTAGGATTAAACCTGGTCATAAATTCTGGTCATGCTAGGTTGTCAACATTTCTGGTGATGAGATTTCTGGTGAATAAAGTAAAAAAAAAACTGTAAATCAGTTGAATGGTTCAAACGTTTTAAAGAAGGCTGTGTGTCCGTGAATGAGGATCCCCGCTGAGTTGACTCGGAGGCACACTGAACTCGTGAACATTCAGCGAGTGTAACCACTGATCTTGGAAATCGTTAGATAAATTATCACCAGCTTGCGGAAGAAAGAGACACATCTGTGTGTGGGAACTGTTCACCTAATCACTCCAAGGATTTTCCACATTTTTGGGACATTAAAGGAGTTCTTGGGAGGCCAGCGTTTCAGGCATGAAGCATGCAGTCCGATCGTGGCTCAGGTGACGCTTTTACGCTTTTCTGCACAATCAAAAGTCCTGGTTTGACTTGAACACTCTTCATACATTTTACATGACTGAATTAACATAAAAAATGCTGTGATAATGAAGTGTTTATACAGCATCTATTTGTGGTGGAAAAAAGCAGAAGAGTCCAGAACTAGAAACCTAAAAAGAGTCATCTTAATTAAAGAATTTTACTTTCTTGGGCCCTTAAATATTTAAAAAAGGCCCAATACATAGGACAGAACACCAATCCATCCATCTATATATCGTTATTCTGTCATCTGTAAAGAATCATTAGGTTTGTTTGTAATATGTTTATCCATTGAACTTACTGTATA
This sequence comes from Platyallabes tihoni, assembly GCA_030068045.1. NCBI lineage: Eukaryota > Metazoa > Chordata > Actinopteri > Siluriformes > Clariidae > Platyallabes > Platyallabes tihoni. Next base: position 31,258,464 of record JAQQZS010000023.1, read on the forward strand.
ACACTATCTGTTTCTTATGATGCTCGTATCGTTTTGTGTCTTAATTACTGAATTCACACATCTGTAAAATTGTGTTCAGTTCTCGCTTTCATTCCCTGTTCCCTGTGCAGTCACATCCACACTGAGATAACGACATGCTGCATTCGTGAAGCCGTGCATCGTCTCAAATTTAGTCCAAAACCTACACGTCAAAATCGCACAGTTGAGGAAAGTAAACTGCAAGGAAGACCTCTGACATTTTCTGACCATTTCCGAGCTTTGTGAGCAGTTTGTTATGTTAAGATAAAGAACAATAGCTGAACTGTCATGATGATCTGACTGAGGAGCCTCGCATGGACAAGGTTCAGGATTAAAAATAATAATAATAATAAATTACAGAGTGTATTGATGTATGAAGTTCGCGCACATTCAGCTCAGTTGAATCTTTTCATATGTAACAGTAATGGTTACACAACTGTTTAGCTTTAGGCCTTCTGTTGTAGGTTTGTTCAACTCCATTATATTATACCTGAGCTGCAGTCTTTAATCTTCAATAGGTTTACACAGGAACCAGTTCATGTCCCAGCATGAAGTGTTGGAGCCTATCAGGAGAGAAGAGCGTTCAGGTCTGTTCGTTTACGGAGACTCCCATGACAAGCAGAGACGGCCACAACAGACTACAAGCCTGGTCAAGCACGAGTACAACAAATACCGGAAAATAGGTGTGTTGGAGTCTGTGCATCGTTTTAGGATGTCATTGCACGCAAAAATTTTACAGCTTTAGGATTCCTTCCCATGTCGACATGGGTTTCCTCTTGGTTCTCCAGTTTCCTGCCATCCCACAAAACAAATGAACGCAGCATGCATGGAACATATTCATGAATCTAAAGCTGAAAAATCAACAAGCTACCACTGCTCACAATATATTCTGCATTATTAATAATCAAAAAGCTTTAGCATGTCATTTCTGTCACTGCTAACAGTAAATTATTGGGTTCCTATTAAAAGAATTGAGGCACTAACCAAATCTTTAATTCCAGTTTTTGTTAAAAAGCATACAGTGAGCATTGTTTTTATTTCTAATTTCAGATGGATTACTGTATCCTACTCCAAGTACTAATATAGTGACAAAGTATAGTGGACTTATTATTCTGTCTGGTTTAAAAAACACCAACATCATGGTTATGTATTTGTATACAGTAGGTTGGGATATATATATATTTATATATATATATAAATATGGGATGTATATACATTTGCTGAGTGTTAAGTGTTTATCTAGCCTCTAATCTGAGGTGTTGTTAAATGGTGACTCTGCATAAACTTCTCCTCTGCAAGTTCTCAATTCCTGCGACGGGATTCAGTTTCATCATAGTATTATACTTAGTAAATTAATTCATATTTTTCATCTCTCTCTCTCTCTCTGTCATAACATAAAAATATTACCTTTTAGATGTGTCACTTAGATTTTAGGTTAATCTTGTGCCACCAAACCAGCTCTGGCCCCTCGGGATGTGACTCCACACGACCTCTGAGTGTGTGCTGTAGTGTCTCGCACAAAAACATTGACAGGGGATCCTTTGGGTGCTGTGGGTAGCAGGATGGGGCCTCCATGGATCAGACTTGTTTATCTGGTGCATCCCATGGGTGCATGATCAGATTGGGATCTGAGGAATTGCCTGCTGGGCCCCAAGCAGTCAGGGTTGTGGTGCACTGGTTGTTCTGGTGCCTTTTTATTATTGTCATATTGGCTTTTCTGTTGGATCGGACCGGACAGGCTGGCCTTTAGTCCTACAGACATGATCCTGTCACCAGGTAACTGGCATATGATTAATAATCAATCTGGTATGTAAGATGTATAAATAGCACATAGCACCATGAGCCCGAAGAACGTTAGCAAGAAGAAAAGGGAGCCACTTTCAGTGGACATTAAGAAAGAAATCATCACAGAAAGAGTGTCACCGCATCACGCAAAACTGGCTGGACAGAATTTAATGAACCTTTGGCAGTACTTTGATATTTGCCTGAATTTAAATCTGCGCCATAAATGGAATAACAAAAGTTATGACCAGTTATGTTCCAGATTAGAAACAGCAGGTTTTGACAGCGTACTGTGCATGCGTCAAACTGTAGGCGTGTCTTAAATCGATCACTGGACATAATTATTGAAACTTTTGCAGTACTTACATATCTGCCTAAAGTTTAACCTGCACCATAAGTGAAATCAAAATGTTGCGTAAAAGCGATTTTTAAAATAATCTACTTGATCAATGTAAACAAACCCAATAGATATTAATTAGAAAAGCTAAACTGAATAATTTTTACCGGGATTAGTTCATATTTTAACTGCCGAAATAACAGCGCTGAAGTGGTATAAGTTAATTCTAATGCGCTGGAATCATTTTAAGACAAAATTTTATATTTATCCGATCTACTCTTTTAATTTCTCATCTGTAGAAGCAGACATGTACGTGGGCTTCAACCTGAACCTAGGTTTACTAAAAAATTTAAGTAGTTTTAAAAGCGTCATTACGAACTGTTTTTATTTTTCTTTTAAATCAAATGTAAATAATTTTTAAAAGTTTGAGTGCTATTATTTTCTATTTCTTTTAATAACTATTTTCTTCTCTTTTATGTAAAGCACTTTGAAATTACCATTGTGTATAAAATGTGCTATACAAAAACTTGCCTTGAAATAATATCACTGATTACATTAAAGCTGATCGGTTTATTTTTAGCCTTTTAACTATTTCTAACTCCAGAATGTCATGTACTTATGCTAGTATATAATCAAATTATTATTATTATTATTATTATTATATTATCATCAATATATAATGTACAGCAATACATTTAGTATTAAAATATTTATTCACGTTTTTCTTTTCCCTAAGTGTGTAGACGTGTATATATTTTTTGGCTGACTGTGTGTATGTATATATATATATAGTTAGAGATTTCTGAGGAAAAAAATCGAAATGTAAGGTCAATGTCTGCTGTACTTAAAGAAAAAAAACAAAAAGTTACGATGACGTAATAAATCCCATCCAATCAGAGTGGCCGAGGAGCAGCTCGGGCTGCACGCACAGGTTCAGAGGCGATAGATCGCGTCCTGGCGACTCGTCAGCGCAGAGCTCGTGCACCGAGTGGCGGCTCCGCTCCTCTCCGCTTCCACTGCTCCGGTTATATGGATGTGTTTGGACGGAAGTAGACTTACCGGGAGGTGAGTGACGCGACACGCTGTGTGTACGCTTTTTGCGGGTTTTTTATTTTTATTTTTTGGAAGGAAAAAGAGAAGAAAGGAAATCCATCTTCCGTGTTTCCAATCGGAAACGAGAAGGCGCGAGCTCAAAACACCGGCTCGCAAATAACAAGATAATAACACAGTAATAGTGAGAGAGGAGTGAATTTGGTGTAGCATTAACACATGATCGTGCCCATGCTCATACTCAGTCTGGTTAGAGACAATGTGAAGTGTTTAATCTGTGCTATCTAACCCCTCTTTTTTGCACCCCAAACGGTTTTTGTCTCTCTCCCTGTTTTTCCTTTTTTCTCCTACTGCAAGCCAGAAACTCTTCAGTTGTGCAGCTTAGGAAAACCTGAAAAACCAGAAGCCTGTTGCTGCAGTTCTCAGTCTTACACTCCTTGAGCTCTGAGAGATTTGGTGTCACAGGGTTGCTTGTTTTTTTCAGCCAAGCCCCAGCAGTGTTGTGTGAGAGGGAGAGGGAAGTGTCCCTTGCCTTGAATCCCTTCTTTAATGAGCACTCACTCTTTATGGATTTACACAAGGAATTGGGCCAGGGTTGTCACGATACAGTACCATATAACGATATCATATGAAGGCATAACCGAATACTTTTGTCACGAATCGATTCACGTCTCAGAATAAATGACTGTAAAGACTCCAAATCCCCAAATCATAAGCAATGCAAAACAAAAGGCTATTTGTTTCAAATCAATCAAACAGGGATACAAACCGGGGCTTAACATTGTGAACAAGATATATTGCAAGCTCAAGATGTTTTAAATTCTCACCATAAATTGAGTTTAAATGCAGATTAAAACTATACCAATGGTAATGCTGTGTTGATGCTGCAGTCCATTTTATAGTCAACTTTTTTAGGTTCCAGTGTGCTCAGCACAAATCACATGCAATCTGATCTTTTCAATTTTGATTTAAGCCACTTCCATATGTAGTCCTAAATCAGATACAGGTCTTTTACAGGACACAGTTTTTTCCCCCCTCCCTAACTCCAATGCAATGTCAGTGAGTGTGAATTGTCTAATCAGACAGTGCAACTGGACATTTTCTTTTAAGAAAGATTGCAGATGGTGTGGATGTAGTAGGATTTCGGTAGTTGGAGAGTGAAGTGGTAGACCTCATGAACACTTGGGGTGATGTTACAACCACTCTATGTTTAAAGAGATTGCGTGAGAAATGGATGAATGTAGCCTGAAAGACAAAAGTCCCAAGGGAAAGATTAAAGTTTAAAACCAAAACTTTTACAGAGAGCTTGAATGCATCATGTGAGACATTGCCCCTTGGCACAAGTTGGTCAGTTTAAGAGCATGATCTGTGTGTGAGACCCTAACAAAAAAAGTCAGATTTGGTCAGTAAATTAGATATGGTGCACTGAATGTTGTGTGAATATAGGCATGATGAAATAGAGCTCCAACGTTGGCTAAACTGCCGGGTTTCCGTGGTGTTTGAATGCTACTGAAGAGTTCTGTGTACTGGTATAACATGTTTGTCTAACCATACATGTATAGTGTTTGGGTGGTTGCAATCATGAATGCAGATGTCACAGCTTCTCCACAAAAGAAGGTTATCATGTGACAAGTGTAGCTGTATGTATTTTAATTCTATGGGTTTGGTAACACTGGTGTTCAAACTGCGTACCTGCATTACATGCGTTATTAATTAAACACAGATTTTGTTTAATTAACCACAACGTATTGTCATACACTTGTTTGATAATGGAACTTGCACTAAAATTATACTATGGACTAAGTGTTCCCTTAATTTATTTGGTCAGTAAATATCTCGCTCGCTTAAATCTTGTATATTAGGTTAATTTTGTTCTTAGCAAACAATGATAAAGTACTTGTCGCTGTCTGTCATTTAAACTGGGTTTAGGGGATAGAATGAATTAGGGAAGCACATTTTCTACTTTTTTCTTAACAACATGTTAATTGATCAGTAATTGATTGCAAGATGCATATTTCTTTTTTCTCAGTTTAAATTTTATTTGAACAGTTTTACAGGGAAATCTAAGGATATTCGTTTTGCAAGAATTTGTTTAATGAATGAATGATCCTTCAAAAAAAACAGAATAAATAAATAACAATAAAGCTGTTAGATATTATTGTCTCCCTGTACTCATTCAAACTCATTATTTGCTGATAATACAATGTCCAATACTGTGTGTGGCATCTAAACTGCATTATAGATATGTGAGCTACAGTGAATAATTATGAAAAGTAATTATCAGTTAGTAAATTCTTAACAGCAACCGATTAATCATTAATATCCCTAGAATGAATTATACGGTGGTGAATCAGATAAAAACTGCATGACATTTAAATTTGTAGCATGTAAAAAAATAATACTGACACTTTTATGCAACGCAATAAACAAATATAGTTTTTAATTCGACTTACCTTTGCAGTATACTTTGTGTGGATGATATAAAAAAGATAAACAAAGGCTAAAAGGTATTTTAGATAGATATGTGATTTACGATCATGATGTTTTCAAAACAAGTCTGCTTTTGTTTATTTCTAGCACATGTGAGCCTCCAAGTGTTTGTTTCCAATGCGTTGTTAAAATAAATGCAAGTATAAGCAAATTGAATGAAATAAAAATAAAACTAAAAAAAATATATAATTTATTTATGAATAAAAATAAAAGCAGCTAAAATAAAACTAATAAAAAAGGATGAAACAGAACAAATCAGTACTCCAGACTTTGAAAAGAATTGGACGTCTATGAATAAATGATTTAAATTAGTTATAAAGCAGAAACATGACGCTCCATTAAATACTCGTGACCTTATGCCCTGATGATTTCATCAGAACTCCCATCTCTAAACTGAAACCACTTCAGTTTGTTTGCAGGGGCATGAGCGCACACATGTTACTAATTACATCTCCTTTTGTACACTTTTGTGTGTGTGTGTGGTTGTGTGTGTGTGCACACGCCCCCGCATATGTGTTTTAGATTTGCTAATGAACCTGAAAATGCAATTTGTTTGCAGTGAACTATTTTCCCACCAGATCACTTAAAACAGAATCACATGGCATCAGTCATGTAGTTGGTTTCCATATCCAGGCACTCCTGAAGTACTGAAAGTACCGAAGCTGATGTTCAAATTCGCAATGTTGGCGAATGTTCGTACACAACCGTGCACATCTTACTTCCTTGCCTAAGTGGATACAGACGTTTCCTGCCACTCTTAACAGATGAAGCACAAGAGCTCAGCTGCATGTCATTTCGTTACATCACTGCAGTGGATTACACTCAGGACATATCTGTGGCCGTTTTCTGGATGAGTAACATTCGTATATTTCCGTGCCTTCAATCTGTAGATGTCCAATTCATCCCAGATGTTTTAGGTTTATACTGTAAACATCATGGAGGTACAGAATTTGGTTAACATCGCAAACTACATCTGTGTCGGTTTAGAAGCCTGGATTTGGATGTGTTATTGTGTGGGTGTGGGTGAAATTGTTTTGATGCAGTAATGATTTTTTTATGCTCTGGGTATTATATAGTGATTACACACTCTCTATGGTTTACATTTTTATAGATCAGTCGTTTTAGTTAACGTCACACGTCATAAAATTAGTCAGTGAATTGGATTCATTTCTGATCCAGTGTTTCAGCATAATACCTTTCTATTCTCTTATTCATGAAGTTTTCAGTAAGTGCTTTATCCTGGGCAGGGTCATGGTGGATGTGGAGCCAATCCCAGGAACACTGTGGGACAGGCAAGAAGAATTTACCCCCCCCCCCTCCCCCGCCTACACAGGACACCAATTTATCACATGCATACCTAGGGGCAGTTTTACCATTTCTAATCAAGCTTCCTGCAAGTGTTTTGGGACGTGGGAGGAACCTGGAGAACCCAGAGGAAACGCGCACAGGGAACTTGAGCTCTAGGTTGAATCGTAGACACTGGAGGTAAAATCAATAGGAAATTTATAGCCTGAACTATAGAAATATATATACTTCAGCATTATGTTGAATTTGTATAATTATTCAAAAGAATGTCTAGTATGTAGGCTCACAAATGGCGCAACAGAAAAGCGGTTGCTGTATTATCCAAAGATCGCAAGTACAACTCCCGTGCCCATGCAAGCAGAAGTGTGCGAAGAGCACTTTCCTTTCAGTATCTTACGTCGCCCCTAAGGTCGTGAACACCAGTGGAAAGAGATGCTCTTGGCTGCCTTTACTGCCTCTCTTCCCTCTCTCTGGCCATTTGATACAGGAGAGCCTAAAGATGGGTGTGAATCTGCAATGACTAAGTTACGCAGAATTAACTGTTTTAAATATGAGTTCTTTTACTCATGTACTCATGTTTCTCATAGTGTTTTCTTTTTCTTCAAGGACAGAACCCAGCTTTAACTTACTGACCAGAACCTTCAGTCTTCACCATTTGCCTGGATGTCCTCGATCGATGGAGGGAGAATTGCTCCCACCGAAAAGTGGAATATAGCACACAATGACATTTCCAATGTTGAACACCTCCATGTCGGCCATGTTGCCCAATGATCTTAAGTGCGACGGAGGTGAGAAGAACGTTTCATTTTTCTATGCGGTTAGAAACAAGAACATCAGCGCAGAATGGAAGACAAGGGACTTTGTGGTGGTGGGAATCGGAGTCCCTGTTTGCATCTTCATCCTCCTCGCCAACTTGCTGGTTATGGTGGCCATCATCATAAACCGGCGCTTCCACTTCCCCATCTATTACCTGTTGGGTAACATGGCGGCCGCGGATCTGTTTGCCGGCATCTCCTACCTCAACCTCATCTTTCACACGGGGCCGTGGACCATCGGGCTCACAAAGATGGAGTGGCTCGTGCGAGGAGCGCTGATCGAGATGAGTCTAATGGCGTCTGTCGTGAACCTGCTGGCCGTGGCGTGGGAGAGACACCAGAGCATCTTCACCATGCAGCTCCACAGCACCATGTCCAACCGGCGCGTGCTGCTGTTCATCGTTGGTATCTGGGTCATAGCCATCGTCATGGGCCTCGTACCGACTATGGGCTGGAACTGCGTGTGCAACCTTAAGTCCTGCTCCACTGTGGCGCCGCTCTACTCCCGCAGCTTCCTGGTGTTCTGGGCTGTACTCAACCTCATCACCTTCTCCATCATGGTGGCCATATACACCCGTATCTTCATCTATGTTCGCCGGAAAAGCCAAAGCACGCTACCGTATACACTCGGCATCAGGCAGAATGACACGCTCGTCAGCCTGATGAAAACAGTCTCAATGATTTTGGGTAATTTTTTTTTCATGGCTATCATTAAATTTTACTGAGATTTTTAATGCATGTTGTGACAAAAATTGTGATAAAGCAATTTGTCTGGATGTGTTGTACTGCTATTTAAGCAGATCATTCACACAGTCCTTTGCCTACTATTAAGCTTTGTGAAAAAGTCACACAGACATGTTAGAGTGTTAGGAGAGCATCAATAGTAGCTAGCTGCTGATGAAGACACTTTTCAGGGGATTTTGGTGGGTTAGGATGCTCCTGTAATCGTCATTTCCTATCTAGAGTTGAGATAAGATAAAGACATTGTTCTTTAATATCTATTGTCCTACTTCCTAAGATTCTGACTTTCATTTGTCCTGGTTACTAAACAGATAAGGATTTTACAGTTGGGATGTTTCTGTAATAAAGTGCCTGGGTTCAAAGCTAAAATCATCTACTTAACTGTAGGGACGTAAATCATGAGGGAGCACCCCATATGATATCAAAAAACCTAGGTGCCGATTCACTTTGTATTGCAGTTCTGTAAATATCCAAATTTTATATTACATTTTGTTATGGGCAATTAAAAATATACAAATACACAAAAATGAACCTAATAACACTAAAGTGTAAGCCAAAATCTGAATTTCAGTTTACTCGGAAAGGCTGTTATTCCCGAAGGCACAGCATTGTGCCAGTAACCGGAGCGCTGGGAGTCTAAATCCCTCAGAGACGCTGACGAGCCCTTGAGCAACACCCATCACCCCTACACCCCCGGGGCTCCATACCAGGCCTGACCCTGAGATCTGACCCTGAGCTTCAAACCCAGATTATTTCCAGCGAGGGATATGAGAATAGAGCATTTCATTGTATACTGTACAAATGTACACAAGTGTTTGTAACGATGACCGGAAAACAGATTCCGTTATATCAACCTGTTTGTGTACGATTTTTGGGCTGTGTGAAAAATTCTCAGTAAATCTCTGAGAATTTCCCAGAAGGTCCTGTTCCCACATTTACCTCATGTTCTCATGTATTTATCCAGGCCTGATTTATGACATAACATAGCTCTTCATAAATGTTTACTAAATACATCTTTCCTGCTAACAGTAACAGTAAATGCAAGCTACTGTAACTTGACAGACTTTGCTAGCATACTAAATGAGATAACAGGATTTCTTATTAAATAAATAACGGTTTACCTCTCTGTTAAAACTAACTGACCTGAAAGGATTAGTCAGATAATTTATCTATAAATGTTTATATAAACTCTTCTAAAGTTAGTTATAGCTATCCAGTTTAGAGAATACATTTCTATCAGTATTATCTTCCCTGCTAATGCTATTTAACATAACACAATTTTTTAAACTTGTATAAAAATCTATAAGATGTTCACAATATTTCTCTGCTAAAACTAGTTTTTAATATGAACTAATCTGACAGGATTTATTCATTTATTTTTTGTTGAAGAATTCAACCATAACCATCCATTATCTTCGTGAGGTATGCTAACTAGCGAATATGAGCTAACCTGACAGGATTTCTGAAGGAATTTGTTTATAAACATTTATTATATCCCCTGTTAATGCTAGCTAGCTAACTTCAAATATTGTAAAATTATTTCTGTGGGAATTTATTGATAAATTGTAATATCTTAATACTAGCTAACCTGACAATTTATTTAAAAGCATATATAAATGTTTATAACATATCTGTTAGTGGTTGCTAATAAATTAATCAGATAAGTTATTACGCTGTAAATATTTCTATATATTAATATTGCTCTGAGAATGCTAGCTAGCAGACAGAAGCTGTGAGAGAATTAATCTCTTAAGCTAATGATTTGCTAGCTAACCTAACAACTAATCTGACAGAATTGATGAAAATGAGGGAATTGATTTATAAATGTTCATAAGTTTTTATGCTGTCTCTAGATAATGTGAAGAATTCCTTCATTTGTAGTAGCTAGAGCTAAATGAGCTACGAAGACAAGATTTATGAGAGATTTTAACTAAATGCTAGTTATGTCAAACGAACCTAACAGGATTTCTAAAATAATCCAGGTATCAGCTAATCTGATTAGCACATTTGCTAGCTAACACTTATAGAAGCTTATTAAAATGGTTGCTTGCCGACAAAAATAAATAATAAAAATAAATTTACACCTGATGAGGTAACCTGACTGGTGAACAATTATTTTGAAAAAAAAGAAATTCTGTCTTCCCTGCTAGATCGTGAGATAATCTGACTAGATCTGGTGAAACCTATTAATAAGTTCACACACTCCAACCTTTTCACGCTCTACTCTGTTTCACCTTCCTGTAAATTGAGAGCTTATTATTACTAGATGAGTAATACCTTAGATAAATGGAGACTTAAGGAACCGGAGTAACAGGGGAGAGTTAAACAGAGGGTAACAATAAAGGGAGCAGCAGGAGGGGCATTAAAGTACCTAAAATAGTCCGTCCTGTTTGTGTCGTCAGAGTGGCCCGGCGTTGTTCATGTCGTGAGGAATGATAATTGCAGAGTAACCCTCTATAGAAAACAGATGTTAATGAATTGACTTGCAGAACCTAATGAAAACAAGTCAAGGCATTCTCCAGTTCTGATTCACTCTGGTTGTGCGTGTGAAGTAAACAGGATGTAGGCATTGACACACACACAAACCTAAATGCACATGAGGACCTAATTTTCCTTGCCTTGAACATTTCTTTGTCCTCAGGTGCCTTTGTGATCTGCTGGACCCCCGGGCTGGTCATCCTGCTGCTGGACGGGTTGGAGTGCACAGGCTGCCAGGTGCTGAAATACGAGAAGTACTGCCTGGTCCTGGCTGAGTGCAACTCCCTGGTGAACCCCATCATCTACTCATGCCGCGACGAGGACATGAGGAACACGTTTAAGCGCATCCTGTGTTTCCTGTGTCGGCGGGACAGGGAGCAGGAGGTCGAGCCGAGCGCCATACACTCGGACACTTTGAAATCAGAGAGGCTGTTGATGGAGAAATGCCCATACAACTATAACCACAACCCCAGAGAGCGCTCGTCTTCCTGAACTCTGGCGCTTCTGTTAGTCAAAAAGGCTGCAAGACTTGAATGTGCCGTCATCCGAGTGTGAGCTTCTGTGAACGGCACAAGGAACATGTAAACGTAGGGGGTGATTCGATTTGTACGCGTCACATCCCTCACTTTGCTAATGCAGCAAATTTCTCTTTGCTCTCGACATCCAAGAACTGAGGTTATCTGTTGTTTAGTTCTTTAGAAATAAATGTCATATGACTATCTCTACCCTGATTATTTTACTTAGAACACACTGATGTTTTATTCATTTTACACCAAAGCAAAGGTTTTACTGACAACCATTTCATAACTTCATTACATCAATAGCTTTTAAAGTCATTATTTGCACATAATTGTAACAAGTGCATTAATATAAACCTGAGAGTTGCACTGTAGATTTTTAACTGCCATGGTTCAGTTTCAGAAAACTAATCAACCAATCAGATTTGAGAGCTGAACACCACTGTGGTATTAAAAGCTATAGAAGAAAATGAGAAGTAAAATAAGACAACTGGCAAATGATGAAGTTCAGCAAGACCAATTGATAGGATAACACCACACTGTCCTCCTTTATATATGAGTAAAAGTCCAAAATTATCCACACTCTGGCTGTAGAATATTTTTAAGTAACTTTTGGAAAAGACAAATGCATAATTTTTCGACACAATTTCCTTGCTTTTCAATCCACTTTGTGTTCCCTCCTTTAAATGTTTTAGGCTGTTCTGTGTGCCATGAATGCACCGCTGCTTTAACACCTCAAAAGTTTTTGCAATGTCAACATTGTGGGCTGAAGTGTACGGACATGCATCGTCATGCAAGATCACGCCGTCCTCTGCACTTAATCTGACGTTTAGGCTTCAGGTCTTCAATAAGCATCTCACTGTAAATTTTCCAGCTGATGTTTAACTTTTTCTTGGTTGGCGATTGGAAATGTTTCCGTTACATACTCTCAGGCTTGTAGTGATGAATCCATGTCTTGTCACCAGTAATGATTCTCTTTAAGAAACTTTCATGTAAGCTTCTATATAGCTTACTTAAAATATCGCTCCAAATTGTGTTTGCAGATATTCAAACACCTCCAGGAGTTGTTTTGGCACCAGGCACACCCGCAGACCACAAAATAAATCGCTGCATGCCGCTTTTCTTTCCTGTTAATCACAAGTGAGGCATCAATTTTTGCTCGCACTGCAGTTACAAATTAACTATTGTAACACATTCACACCTGCACTGCAGTGTCTGGGAGGCCTTGAATGGAAAGCGCTAATAGGGACAGGTTACATAAGAAGTAACCGGAGTTCGGATAATTTTTGACTTACCCTTATAATTTCAAATCATGTTTAAAAAAAAAAAGTTTGACACTGTAGTCCGTCATTGTCCCTGAAAACACAGTTTTGGAAAGGTTTTTATGCCCGGTATGGTCCAGTGTCATACAATTATGCTACCATTAGCACAAAAAACTGCACTTTTTGTAATATAGTGTCGATAGATCCTTATTTTAATAACAAACATCTTTTCTTAAGCTAATTGTTTGTTTCCGTTTTGATAAATTGTATTAAAAAAAAAAAGCATAGTAGCAAATCCTTTAATTCCATTGGCATAAAAAACAAACAGCTATGATTATGGCTCTACAAGCTGTTTATATAATGTCAAGTATTGGGAAATTTTATTATTAAATTGTCGCTGTATAGCGCACTCACCCTTTGTGCAAACAATTCCGCTATTATATAAACTGACATTTTAACGTTTTGTACTACACTGTTCTGTAGTGTTATGTTTGTATGATCTATAATACAGCTGCCTCAACACTTTTCATAAGTAATCAAGGATGAATCTCTACTTGAAAAGAACTTGCACAAAAACCACAAAGAAAATTTTTTTGTATACCAGCACAAGGTGGTCAGTATCGGCATCACCCACCGCATCACCAAAATGTCAATCCTCTTATAAAATAAAATCACACACCAAATCTCAAAAGCACACTAGATTATTTTATTAGTTTTCGATTTTCTAATAAGGAACACTACAATTTTCATATTTCCTTTGTGTTTTTTTTTCTCTCTTACTAGAACAGTTCTAAAGTTGAGGTATAAAAGGAGTTCATACCAGACTAACAAGTCTGAAAATGGCAGGGTTTTATATACAAGAGAAATGGAGAACAGGGGAGAGGTAGAGAGAGATGGAGAGGGGGAGAAAAGGAGGAGTGATGAATACAGGAGCAGAAAAGACAGGAGGGAGGAAGGAAGGAAAGATATACTACAGATCTAAAGGGGACGAAAAAAAAACAAAAAAAAATGTAACAAAACCACAAATCTGATGTTTTTGGTGCAGTGAGATTTAACCTAGTCACATGATCGAAAGAGTATTCGTCTGTGTGTATACACACGACTGATTGAGCTAGGAACTGAATGTGGGTCAGGACTTGTAGTCTCTGAAACGCTGGTGTGAGTCAGGATTAAACTGCGTGTATTAATAAGAAAAATCAGCTGATTGTGATTATGTTCATCTTCCTGTTTGGGGTGAAAACAGGATGCAAGTCCTTTTCTCAAGTAATTCCAGCAATTTGTTGTGATATCTTGGTGTCAGGGCCGTGCATGTGTATGCATGTGTGGCCGCGAACATGTCCGTTCATGCTGGAGCTGCGATGGGAGCTTAAAGCTGTCGTAAACCACGGGTGAGTTTCTGGAATGGAAACGTTGGACGCTTGGCAGCTGCACAAAAGCCTTTTTACAGGACAAAACAAGAGGCCAGAGCTGCTGGGAGGACTCGCTGGGAGGCTGAATCTCCTGTTGAGCAAGCAAACACACTCGTAAACGCGCACAAAAAAAAAAAAAAAAAAAAACAGGCCTGCGACTGCAGCTGTAACCCTTTCGCCTTTTATTTGTCATGTGTTGTGAAGCCTCTGGAAGACGACCCGCTACGCAAGAAACCCTGTACAGCTTCCAACAGACGCCAGACGGAAAACACACAGATATGCAACCGGGGGGCTTTAAAGGGGAAAAAAACGTCACTGCACCAAACACAAAAGGATTAAAAAAAAATGAAATAAAACCCCAAATCAAATCGACAACGTTACAAAGTACAAACACTCCCAGTCATTAGTGGAGTAAAGTCCAACAAAAATCCAAAGTCAAATCAAACGTGTACATTTTATAAAAAGAGAAATACACTTAAACATTCCACAATCTGTACAATGACATCCGGTGATGACGAGTACAAAAAGGAGGAAGGGAGGAAGGAGAAAAAAAAACAAAAACACAAAAAAACAAAACAAGTATTATTAATAAAAAAAATATTTTGGTGTAGTAATAGGATTAGTTAGAAGAAAAGCCAGCCAGCTGAAATGTTTTAAGTAACATTAATCTGTACAGATGTGGGTAAAAAGGTAATTTTTTTTTTCCAGAGTCATGTCTGTGTATACGTGTGTGTGTGTACACAAAATCCTTCTTACATTTCAGGTTTCAAAAGTTCATTGCGTAACAATTTCCATTCGTACATCAGGACGCCCTGGTGGTCAGTGTTATAAAGAGGGAACAAAACTAAACAAAACAAGGAATGATAGAGAGAGAGAGAGAGAGAGAGAGAGAGAGGGAGAGAGAGAAGGCGCGCGAAAGAGATGCTTAAAAAATGTCCACACTTTATTTCCGTTCTTCCTGTATCAGAAACATGATGACGCTTTAATGCATCCTCAATCCACTGAGTGTAAAAACCAAGACACGCATTTTTGGTTGGACTTCGAAAACGAGAAGAGCCCTTGTTCTTGTTGCTCAGCCAGGTTAAAGGATCTGTTTTTTTTTTTTCCTTTATGGGACGATGAGGCATGCTATTATCACAGTATGGAAACTTTCCGTCACATGTAGAGAAAGACACAATCAGATTTTAAAAAATGTAACGAGACGAAGAGAAAAAAAAAAGAAAATAAAAACCCACACCACACACGAGCTTAGAATCCAAACCCACTTCCCTCTGTGGGTTTCCGTGTCCACTTAGGTTTCACGATTTCATCTCACTTTCATTTTTTGGTTTGGAAGCATGTAAGCCGGGTCGACGCAGCCTCTGAAGCTCAGGTTCAACTCTGAGGCCGATGTACAAACGTCCTGGAGGGCCCGAGTGCTCTGTGAAGTGTGAGACTTTTTTTATTCCATTGTGGGGTTTTTTTGTGGGTCTGTCGTCCGAGTATGTTCTCTTCACTCTACACACAATTGCTTGTAGATATTAAAAAACAAACAAACAAACAAACAAAAAAAAAACACAAGGACTCTTCTAGAACACATGCGTGGATGGAAGACTTATTTTCTTCTCTTAAACAATAAAAAGAAAACAGCGACAGAAGGGTTCAGTGGGCTGAATTGTAAGCGCAGCTCTAGTTATACAGAACTCTCATTATACACTGTAAGGAAAAAAAAAAAAAGCGCTATTAAAAGCCTCTAAGCTATTTAAACAGACAGGAACAGAAAGAAAAAAGGGCCGGCAAGAACTCCAGCCTGTGGGTGTGTGATTCACACGACTTCCCCCTCTGCTCCGGTACAGACCTGCCCTCCCCTCCACTCCTGTGGGATTAAAAACTTCTCCAAAGTCACGAACAGTTGTGCTTAGCCGTTTTTTTTTTCTTTTTTTTTCTCTCTCTCTCTCTCACATACACAAATATAGATTTCATATTTTTTGAATAGAAAAGCAGGAAGACGGCAACTGAGGATAAAACGCACGTGAGCGCTGTCCTTGTGAACCCGTGACCTTACACAGAGTGTACAGCGTTGGAAATCGATTGAGCACGGGGGTTGACGAGAACCTGCGTGGTATTTTACGTGCTGCAGCTGTCCGAGACAGGTCTCCTATGGACAGACGGACGGACGGACGGACATGTGACACTAAACAGCACTTTGGTTCAAAAAGCAGGCGGTTAGGAGATCCTGTGTGGCCTTCACTGGTTGTAGCTGGCTTAGTAAGTGTGTGTGTGTGTGTGTGTGTGTGTGTGTGGGAGGCTCTCTCTCTATTTCTCTCTCTCACACACACACGCGCACATCTCTCCGGCGCAGAGAACAACGCTCTGATGTGTGACCTTTCTTTTTCCTTTTCCTGTGTTTCAGCCTCAGGAAGGGCAGAGCAAAGGCTCCTGGGTGACTGTCCAATGAAGTCCGAACTCAAACAAGTGTGAGGGAGTGCGTCAGCAAACGTGTCTCTGTGTGTGTGTGTAGTGTGCAGTTTGTGTAGTGTGTGTGGGTGGGGCTCGGTAGTGGTGGTGTGTCTGAGAGCTCGTAAAACAAAAGGCCGGTCTCAGGAGGAAGCCGAGTTGGACTGGTGGAAGCGTTGAGGTCCTTTGTGTGTGTGTGTGTGTGTGTGTGTGTGTGTGTGTGTGTGTGTGTGTGTGTAAGACTGTGTCGTATTACTGTGTCTCTCTCGGTTGCAGGGTTGTGATTAGACGCTGCTGGGATGTACGGGGGAAGGAGTGATGGGGTTTTCCTGCCAGCTTCTGTTGGCCTGGACAGAAAAGAAACAAAGACTGTTGATTCGCTCTCTTTCACACACCTACACAAAAACATAACAATTGATATTACATGATGCATGGTTTTTAGCAGATGAAGGGCGTCAATACTTTTAATCAAACAAACAATACAAAGTATGTTTAGGAAAAACAGTGTCAGATGGCATTTAAATACGATAGAAATGCATGAAGTAGATGCAGGTTCTTTCTTCTACCTTTCGTAATGTGTGTGTATGCGTGCATTGCTCACGTCTAGGCAGTGTGGGGTGTAAAGGGCACTTCCTGACCGCTCCTCATAGCCGGCCGTCAGGTGTGTAGCACGGCGCTGGGTATCCACCTGTTAAAAACACACAGACAGACACACAAACACACACACAAAAGAGTTAAATAACTTCGACACACACCCAAACACCTTTAAACCATGACGCACAATAACACTTCATCCCGCTTTTATGATCATGATTGTTACTACGGTTTGACTTCTGCCGCCCATAAACAGAGGGCGCTCGCACGGCGTACGCGGTACCTGAACAGGAAGTCATGACATGGGAGATTGGTGCAGGTTTAAGGCGTGTCTGAAACACACGGCGTCGCTGTGCTGACTCAGTGGGTGTTCCTTGAAAACTGTTAAATTAGAGGAAGTGCTAAGTTATGGTGGCGTCGGCAAGACGGCACCACCGAACGACAGCCATGCTAGCTGTTAAGAACGAACGGTTTAAATAAACAAAATACATACACATTTTTTTCCTCCACACTTTTGAAAATCTTCCGCTGCAGTTTCCCCTAGACATTGCACCAACATTCTAACCCTCCTTCTCGTCTGTCAATCAGAGCAACACTAGCCAATCGTACGCATGTGAGGCCATGCATGCTGAAGAGGGCGGATAGCGCTTTCCTCAGTGTGTGTTACACTCTTCAAGCAGCAGTTCATATGACTTAAAAGTAGCTAAAAAAATTTTTTTACAGTGCAAAAGTTTTTGGGGTTTCTTTTGGGCACAAACTTTGTTATATATATTTATTTTACATCTTTAAAAAATTTGGAGAAAAAAGAAGAAGCAGCAGATGTGAAAGTCCTCAGATGGACTGTGACTGGTTCTGCAGGACGTTCTGTAAGACTAAACAGTTAATCTTATAAATCTGCACAAATTGTACCCGAGATTATATCTTAAGCAAAGGGATGTCGCACTAATCATTGACTTTTTTTTCCCATTAATTACTTTTTATAGTGTCTTTATTGGAGTTATTTTTTAATACATCCTTACTCTATAGATGTTATTTGCACATGCCTAAGATTTTTCCACAGTATGGATCTATGTGTAGATATATAGGACAAAGAATGAAATTTTGGATTG
>JAQQZS010000023.1:31291056-31305161 GCA_030068045.1 Platyallabes tihoni
GACAGGATTAGCATTTTAATTGCATCAGCTCTCTTGGGGATTCGCAGCCTTTCACTGGGCGAGAGAGAGAGAGAGAGAGAGAGAGAGAGAGAGAGAGAGAGAGTGTGTGTGTGTGTTGTGTGTGGGGGGGTGGGAGCGATAGGACAGGAGAGAAGAGGAGAAGCAAGGAGAAAATAAAAAGCAAGTGGAGTCACGGGAGGTGATATAAAAACGAACACGAAGGAGGAGAAAGGGGGAGAAATATGGAAAGACGGAAGGACAGAGACTAAAAAGGAGGCTGGTTTTGAAAGGGAGAGAGAGAGCGAGAGAGAGAGAGAAAGAGAAAGATCACGGTTCATGGTGGGCTGAAAGCGAGAGTACGAGAACGATTACGAAACCGCCGGTAAATCTCCAAGAGGAAGGCTGGAGAGGAGGGGGGAGGGAGTTTGTGCGACTGAAACGAAATGTTACAAACACACATGCGCGCGCGTGCAACAGCCATAAGAAATCCAACGCTACATTTTGGGGGTGGGTGGTGGGGGTTTGGGAGTGTTGGTTATATCCATCACGACCATGTAATGTTTCACCCGTAACTCGTTTTTAATGACTGAATTTATAACGAGTGTCTCGGTGACAGGACTTGACTCGGCTTTTCATCTGGCGCCGAGAATTACGAATAAATTCCTGCTATTCTCGGATAAACTAATAGAGCTTCGGTGTGTTAAGCTGCTGTAGAAACAAGACATTGTGTGAAAAAAATAAATAAATAAATAAATAAAACCAATGTTTGAAGGGAATTTCTACAATATACGATAAGTTCACATAAAATTTCTTTGAATCTTTTTCCTCATAATTTAACTAAATAGGAAACACACTTAGGAAAGTTAAACAGGAGAGAGAGAGAATGAAAAGTAGTCTTAAAAAAAAAGGAATAACATCTTCATAATAAAACAGTCATAATCAGTGGTCAGTGATAAAGAGTGTATAAATATTTCACTTCATTTCAAAGCTAAAAAAAAAAAAAAAAAAAAAAGTCCAACTTCACTTGAGCTATTTTTCCACCAATATGAAAAACAAATCCAAATCATTACCTGCATTTTATCATCTTCAAACTTACTCTCTTTAATCGTCCTCCTCTTTGCATTAGGACTCCCTTACCCGATATCACTTATGATCACGTTATCGTTAACGCAACATCTGGAAGACAAACAAAGAAGCTAACGTTTACGCTTTTCTAAACGAATAAAAAGATCTTTCCTGAAGCGAAGAGCGTTCCGTTGGTGGCAGCTCAGACAAACGCGCGAGGACGGAGAAAAACCTTCAGCGTCCTCAGGTAAAATCTTGCATACAAGGTGAGATAATGAAGGAAAGAAAATGAGATGGAACGTAAAACACTGACAGTAAGGTGTCGGGATGATTAATTATTAATATTAATTAGTATACTAAAGCATATGTGAAGAGGTACGAGAGGGAAAGATGTTGAAAGCTTTTGTTCTACAGGTATCATATCTTTAGTTTAAATGGATTTCTGTACATATTACACACTAGAGATCAATCATGTTTTACTAAAAAAAAAAAAAAAAAAAAAAAAACACGATACCCAGGCACTGATTCGATTCGTATTTATAATCTCTCAAGATATCAGAACTCTGCAATTATAATATTTTTAATATATTTTTTGATATATATTTTAACATCCGGATAAATCCCCCCCCCCCCAGGTTTTGTTACAATTCTAAACAGGCTGTTGTGTGAATAGTTTAGCGTGCACCACCTGTAGGCCTGGAGTCAGTGTGGCGATGCATGAATCGGCCCACAAAAGAACTGATGTGTAACTGAAACACCCCAGACATCAAGTCTACAACTTTATGGTGAGACAATTTGGATGGAAACAAATTCACATCGCAAAAGAGAATAATATTTCATTTATATTTAAAGCTCCGCTTGTTACAGATTCGGATTCACGTTTTTGCATCCAATATTCCAACAGATCCAACATCCTTCCTGCTTATTTCTGAAAATGAAATCAAATGAGAATCAGACCTTTTTTTTTTTCAACTACTATTCAAAAGTCACTCTGCTTGACAAAGTTGCCAAGTTAAAGTTGTCGTAGTTACAATCAAAACTGGTCACTTGAATAAACTGAGCTAATTTTAAGGACAAAGTAGTAAGTATACAGTTTTATCAGCATAACAGGTTTGAGCTCTGAGAGATAAATCTGACCAGTAATGTTAAAATAATTTTTTTATTAAAATAAAAATTTTATGTACACACAAGTCTAGAAAGTAATATAGATACAGTATAGATGCGGAGAAGGGCTGGGTGATGATGATACAGTCTCATCATTGTGATATTTTACATAAATGCTTTTTGGCGACATCACTTATATCCAAAATTTATTTTGTATTTTTTTTTTTTTTTTTACATTTTACATAATTATATTACATTCCTGTTCAACACACTATAAAAAAAATATAATAATAATTAAAAAAAAAAAATGTAAACAGCACTAAAAAAAAAAAATAATTTATTTAAAAACTTAAAAAAAAAAAGTTTAAGAATTTAAAAGTAGTTTTACACTTAAAATATTGCTGAGCGATATAGTAATTATCGCCACATCATGAAATTTTTTTTTAATTAAAATACTTCTGACATGTCCTTATATCGTATCTTTTGTGATGCTTTTCTTGAATTTGTTAATTAACAGATTAACAAATTCTGTAATGTTCAGATTTTATTCTTCCTCCTTTTCAGCGTTAAATATTTTATAAGGCATTACTATTTTACATTCATTATTAATCAGATGAATCAATTAATAATAGTAAAATATTTATTAAATAATAATTTGTATATATATGCGCAACACGGCTGCACTGCGGTCTTTAAAAACGGATACATCCGAGAAATTTATGAAGTTTATTATGAAATGTTCATATGAAAAAAGAAAAATCAGAGAGAAATTCCATGTCTTTAAGATAATCATGAATTATATATCATAAAGAAGATTTGTATCATAATACAATATTTAGTCGCATATCGCCCACCCCTAATAGATATTTGATTTCATTTTCCATGTAAGTCAGGGTTGAGTTCTCTCAGGTGGTGTATCATGCTACAGTTTACAGCAAAGCCTGTTTTGTATCGTCTGGTGTGTGTGTGTGTGTGTGTGTGTGTGTGTAAGCCAGGAGTGAGCTGTCCAACCCATGGGTCAGCTCCAGCGCTAAGCAGCTCAGGTTAAGCACCGCCGATTTACCGGAGCACTCTGGCTCGAATTTACTTCACTCCCTGCATCCCTCTCAATCACACACACACACAGCATTGTGCTTCCTGCGTGACGCAGTGGTCAGTTGCGAATGTCAACACTGAGATGTGATTAGCGTGTGAACAGCGGCACTCACACCTTGAGCAAACACGCTGGCTTCGACCCAGCACTATTATCTCAGCTAGTGATTCATACACACTGATGCTGGGACAACACACCTTCCTCTGCAGCGTGAGAGCGAGAGGGCAAAACAAACCGAAACGCGTCTGCGCTCTGGTTCGGGTCAGGGAGAAAAATGAAGCCTCCGCACAGATGTCCGCGAACGAGGAAGAGGAGGATGAAGGATGCGTTTTGCTCGCGACGAGCCGTGCCTCATCAGCACAGCTGCCTCCTGTGCTAATTAGCACCGCCTCTTAAGGAGCTCCTAAAGACCTTGTGAAAAATGAACGCTCATTCGAGAGGTCGTTAATTTGCACCGCTATGCAAATTAGGTGGCAATTAAGCAATAGATCAGAGGAGCAGCTCCCATTTATAACGAGTGAACGAGCGGCATGACGGGGCCCGAGAGAGCCCAGAGTTAGAGCAACGCTCCGTGTGTGTGAGGGCGTGTGCTGGACGTACAGAGGTCTAGAAGAAGCTACAGACTTCATACCGTAAATCTGTCACCGTAGACCGGGTGGCTGGACGCACCTGAGAGATTCAGCTCGATCAGTAGTTCTGAAACCTTGGCGTGACTCGAGCATATTACCCGAGATTAACGCGCGGCTTAAGGCAAGCTTCAAAGCTTCAAACTGAGCTTGAGGGGAAAAAAAAAGCTTAAAAGCACCTAAAGTATGTCTAGTATTTAGTAACAATTCTGCCAGGTTGGGAAGGTTGCTGAAGAGAAATACAGAATTAGTGATGAGAAACTTGTGTGTACGCAGATTTGTGGAAGGAGTCTCTAGTGTCAGAGGATTCAGAACAATCGCAGGTTCTCACACAGAGACCTCAGTGCTTTCACAATTTATGATGTTGGAAATTTATGAGGGGGGAAGAAAAAAAATCTTGTAAGTAAATATTACAGATGTGGGAAAATAAATAAATCGATTCAGTGATTCTTAGGTGTGGTGATATGTACGACTCCAAATTTAAATTAAATTATTTATTTAAACAATTTTTTTTTTAAAAAAACCTTCCACATTTTAACTCTTTGCCCCTTTTTTAAAACTCAAATTGAATTATGGCAGCATTGTGTGGTATTATATTTCCTCTAAAGATGCAAGTAGTTGATCCATCGTTAGTCAGCATGTGACCGTCAGAAGAGAAAGGTATAACCAGTTGTGCTCAAAAGTTTGCAACAAAACACGACAAAGAAAATAAGGAAATAATCCCTGTTCAAAAGTTTGCATACATTTAGCATCAATGATTTCATTGTAATAGTTGTGCATAAAGTCCTTACTTCTCTCAGGTGGTACAGCTGCTCATTCTTTGCAACATGCTACCAGTTTCTGTAAAATTTTTGGTTGTCTTGCTTGACTTGCACGTTCGAGAACTCCACAAAGTGGTTTTCTTCTGTGATGGCCACATGGTGCCAATGGAGGGTCAACTTGGCCTTTGCTTTGGACCATCATGTTGGAACATGTGTCCCATGCACAACTTTCATGCTGGAGAATGCAAATTGTCTGCCAGTATTTTCTGATAACATGCTGCATTCATCATGCCATCCATCTTGATGAACTTGACGTGCCACTGGAGCTCACACAACCCCAAACAATAAGAGATCCACCACCATGCTTTATAGTGGGGATGGTGTACTTTTCACCGTAGGCCTCGTCTCCAAACAAAGTTCAATTTTGGTCTCATCACTCCAAATGTCTGCTCCAGAAGCTGTGAGGCTTGTCTAGGTGCTGTCTCACGTACTGGCATAGGCTCGGTGACGGCTTTCCTCTGGCAACTTGGCCGTGCAGGTCATTTGTGTTTGAGTACCTCCTTATTGTGCTTCTTGAAACACCCACCACCACATTCTTTCCAAAGCAGCCTGTATTTCTCTAGAAGTTTTTTGTGGAGTTTTTCTTTGTGTCCCAAATAATTCTTCGTTTGTAGTAAGTGAAATCTTTCTTGGTCCACCTGACTATGGCTTAGGATCAACAGAACCTCTTATTTTCCACTTCCTCATCAGGGTTTTAACAGTACTGACTGGCATTTTCAAGTGTTGAGATCTTTTTATATCCTTTTGTTGCTTCATAAAGTTTAAAATACCTTACTACACCAGTCCATGGCATGGTCTTCCCCATGGTGCCAAGTCAGTGCATCACCTCATGGGCTGTGAAACTCGCTCACTATTTATAAACAGACATTAATAACAATTACAATGATTCACTAGTGTGTCAACTTCACTTTAATAGAGATTTAAACCAGTGCGTGTCCACCTGTATGTTTATAACGTGGAAAAACATTCAAGGGTATGTAAACTTTTGATCAGGGTCTTCGGCCGATTTCAGTTACCATTAAGTTTTAAAAAGTAAAATTAATGTCACACACACACACACTTTGCATCATAAGTTATACTTTACAAATAAATGACAATGAAAATAATTCTTTCAAATTCTTTTACGGAATGCAAACTTTTGAGCACAACCGTATTTATGTTGAAATGTGTATAAATGTTTTTGGGGCCCCCTATGTATATATGATTGCATTTAAGGTAGTAAAATATTGCAGTTCCTCTGAGGTGGTGAACTTTAAACTATTCACACTTTGGCTGGCAGCGCGGCGTCCTGTGTGGACGAGCAAATTACATCATTAAGTTCGTTTAAAACTCTACCCGACTCGAAGCTACGATTGAATTAGGACAGTAACAGTTTAATTGCAATACGAATCGGATCAGTACCTGGTTTGGTGATATCGTATCAGGCGGTGGTTCCTGGTGATTCTCCCGTCCGAAGTAAATATTACACCCGTTACCAAACCAAAAATAAAATGGTTCCAAGTGAAAACAGGGACTTTGAAATCAAATAGGAAGTGTCCGTTCCTTAACCTCATTATGATGCGAGAGACCCAAAAAACTTTCAGGTTTTTTTTTTCCCCCAACGTTTCCGGTTTACATGCAAAATTGTGCCAAGTTCAAGCCCTAGTTCTTGACTTCAAATCAGCAGCTTTTTAAAATAATTAACTAGAGCTGAAGGGGAAATTTTTTTTTTTTTTAAATTTAAAAAAAAAAAAAAACCACCACACGTCTAGCGGAAAAATAAGAGCTGGCTTGTGTGAAAAAGGTTTAATCAAGAGCCTCTCAATAAACCTATAACATCTTGGCTTGACTCCATAATTCAGCATCGGGGAGCGAGATATTAAAGTAAATTAAGCTTCAGGAGTTCACAACCGGGTGAAAGGTTCTCATCAGCTGTAATTAATTCTTCGTTAGTGTGGATTATGAGCCGATGTGACGTGTGAACAACCAGTCACATCTACGCGGGTTAAGGCAGCCTGGCTGAGGCCGCATTTACATTCACGTTTAATTAAAGGAGACGCCGGGTTCTTCCGCCGGCTCGACACGGCGAGCGCAGGCACCGAGATCTCATCACGCTGGAGCGTGCGTGCATCTGGGCTGCTGATTCACTTGAGTCGGCTGTTTCGATGTAATTTACAATCATGAGGCGTCTATTAATTACTTGAAATAATTAAAAGTATGATTGAAATGTGCGCACCACCCCGCTCCCTAAAGATCCGCTCGTGTGGAAAATGAAGACATCACGTCTAGAACTTAATCTGATGTCATTACCGAGAGCAGACGCAGAACACCGAAACAGCAACTGGACTGATCCAGGCTGGCAATAACACCCACACACGTTTCGGGTAGGGATGTGAATGATGGGCCGCAATTATTTTCAAATAGTGCAAGACTCGATGGTTGAGCTTGATCGATATTTCAGCACATCGTTCCAGGCCTGGCAGCCGTCACAAAGCCTCCAGCGGTTCAGGACGCAGGAACGAAACGCCACTCCCGGCTTGTCATTGTCCGTCCTCGGACGATTCCTCCAGGAATAACGTAATGAGACAGAAGCACGGGGAGCCCACACAGCGGCGGCAGGCTGAAGAGCACTGTGTGAAGAGGTGGAGAGGGTGGTGGTGGGGGGGCGGTAGTGGTGGTGTTTGTCAGAGCCAGGGGTCTGGGTGATATTAGCCGTCTGCCAATCCGGCGTAGGCAATGGACACGGAGTAATTACTGCTGCTCTTACAGGCTCATCAATCTCTCTCTATCGCACGCACACCACGACCCCACCCCCCCTTCCCTTCCACACCACCACATCACCACCATCACCGCCGCTCTTCGGAAGGGAACGTTGGAAAGAGCGAAGGGGGGGGCGGGGGGGGGGACCGGATCGAGTGCCGGCGCGCCACACAGGAAACAAGAGCGCACAGGGAATGAGACGCAGGCCGAGCCAGATCGCTGTCATACGCCTGGTTTGAGAGAATATCGAACTGAGGTGTGCACATGGGAGAGAGGGAGGAGAAAAAAAAAAAAAAAGGAAAAAAAACGCTCTATTTTCCATGTGTGGCGTGAAGCGGAGTGCATTAGGGCGAGTCAGAGAGGAATGTGTTTAGCACATGTTTAGTTGGAGTCTCTGTCTGTCTGCTTGACTGAGCTCATCCCTGGTCTGTAATAGAGTAAGGCAGATTTCGGTGGCAGCCTTTATACATTTATCATGTCTGCCTATCAGAAGTCTTCATTTCTGCCATATCGGAGTCTCTTCACCGCCATCCCTCAACGTCAGCGTCTCAATTTTTTTTGCCTTGCACTCCGTTGGTAGTCATTTCTGTGCAAATATGAGAACCGCTCTGAACTTTAGAGATGTCTATAAGACTCAAGGAAGAGACAGTTAACACGGCTGCACCAACCACGTGGAAGAAGTGCTCCGAAGAACATCGGCAAAAAGGCACGCGATTCATTCGTTTCATCCAAAAACACTCTAAATAGTTTTTTTTCCCCTCTCGTTTTCCCTGAATCTAGAGTCCGGAGCACGTCCAAGGAGCTGATCTGATCTGTGATGGTCTTAAAAGGGTGCAATTGGGGTTTCACACAGATTGAATCACGTTGAGGTTCGCATCAAAAGGTCTGGAAGCAACTCATCAAATTAGTCCAACTTCCTGTTTTAATTTTGCCAAATATGGGTTTGATGCACGATGTTTTGAGATATAAACCCAGCGCACTGTAATTAGTGCTGCTCGAGTTTGTGCGCTGACAAAAAAAAAACATCTTTAAAAACACGTCACGTGTCAGCAGGCATGGCTTTAAAAAGAAACCACAAAAAAAGCCACCACACACTAGTTCCAGAAAGAGCTTGGATGTTAGATGAACCTTGTTCCTTGTACAGAAAAGTGTGATCAATCGATGTGAAAAACAAAGCTCCGTCTTCGAACGCGATGATCCAGATGAAGTACTAAGCGGTGAGAATGAAATGAATGTATAAAAGGTACTTTCTGTTCCTGCAACATTCGAATGAGGTCCATCGACTCAGATGCAAGAACGAACTGAACTTGGCACGAAAGGTAAAAAAAAAATAAATAAATAAAAAAAATCGAGTCTGGTGAGCCAAAGTGTGCAAACTGAGCCAACGGGCAGAGCTGTAGTGCTGCAGAAAAGACATCTGGGTAAAAGGGGGGAAAAATAAAATGCTGGATGAGACTTGAAGTCCTTTAGTCATTAATTTAATTAACGAGTGCAAGAGCTCGAAGTCATGTTTTCAGCAACAGTGCTCCATGTCACACCTGCTGAGTACCTATTATTGGTACCGGTACTGATCTGGACCACAGCACAAGCACAGTTCTTGTTTTTCGGTTGCCAAAAGTTCGGATTTTCAGTGCAGAGGGGGAGGAAAGAGAAAAAAAAAAAAAGAAAAAGCCTTTTGTGAATGACTTTCCTGTACCTACCTGCTGTCCCTCCTGCACGTGTGCGTGTGTGCGTGTGTGCATGTTTGTGTCTACCTTTTCAGCGCTCCGTCTGTTGGCATCCCTTCACTGCCAACTTTCTGTGTACCTGTCTGTCTCTCTGTCTCTGCTCGCTGAGCCGGCAGCGTTGGCATCATAAAATAAAATAGAAAAAGTCTCCGGTTTCCAGCAGCTCGTTAAATTTAACGGGAGGGTTCAAATTAAGCTCTCTGAAGAAGGAATAATAATTAAAAAGCTTTAATTAGGCCCGTGATTGACTCGACGTCAGGAGCGGAAGCTGAGCGAGACAGACCGAGCCTGGTGCTGACACCCTGCGCTACATAACTAATTACACCCTGCTGGAAATCTGGAGGGGCTTTACTGCAACACAATCAACTGAGGAAACACAATGTTGAAACTTTTAATTGCTCGGAGAGGGACGCGATAAATTAAATACAAACGCGTGATTCAATCATTTAAGCAGGGGTGAGGATCGGATCCGAATTCCGCGAAAACCGCAGACGCGCTTCGGAGACTCGGAAAACAAGCCCAACGTCGTTTTAACGGTTTGATATTTAAGAACTAATGAGACGTCTTTTTACGTGATTTCGACTTGACAACTTTGCAGACACTCGCTCCTGAAAAATTACACATCAAACACGATCCATCTAAAAGACTTGAAGATAGAAGCAGCTGCTGGGACGTAATCCATCATGAATTATTTGCACAGTCTGTACACTGGACAAGTGCTCACACAGATCAGCTGTCTACTTCCTGTTTGGATTACTCCCTTTGTTATTTAAAAAAATTTAAAACCTATTTTAATCATTTTCTTTATATCTGATTATAGAGTTGCACAGGACTGTGCAACATGACGATACGATTTATTAAATACTGCTTTATTTCAAACATCTTATTTTTTTTTGTAATCATATAGCTTTTTTTTCTTTATTATACAGAAAAGCCATTTTGTTTTTGCAATTTAAAGGGATAATTTGAATTTTTTTTTATTTTATTCTGACTTTCAGATGCATATAAGTAAATCACAATAGGTCTTGATCGTTATAAAAATTTCCCTGCTAGTTACGGTTAGCAAAACTGCTACTTCTGGTGAAAGAATGAAGTTGCATTTGTAATAAATACACCAGAACTTTAAAAGAGTAAATCACTCGATTTAGCTCAGTGAGACTGCAGATGGTTCCTGTGAGTCTCAGCTGAACTTAGGATTGCATTTCTGCACAGAACGAGGGTTGTGTAACTTGGCTCCCGTTGTGCTCACAGTCCAGGTGAAACATCACGCTTAGTGTGCAGAGCAGAAAAACCTATGACCAAGATCTACTGTAATGTACTTACTTAACTCACTTCAATGTTGATGTAAAAAAGACTAGTACTTCAAAATTGTTTTTTTTATTTTTAGGAAAGCTTCTACACAAAGAAATATTACCTTATAACACTTTTACACATTATATGCGTTAAAGCTAAACCTAACCGTCTCATTACTGTTCATCTACTAATAACAGTAGTTCAGTAGACGGCTGTGATTTATTGTGCAGTTTATCCATCTGTAGTGTCTCTCCACTGACCATTTTCACTCCTTTTCTTTTCCTACATTTACTAAATACATTTACTACTTCCTTTTTCATTATGTTTAAATTCTTTCATCATTTCCTTTTATGTCCATCCACATTCATTTACATTATCCTTTTGGTTTTGTGATCTGCTTTTGTAAAAGTTACAGCACTATGTGATTCTTTTCTTTCAATTTTCCACATTAGATTTGTTAATTTTTCTTTTGGTAAAGGAGTTTAACTATTGTAATTGTACTAACTAAAATGCTTTCTAAAATGCTTTTTAAAAAAATTTTTTTTTTCAAGATAAAGCCTAAGAGCCTTAAAACAGGGACTTTCCTGAAGCAAAATTTTATGTTAATTGATGTTTTTGATGAATTGTAAAACTCTTGACTTTCTAAAGTAAGAATTCAGGAGTTTCATGTTTAGTTAAATTTTTTCCCCCAAGTCTAAGTAAGAAATTTTATTTGAATGAGGAATAAGAGGTCAAATTGCTCTTATTTTTACATCATTTATTATAATATGGATTTCTGAGATGCAGCAACTGGATCATGACAACTAAAAGACTCGTTACGATTGGATTTTTTAATGTAAAAACTTAAATGAAATATTAATATGTGCAGGGTTTTTGTAGAGATTAGGAACAATTACACTGGTTCTTTGTTTTTTCATTTTACAAGACTACCTGTGCATGTGCTTCATTATACATACAGTGTAGGAACAGGATTTTTAAAAAAAAAATGCAGCATTCTACAGTACATAAACACACAACAGCTATTAGTAAGGCAGTGCGCGCATTGGCATTGCTGTAAACGTATCCTGTCTGAACCGCTGACCAACCTCGGGGTCAGACCGGCCGATGGGATGAAAAGCATCCGAACGCAGACTGGTTAATAATTCACCTTCCTCTGCTGGGGTTGCAGAAAAATATCACGTTCTGTCGTAATGCACTCTAGCCCAGGACCGTGGACCTGCTCAGGGGACGAAACGTTGGGCCTCGTGGACGCCAGAGGACGCAAGCGAAGAAAGCTCCAGAGTTAATCTTGTTTAAGGCTCAAGTTTCTCAAATAACAGAGCTCTGAAACCGTGCAGGCCACGACAAGCCGGCACTTAGTGAGGAACGTACTGGAGGAGCGGATGAGATAATTGAGGGAGTGGACTTTTATACAATTCTATTAATTAAACAGGATTAATTAACAAATTCATTTATTTTAACAGATTAAGCTGTTCATTTTGTTTTTAATATGAGTGCACTTTTCTACATAGCATTTTTTTAAATTTACAGATTAGGGCCGGGCAATATCACACCTATACGAAACAAAACATTGATATCGAGAAATATCGTTGTACAGTTCACCTCTCAACTGTCAGGTATTAGGATTTTTTTTCCTCTTTTTTTGTGTCAAATTAACAACCACAAGTTCTGTTTCAAAAGCAGCTGGCTTTTTTTCAGTCAATTTACTTAAAAACTTAGACAATTCCCACAATTATATTTTCTTTTACTTTATTTTTTAAAAAAAATAATACATTTTATATATCTAAAAATAAATAAAATTCACCATTTTCATTTTGCTTCAACTGATGATAATTATAATTCTTATACCACCTCATTATTATAAAAAAAAACAAACAAAAAAAACAGTATTTTAAATACGCAGTTACAACAAAACCAATGTTTATTGTTGTACAAATCTTCAAAATCCGTCCTGCGCTGTAATTCATCACGACATCAATATTACACAATAGTATCGTACAAGTCTAACTGTCTGTTTAGTAACCGTCTTGCTTTTTCTCTTAAAACAGCAGGATCGCGTCATATGACTCCGTCTTATTAATCAGATTAATTGCTTTTTAATGTCTCCATGATGCAAGCGCGGTGCAGGAACACACGCGAGACTGGAGTTCATCTAAAAACACAATCTAATGTGCAAATGAGTCCCTGACAAATTCCACGTCTAATAAGAGCTTGGCGGCATTAGGAGCTTCGTGCCAAGGTGTTCCCTCATCATGGAAATGAGTTTTTTCTTTAAGCATTTTCTACCTAACGAGATTGTGTTACTCGTTCCGCAATTCCTAAAACTTTTCATCTGCGCACGGTGCCGCGGCTCGTCGGTTGACGTTTAGCTTGGTAACGGCGAAGAAACGTGAAGCCGTGCTTTAATTTTCCGAGCACACGCAGCCGAGTTAATTCATCCCGGATGAGATCTGGCGTCTGTAAAGGTCGAGGCTTCTTTATGATTAAATGTTAGACAACGTGAATATGGAATAAGACGACGGTCTACACGGATTATGCTTCTTCTAGAAGATGACCCAGGGCTCGAAACTCTCCCTCTCCGCCCCCCCGTCTTCGTTTCGGATCACGGGATACGATTGTGCACGGAGTTACGAGTCGTTATCTGTTCACGGTGCGATGCATTCGAGCCGCGCAGCCACCTTTGCAAATATGACCCTGATAGCTAATCATTTCAATTTTTCTACCAGCCCGCACTGCAAATACTGGTAATGAACGGTCGGCCTGGGCTCGCCGCGATAACCCGGCTCTCGAAATGAATTTCTGGCTACGGCGCAGGAGGAGAGAGATAACGCGATCAAAAATGACTCAATCTGTGAACAAAAAGTCAGCGTGTTGACAAAGGGAAAGCTGCGAGCAGCCGGTCAGAGATAATACCAAAAAGGTGTAAAAGAGGGGGGAAAAAAAGAAAGGGGAAGAAGGAAAAGAAGAAGAAAAAAAAGGGGTGGAGAGGCATAAAGACGCAAGTAAAAGAACAATGAAAAGAAATGAAAGAACTCTTCATGTCTTTCATTGTCTTAATCGGCTTCAAAGGAGATTAATTAACAAATCTTTGTTTAAAAAAAAATCCCCTACAGGTCACATGGCACACTGGAGCACTGCGTTTCCTTAACAATGAGAAGTGCAGGGCTCCGAGGAATTCGACATCCCTTCCCCCAACCGCTCGCCACGCTAGTCCTCCCATCACCCCCGCCATTATCATATCAAAGCCCCCGAGTTCATAGCGAAGTCTCCTCTTTCAGCAGAAAGAGAGAGAGAGAAACAGACAGAAACAAAGAACTAATAAAAAAAATAGAGAGAGACAAAGAATTGAATTGAAAAAAAAATGAGAAATAGAAAAAGACAAAGATACAGAGGGACAGAAAAGAAAAGATATGGAGAGAGTCAGATGGTGACGAAATGAGAGAAAGATACAGAGCAAAAACAAGTAGATATAGGGAAACAGAAATAGACAGAGATAAACAGAGCGAGACAGGGAGAGAGAGAAATAGAGAAGGAGAATCAGAGAGAGAGAGAAGCACAGAGTGAGCGACAGAATGAGAATAATAGAGAGAGAGAGAGAGAGAGAGAGAGAGAGAGAGAGAGAGCTGGTGAGAAAAAC
>JAQQZS010000023.1:31374627-31393372 GCA_030068045.1 Platyallabes tihoni
TGGTGTGTGGGTTGAATATGACGATGAAGTAAAAGTCTGGGTCAAATATGACCCCATGGGTGCTCCAGGGTTAAATACATGACACTTAATCTTTAACAAGCTACACAAAATATTTATTCTGTAAATCTGTGAAGGTTCAGTATTTTTTTCGCCCTGTTTCCTCCTGGCTCGTCTCTTTTCTTTCCCATCTAAATCACTGTATAATATTAAACTAAGGAATGTGTGCCGTCTCTCCCTCATACCGCATCTCTCTTCTCGCTGGCAGAAGAATAAAAAAAGGGAAAGAGGGGGGGGATCTGATGGGTTAGCACATGCCTTTGACCATTGACGGGATGAGTGGGAGGACAGGAACACGCTGACTAACACGCCGGACAGGATTGTTTGTGTTATTTTTCCCTGATTATCGGCTCAGTCACTAGGAGCAAGGAGCAGCCATATGTGACCTTCCTCTAGGTTACTTTTCTTTTTGTTGTTCTTTTTTTCTCCCCTTCTGCCTCCTGACGATCCACATCAAAGAGTTTCAAAATTCTTAAAGGGTGCCCATAATTTTCTTTTCTATAATAATGTTTCATTCAATTGACATTTTTGCTAAAATTACTATGTAATCTTTCTTTGTATCCTCATTTTGACTTCAATTTCTCGAAGACACCACTTAAAAATCTCTAGTGCTACTAATAATTTACATTCTCTGTCCTACTACTACTACCCTTTGTTTCTTTTTTTAATATAAACAATTGTTCATTATACAGTTATGATTACCTAGCAAATATCCCAGATCTTTGAAGACGAAAAATGTTATTTAAAAAGTTAAGGGTTGCCAATAATTTTACTACATCTTAATTTTTAGTCACAGCGATATAGCATAAAAAGTTTAATAATAATTTTTTTTCCTGATGAAAATCACATATTTAAAAAATCGAAGGTTTATGTGGTTACAATATTTTTGCTACACATGATTTGCAATACAGTGTCTTGTTGATTTAAGAAAAAGCAAGATTCAGGATGACAGTGATTTAGAAGGTTTTTACGGGGTGGCAATAATTAATATAGTTTATAGTATATAGTTTATAGTAAAGTATATATAGTTTTCAATTCACTAAAATGAAGCTGCTCTTTTAATTGTTTTATAGAATGTTTTGTATAACTGTAATTTGTGTACAATTATTTTTATTTTAACTTCATGACTATTCCACATCCATGAGGATGCTCTGATGTAAAGTGGCAATAAATGTGCTAAAGAGAATTATTCATTTGGTGCTGTAGGTCATTTTCTGTAATATTCGTACAATTATTTAAATTTCTTTACCCAACAATAATCCCAGATCGTATCATTTGTGCTATATGTGTGTCATATTTGTAAAATTATTTTTGCCCCCTCGGCATAAAGGGTGCCAATAGTTCTGCAACTCCTCAAAAGACTCAGAAATCAAAGAGACGTGATCATATCAACAACAAAACCACTGATTATATTGTAAAGGTGAAACACAATACACAGAAAACCACTTGAACCGATCACAGAACAGAAAGAAAAAATAATTATATAAAACAAAAGTATTGTTCCGTCAATTCTCTCGCATTTCAGCAGTTACCCTGATAGAGTCCAGAATCACAAAGCGCTCCAAGTACAGTGGCCTTAATATCCCTGGTGTCAGCTCCAATCAGAGCTTCAGGCTACTCGGTCTGTTTCATATAATAACATCCACAGTCCAGAGGGTTGAAACAATAAGTGCTCTGTACATTCCATAAAATCTTTTCGTTTTTTTTTTTGTTTTTAAATAAGAAACGTCTCACTTGTACACACCGTCATGCAGGAGAAAGCTACAAAATATCCAGCAGTATCATTACAGAGGAACGAAGTGGAACGAGACAGTAGTGCTAACTGCAACTATATTAGTCATGATACGTACATGTTAAGCGCAGTACATTAGAGCACAAGAACATTTAGCATCACATGGCCTCCCAGGGAAACATCAGGGCGCCATTACTTTTAAACACTGGTCGGAAAGATGATGCGGATGCTGTAATATTGTACCTCTACCCTGTAAACGCAAAAGGACCCTGTTGGCAGTGTCATGACCCTGATCGACTCCTGACTCTTCCGCATTAAACCTCAGACACGAGAACGCAACAAACCAAAAGCTCCCCTTAAAGCCTTTTAGTTACAGCCGAGATGATTTCCTTAACAATGGGGTATCTTTTTGTTTTAATTTACATTACTTTATTTTATTTCAGTATTATCTACTGAAAGTGCCCTGGGTCTCAACATTAAATTACCTGGTTATTAATGTATAAAAACTTTGTGAAGAAGTCCTCTGTAGAAAGGTGGACACATGATGGCCATTATTATTAATTAGGATGGACAATGAGAGATACTGTAAATACAGACAGGAGAAAAGATTGTTAAAAAGAAAAGGAATGCAAGTAAAAAATTAATGAACAGTCAGAGATGCGAAAGATTTTTTTTCACATGGGGTAAAGGAAAAAAAATGTGGAAGGACCCTTCTACATACACCAATCAGCCAAAACATTAAACCCACCTAGGTTTTGGGATCCCCATGTGCCACGGTGTGGCCCCAAGGGGCATGAATCCGCAGGGCCTCTGGGGGTGTGCTGTGAGGTCTGACACCAGGATGTTGACAGTGGATCCTTTGGGTGCTGTGAGTTGTTAAGGGAACCTCTGTAAATCAGATTTGTTTGTCAGGTTACTTTATCAGGAGTTTGAAGGTCATTTCAGTGCCCTTGAGCTCTTTGCCTACTGGGCTCAGTGCATGGTGGCTGTGGTGCACTGGGTGTTCTGGTGCCTTTCTAGCATGACCAGTATTGACTTTTTTTTTATTGATTTGTACTACAGTGGCCTTTGGTCTCTGTAGGTATGGGTGAGCCTTGGGTGCCCATGATCCTGTCATCAGTTTACTGGGGTATAATTGGTGATCCTTATAATTCACTTCACCTGTCAGTGGTTATAATGTTATGGCTGATCGGTTAAGGAAAAAAATAACGTACAAAACTAAACATTTTTATTTATAAAACAATTATATATATATATATATATATATATATATACATAATTGTTTTATAAATAAAAAATTTTTGGATGCCTGATTTCACTTTCGGATCAATGGCACAGGGTAAAACAACGACGACAACAACAACAACAACGATAATAATAATAATAATTCCTAAAACAGTTTTTAATAACTTCTAATTATGTGCTTTACTTAAAAAGCCAAAATATATTGATTTTAGCTATCAGCGTTGGTATCAACTCTAACACCGATATATATGGAAAACTATATAGATGTTTCTTTAGAGTGGCCGAGATTTAAAAATAAATAAATAAAATAATAAAATAAACTTTACAGAATTGGTAGACATTTCTGAGGTCACTTACATTTCAAATTCACTCACATTAATATTTCAGCATTAATCTTCAACCTATTTTAACCAAAACTGTAAAAAAAAATGTAAAAAAACATCCAGAAACGTTTTACTGGCAGTGTACGTGTTATGGATGGCAAAAATTCCAGAATTTAATAATTTAATCCTACGCAAGTCTACCTGACCCTGTCTCACCGGGTGGATTTGTGTTGGCCTCGTCTTAATCACTTTGGTATGCACCCTTTCCCTTTGCTCTCTGAACCCTACCGAGACTCCTTAAGACTCCAGTGTGCTGCTCGGTTTAGTCTTTCGAGTCCTAATACTCCTGAATTACATCATCAAAGGCCTGGTAATTAAAGTGTAATAGTGTGAGGATAATAGAGAGAACAAAAGCGTAGATTGTGTACATGTAAGCTGAGAAAATTGGAAATGACATTTCTTCCTAGAAATCATAAAATACTTCTCTTATAGTCTGCTTTTTGCTTTGCCTAAAAAAGAAATTATACCACATTATATAAAGATGAGTGCAGAAGTTTGTACCCCATTGCTTCTCTTTTTAATTGCTGAAAAAAAGTACTTTCTTGCCATGGCAGTGTTGTAGGAAATGATTTGATCAGTTTGTGGTTGTTAAAATAAATGTGACATTTCCTTTTTTTTGTAAACTATTAAAGGACATGCATGTCAAAGTTAATCTACAAATCACCTACAATAAAACGGCAGACCTGTAGCAAAAAAGGAATTAAGGGACAAATACGACACTTGAAAAGCTGTTGAAAAAAGAAGGCAAAAGGACAAAGCATGGTCATACAAGCTAATAGTAAATATTTATATCACAAGCAGAAAGTAAGAACCATTTTTCACTATAAATATTAAAATACAAGATCAGACAATTTGCTTTCTATAATCAGTTTTCTTATTGCATTACATTATTTTTTCCTTTGAGTCTGGGGTGTACAAACTTTTGCACTCAATTGTAAAGGTGACACGGGTCTAATTTGACTACTTCTACATGATAATATGGATGCAAGACTTCCTATGCAAGGTTTATTCCCTGTGTATTGTGTTTTTGCAAATGACAAATTTTTGTCTAATTGTTTGAATGATGAATGATGAGGTACAGTGAAGGTGATCAGCTGCCTAATCAAATATACAGCATGCCTATGATGGAACTGTGTGTGTGTGTGTGTGTGTTCTTTTTATTAATATTGACTAAGCCTACAATTGAGGCTACAATTATCTTATTCATAGTCGAACTCTAAAGCGCATCATTTCCTGTTTGCTGCTTAAATCGTTATATATGGCGGTATTCCTACAGGATCGTGACTGACGTAGACTCATGTGTGATTGTGGGACGAGAGATCCTGCAGGCTTAGTTGGGCAAACACGCTGGACTTTGAGCGAGGCTTTGTCTGTTTGTTTGCTGCTTCTCTTGTGGACTGCGGTGGAGTTAGTCTGGGGTCAGAGGTGAAGAGGGGTCACGAGGTGAAGTAGGAGTTTTGCATCGAATACAGGCGGTCAATCGGATTTCCCACGCGTCCTGCCAGCACCCCTCCCTCAGCCGTCGCCAAGAGACAATCACCGAGGTGACCCAGGCTTCCATCGCTGTCCAAGTCATGAAAAACGGTTTCTGAGTCTGTGAGAAAGAAAAAAGATTGTTTATCAGCTGCACAAGATATCAAGATACAGCGGTTTGCAAAACCATTTAACGAACCTGGAGTTTATTAGATTCCTTTGAAATATTTGACTGTAAAATAAATTTTTGTTTATTTATCTTCATGATAAATTCCAGGTGGGTCGAATACCTCTGCAAGCCCGTTAATTCTATATAGTCCTGCTCAAGGAACTTGGGGTGGTTACAGTTTTGGTTTGGTTTGGTTCGTTTTCCTAAATCAGATCTTCTCAAAAACAGATTGTACAAACTTCCCATCATCTTGTCACTTGTGCATATCATAAATGCAGTTTTTCATTCTTTTAAACAAATTGCAAAGCATGCATTCATTCATGAAAATGATTCTTTACAACTGTCAGCGTATTATTCCTGTCCTCTGTCAAATAGTCTTAACTCCCAAAACATCAATGTATTAGTTCACTGTATACTGTATGCCATTTCATGCAAACCGGTTGAACCAGGTGTCATAAACTGTAAACCATAATTTCTGGACATTTCTATTAGATACTTTTTTCCTGTAAATGTGTTCTGAATTGATGAATTGCTCTCAGAGGAATCTTGTATCTTCCACCAATGGAAAGGAATGTTTAAAGCAAGTTTGATCAACTAATGACGAACCAGTTCTCTAAAATGCCTGGCAGTCATGGATGCAGCATGTGAGAACGCCACAGTAGATATCTGCAGAGGATGGAAATATAATCTGTGGCGTGACAGATGTCAGGAGAGGTTGAAAGTTTTCACTGTAATTCCATATCATGTGCTGCATCTACAATTCTTCCTGTGCAGCGTTACCCATGTTTACATTTTTTTGGTGCAGTGGTGTAAAACACTCTCAGGGATGAGGAAGGTCTGGAGCTTAGGGGATTCGAGGCAATGTGAGAGTCACAGGGCACACACTCACACATTATGGAGAATTTGGAAATGCCAGTTAGCATAATGTGCATGTCTTTGGACTTTGGGAGACAACAGAGAGACCCTGAGGAACCACTGTGCCACCGTGCTGCCTGTGAAGTCCTCCAGGAAGTCTGGAGAAATATTCCTCAAGAATACATAATAAATACAAGAAAGTCGGGATCTTTCAAAGCAAAATATGAGGAAATGTACTTTTATACTTTTCTCAATCATTCCAGATTCCAGATGTCAATTATCAGATGTTTTTTTTTTACCCAATTTAAAACAAACTATTGACATTTAATAAAATATGTACACTTAAGTGACATCTAAAAGTCTGAAACCACATTGAAAATCTGAGATTTTTTTCAGAATTTTAAATACTTATAAATAGAAAAATTCTAAAGGTTACTATTAAAATAAAAGAAAATGTGAGATTTCATCCATGTTTACACCTTTGTACAAAAGGTCATATTTATCTCTTCTGCTAAGGCATATGATCAGACCACTTTGAGTTTCTGATCTCAAATGGATGAGATCAGATCTCAAATGGATGATAAGGTTTTACACAAACTTGAGAAGTCCATGACAGTTTGAGTGTACATTATCAACAAAGCAAAAAGAGACAATAACGAAGAACATGTGAAATTCATGGAAACATTTTAAAGATGCTTTTCCCTCAGGTTGGGAGGTTTCCCCTTCTGATTGTATTATATTTGAAAATAATGTGCAATAGTAACTAGTGCTCTTAGACTTTGGGACATATTGGTGAAAAGAAGACAAAGTATTTATTACACTGTGCTAAAGTAAAGATGGTGTAACATCTCAGTGGAAGCATGACAAATATGAAGAGCCTCAGTGATGCTGATGAAAATGACAGCAGTGTAAAAATCAGCTGAGGGATTATATACAAGTGTCGCTGTTTGCTTTTCTGTCTCTTACCATATGGGTGCATCTGCTCAGGGCCTAGCTGCGGGGGTGTGAGACCATGCCGGAATTGCTCACCCCCGTACAGGTTTGGGTCGAGAGCCAAAAGCTGCTGTCGTGGCATGGAGGAGTACGAGAGCATGCCGTCTAACCCGTGACTGCTCGAACCGTCTGCGAGGAGACACAATGGTGCAGAAAACTTATTATGAAACACAAAGTCCTTTCTCCATCACGTGTTTACAAAAAGTGTGTCTAAATGTCTAAGAAATCAAATGAAATAATAATTATT
Organism: Platyallabes tihoni; assembly: GCA_030068045.1. Lineage (NCBI taxonomy): Eukaryota > Metazoa > Chordata > Actinopteri > Siluriformes > Clariidae > Platyallabes > Platyallabes tihoni. The sequence continues at coordinate 31,381,782 of JAQQZS010000023.1, forward strand.
TAAAAAGCCTGTTTTCCTTCTTAACCGATAGCTTGCTGGTGACTGATACTATAGCAGCAATGTTCACAGTGGTGTCTTTACTGTATGTATTTAAAGTCATCTCTATGAAACTGAGAGATTGTGTGCTAACACTCATTAGCAGACTGCCTAGCATTAGCTAGCTCCCTAGCAACCTCAAACAATATAACAGTTACCTGAGTGTTAGCTAGCTTGGCTGGCTAAAGGATTTATTTACGTAAAAGCCTAGCATTAACTAGCTTTCCAGTGACTTTGGCTAACAGTTATCCAAATGTTAGCTAGCTAGGCTTTCCCTGGTTAAATATTATAATTAAAGTATATATTAGTCTCATTTTATCTACTGTACCTTTCAAGGGGTGTTGGCCTGACATTTCTGAATTCATCACCAAGTTTGCACCTCAGTAACAGAAAATGGAGCTTAAAATAAAAAGCTAAGGTAGCTAATTTTGCTGAAGTAAGCAGGTTTTGTGAGCTGCACAGGCGATAGCTTAGCTGAAAATCTATTAACAAGATGAAAATAATTCCCTTAAAAGTAAAAGTAGGCTTTTCAACCAATGATAAGAGCTTACAAAACATAATTGTACAAACAAGAATGGAAATCGATAGCTTAGTTAGCTAGCTGTCCAAGATCCTGACAATTAACAGAAAATTTCATTAAACCACAGGACATTAAATAACTTAAATAAGATGTACAGAACACAAGTTCCTGCTATATAAGGTTTGGTGAATTACTTCAAGATGTGTGAAATGTTTAAAAAGGATAATAAAAAATATCAGTAACATTAGATACCGTGCTCAACCTTTTTGACATTTTTCAGAGAAGAAATGTACAGTAGCATGCCGTGACATGGCGTCTTACCCTCGCTGTCGTCGTTACTCAGTCGCCCTCCCCTGCTCGGACCCCTCCTGTTGCCTCCGATCTGCTCCTGCTCCTGCTGCTGCTGCTGTTGCTGCTGCCTGCGAGCGATTTTCTTCATCTGAGCACACAACCACATGGACAGTAAAAACCAGACACTATATCCAAAAATGTAAACATATTAGAAGATGCTTTCAGTTTTACCTTCGCTCTCTGATTTTGGAACCAGACCTGAACGACTCGGACCGTCAACCCGGTTTCAGCTGCTAAGGTCTCTCTCACCTGCAGAACGCAAATATGATAATAAAGAATTATTTAAAAAGACGCAATTATCACCATACAGATTCACATCGTGAACAGATTCCTCACCTTTCGGCAGGGTTTGGAGGACACCTCGAAGGACGCCTTGAATGCGCGGCGCTGCTGTGTGGTTAGGATAGTGCGTGGCCGCTTGGATCTCTTATGCTCTTTACTGTCATCTCCAGCTTTTCCTCCCATGGAGCTGCTGCCACCTTCCTCATCCTCGCTCTTTACTGCATGGGAAGACGGCATAAGGTTTCATTGCTACTCTGTATTGTATTTTTACTACAGATGGCACAATATCAGGTTTTCTTTTCTGATACTCATACTACAACCTTGTGTATCAACTGACATCGATATTCAGCTATTTTTTTTCTAATAACTGAAATGACTTTTGTTTTTACATGAATATTAATGATAATATACAGATCTAAAAACACTTCTTTTTAATTTAGCTCAACATTTTCACTTACATTGCAAATATAATAATATTTTATATAATATAATACATTAGAAACTATAAATATTACTTTTAATATAACTTTACTGATGGGAAGTCTGTCTCATTTCTAATAGTAAAAAAAATAAAAAGGTGACTTCTCCAGATAGTTTTGTAATAAGTCACACTGATTACTGGAACCTTTTGAGGACCTTTAAAAACTCTCTTGAGAAATAACTTCTTGAGAAGTTCCTACATAAGTTCTTTAAGTCCCTGATTAAATTCTTTGACAAGTCCTTGATTTGTATTTTTGCATTTTTTCTTTGACAAGTCCTTGATTTCCATTAAAGGAGCTCTAATCATGATGTGATTTTATACAGTATAGACAGAATATAATATAATGTAAATTAAAACTCAGTTAGTTTTGACCGAGTAATCTGATTGGACGAGAGGCTTCCAGGAGTGATGATAATAGACGGTAACAGCACTGAGGCATTTAACTATATGTTTCACTTGGTGTCCCAGGTGTTCTAATAACCATTAATTATACCCAAACTATCAGTCACAGCATGGGTGAAAGTAGGTTGATATGGTCTGCAGCACTGATGGGAGAGCAGCCGCCTGCCAGAATATACAGTAAATACCAGTCACAGATGCATTTTAATGAGAAAACACATCTGACAATGTTTTGTCACTTTAAACAACACTTTTTCCACTTAATAATTGCTTCAATGTTGTTCCTTTGCCTCATCACATCTGTGCTGATAACCAGCACAGCAGCACATCCTCTCATGTGATATTGCTTAAATAACACACTTATCGAGAATCACACAGCACATTAAAGCTGTTTTGTTCTTTATTGTTTTTATTATTGTGTGCAAAAATTAGATAACCGATTTTGAAAACAGATTTTTTTGAGCTAGAAGAAAAAGAAGAAGAAAATGAAGCATTATTTTTAATTCCAAAAACAAAATAGTCAAGTCAGTTTTTGGTTTTAAATGTGTATCAACTTTTGAGGAAATAAAGCATTCCATAACTCTCCCAGACGAGTTCCTGGATATGTTTACAAGATTCCTGATAGTACTCAAATTAGCCAAGAGTTTCAGAGTTCCTGATCAGGTTCCTGGCTTGATCTTAAGGTTACTTTTACTATAGACTTACTGAAATTTTTGTTTACTTTCAAACGATCAAAATTAGATTGTTTTTAATGAAAGAGTGTTTCATTATATATATAATATATAACACATTATAACCAAAAAACTGTGAAAAAATGTAAAACAGGAGTACTTCTTATACTTTCTTTAGTCTTGTGTACATTAGTTATGTAGTGCCTTTATCCTTGTCCTGTCCTTCCTACATTATAGATATACATGATAATGAAAACAGAATATATTTCACCTGACTCGGTGGGCGCAGGGCTGATGGCAGCGAGCATCTCTCTCTCCTTCTCATAATCTCCACGACAGAGCAGCTGACCTTCCTTGAGCACAAACTCGTCACCTCTCTGCAGCCGGCGCTCGCACTCGCAGCAGCTGAAGCAGCCCAGGTGATACACCTGCCCCAGCACACGCATGATCAGCTCTGAGCGGCCAATCACCTGCAGGCATGCACTACACTTCCGCACAAACAGCCTAAAACACACACACACACGTGCAAGGCATTACAAAAGTGACGTGTACAGTACATAGTGTAGAAAATGTCTTTCTTTCATCTTTCATGTACACATAAGATGCTCAATGGTTCAAACCCTGTATTGATTTAGACCAAATACTGTATGTAAACCTCACCTATAAGACAGCTCTTATATATTTGATCACTGACACACACCTGTTCAGTTGAAAATCTGTGCAGTGTTTCATCTTAGACACTGGGGGGCAGCACTTAGCAACAAGACACATTGAGACACTGAAATGTCGACTGTAAAAATGATTTCATTTAATGCACTGCTGTGTGTTGAAGCTGCTCTGCATACTCAGAAGAGCATGTTCACTCTTGTGAACATGAGATTTTACAAGGGGGTCACAAACTTTCGCATCCAGAGAGCGATTCAAGTATAGAGAAAAACTTCAGTGAACCATTCACGGATTTATTTTATAAATATAATTCAGGTAAATACTGGGTATACAATCGTAATTATTCAATGGGTTTTTATTCCATAAAAAGTCACCTGCAGGAAAAGAAAAAAACAATTATAGTGAGGTAAGTTTTGAGTCCTGATGACTGACTGGACCTGATGACTGGCCAGAAGGTGTTGATTTTTTTCTTCAACCTAAAGAATAGGTTGATATTAATTGGTTAGTATAAATAGGTTAATTAATAGGTTGATATTAAATCACTCAGACTAATACATTATCATTCCTGTAGTAACAACGTTTACAAGGACTTGTATGATAACTGGTTGACACAAATGGACTGACAAGGAGATTTTTATTTTGCATTTCTTTTGGAATGAGTCTACAGTGTCACCTGTAAAAGCTGTTAAGCTTCCTAACACAGAAAATCTTCAGGGCAAAGGAGTTTGAGGTAATGTGACGAGCTGCATTTTTTTACTTATAAATTTGAAGTAAAAAAAATGGCTGGTGAGGGAATGCCATAACGTCACTGATAACAGGAACTAACAAAATATGACTAGAAATGGACATAAAGCATGACATTCTTTAATAAATGAAAAAGTGGACAGATGATGCATAAAACAGTGTTATGTGTATGAAAATAATTAACGAATCTGACGAATCTGTAAATCTGCTTCACAATTCTGTAGGATTCCTATACAGACCTTTAGTTTAAAAAAAAAAGCGTCCTATTCAAGTGATGAACCAGACTTATATATATTTCAATAATAACTGTAGAAACATTTCTAGTAGTAGATCTCCATCCCAATCATGTTGGAACAAAAAATAGCCATCACAGACCCCTACTTACCTTCACCTCTACAAGTTCTTATTTATAGGCACATTTTATTCGCCTTTAAATTCTTCCTAAATCCCTCATTCTTTTCCTGTCCGTGCCCTCCCTCCTTTTGTTAGTATTTTCTGGCAGAATTGCCCGTCCTCCCTCCTCGTTCCCTCCCTCTCTCCCAGCACAGCTCAGCTCGGTGAAACTAATAAAGACGGGATTAATTAGATTGTTGTTTAAACAGTGCGATGCCCAGACAGCCGCTATAAACTCATAAACGAGGATTGAGAATAGCATGGGGTTAATCTCTCCCCTCTCTAACTCTCTCTCTCTTTTTTTTTCTCCACACACTCAAATAAACAGAGCATTTCTCGCTCTTTCGTTCGTACGCTCCTGCACACATGCACAAACAAACACGATGCACAGGGACGCCTGTATACGTAGGGCCACATGCATTGCCAGGTATCCGTGTTCATGTGCGTTAGTGTGTGTGTGTGTGTGTGTGTGCACACATACACAGTTGCGCACGAGCCTAAGTGATGTGCATAATCACCTCATCTTACATTATATCGTGGTGTGAAACCATACACTGGCATGTGCACTGAGACAAAAAAAAAAGTGAATGCTGAAAGTAATAAGAAACCCAAGAGAAACTTTTTATATGTGAGAGTTACTGCAGAAGAAAAAGCAATAACCCAAGCGAGCAACATAAAATGAAGAGCATCGAGATGAAAAAACATTTTCAACAAAACAAGATTCTATTGCACTGGGCCACAAGGAGGAACGGGTGTGTACATTTGTGTCTGTGTGTGTTTGTGTATGTGTGTGTATATGTGCTCCAGAACCCTTGCTGAGTGTGAAGAAGGTGTTATTCCCTAAATCTGGTGAAGGGAGTGGCAGCCAGGTCCGTACATAAAGGCGTCTGATCTGCGTGGATGTGATGATCCTGTCCGAAACGCAGCTGCTACAGCTAATCTGTCTCAATCCATCTGCTGAACGCGCCAACAAAAATTACACCTACTTAACACACCCATACCAAAGACACTGAGCCCTCTTCACAGTCACCCTGAGCAACAGATCCGCAGATCAGAATCACCAAACCAAATGAGCTCACAGGAGACCGGGAACGATGGGACGGACGAATCAGGGCGTCGCCGGCAGATACGATCGCAATAACGAATGACATTTCATCTCATCATGTGTCTTCCTGTCATACAGAGAGTCTTGTGGGAGTAGATGTCATTCGAGATGTAAAGGATTCATAAAGCAGTCAATACTAGTTAAAAACAGCATTTATACAAAAGCCAGTGTTTCTCAAAATTCATTCAAGGAGTCGATACAACTCAGATAGTAAACAACAGTGGAAATTACTCAAACAACATTCATATTGCTGTAGATAGTCAGGAGTACTTAGAAACATTCAGAAGCCACATAGTATTTAGTAGTCAGTAGTACCCAACAAGCATTCATATTGCAATAGAGTACTTAAATACTATTAATCCAACAGTACTCAAAAGCAATCGAATTGCTGTAGATAGTACAAAAATTCTACGCATGTAGCAGTCAGTAGTACTCAAAACATTGCTATTGCTGTAAATAGTCCTTAAATTCTACTCATATAGCAGTCAGTAGTACTCAAAGACATTTGTGTTGTTGTAAATAATACTCAAATTTCATTCATCTAGTTTGTCAGTAGTAATCAAAATAATTCATATTGCTGTAAGGTAGTCAGGAGGACTTCAAAACATTCAGCAGCCAAATAGTATTCAGTATTCAGTTGTACAAGCATTCATATTGCCATACATAGTACTCAAATGCCATTAATCTAGCAGTCAGGAGTACTCAAAAACATTCATATTCCTGTAGACAGCACTCAAAAAATATTCATTCCTTGCAGTCAATAGTCCTCCAAATATCATGAATGTCATAGTACTCAAATATTATTCAGTAGTAAAGTTAATTCTAAATTAATAGTCATATTGCCATAAATGGTACTCAAATACTATTCATTTAGTAGTCAGTAGTACTCAAATACATTCATATTGCTGCAGATACAGTAGTACTCAAAATCCACTCCTTTAGTAGCAATTAGTACTCAAAGACATTCAAGACTCAATAGTACTTCTCATTATTCAGAAGTTAAAATGACTCCATGACAAAACAATAGTACTCATATACTATTCAAACACTATGGCATAAATGCTCAAACAGCAATCAGTAGTCACTTGTACTTAGATACTATATGTCTGGCAGACACAACTCCTCCCATAGCATTCTGAACTCAAACACCATTCATTTAGCAGTAACTAGTTTTCAAAAAGAATGATTATATACAGTCTTCAATATAACTCAATAGGGTTCAGTAATCATTACCACTCAAATAGTGTTCATGTACTCAAATACATTTCACCTCACAGATATTCATATATTAATGTTCAAACAGCATTCAAAAGTCAACAGAACTTATTTACATAGCAGTCAGAAGTAGTCAAAAGGTTATAGAAGTTAGTAATCCTCCTTTATCATACATATATCAGTGATTAGTACTAAAACAAGTTAATAGTACTTAAATATAGCACTCAAATAGTATAAGACAGTATTACACAAATAGTGTAATCACAGTGCATTCCTATAGCAGTCAGTGTAACTCATATAGCATGGACATAGCAGTTATTAGAATTGGAAGTATTAGAACATAGCAGTGAATTATACTCATATATCAATCATATAGCAGTCATATAGTAGTACTTATATTGCATTTATATAACAATCACAAGTACTCATATAGCAGACTGTTGTACTCATATACATCTGTTTCACACAGCAGTCAGTAGTATTCACATATGTTCCAATATAGCAGTCAGTAGTACTTATATAGCATTTATATAACAGTCAGTTGTACTCATATACCATTCATATAGCTATCAGTAGTACTCATATAGCATTTATTTAACAGTAACTAGTACTCATATAGCAGTCAGTATTACTCATATTAGTCAATGGTACTCATGTACAATTTGTATATCAGTCAGTAGTACTTATATAGCATATACGGCAGTCAGTAGTGCTTATATACCATTCATATATCAGTCAGTAGCATTCATATAGCATTTATATAGCAGTCAGTAGTACTTATATACAATTCATATAGCAGTCAGTAGTACTCATATAGCATTTATATAGCAGTCATATAGCACAGTACTACTTATATAACATTTATATAGCAGTCAGTAGTACTTATATAGCATTAATTTAGCAGTCAGTAGACCTAAAATAACATTCATATACCAGTTAATAATATTCCAACGACAAGCATATAGTAGATAGGAGTACTTAAATAGAAAAGTATACTGTACATAAAGCAATCGGTAGTTCTCATATACTGTAGCATTCATATAGAAGTCAGTACCGCTCAAACTCATGATAGACTTTCATATAGCAAACAATAATACTGAAATAACAGTAACATAAAATGTCAACAGTACTCAAACAGCTCTCATGTAATAGTCTAGTGACACTCAATAGTAGTCGTCAATAGGACGCAGATAGCAGTTATATAGCACTCTTATACTACATTCAAATTCAAATTTTATTTGTCACATACACAGTCATACACAGTACGATATGCAGTAAAATTCAAGTCAGTGGTATTCAAGTAGCAGTCAGAATAGTACTCAAATAGCATTTATACCAGTCAGTATTAGTCGTGTAACCATCACAGTAAAAGGAACTCTAGTGCCTGAATCACTAGCACACAAAAGCAACAGCCTGCCTTATTTCGTTTCGTTTACTGTAAATAATCAAGGATTTCTGATGCTGATAATACTGTATGCTCTAATGTAAAACGTGGTATAAAGCATGATGTTCTTCTTTTATGCCAGTTAGTAGGATATCTGTACTAAGCTCTACCTGAGGAACATGTGATTGGCACCAATACAACATTTGTAGAGAATGTTTCTATCAAATAGTACGCAATGTTGCACCACAAAAAAGGGAAGAGAATTGTAATCGTAATAAATGAAGTACCCTGTCATTGAGCTATACTCCCGAGGTTTCGGTTTGTGTTCAATCACTCATCACACACAGCTTTGATCTCTCAGGAGTGAAGAGGTTGACCGTGATTATGACCTCTGGGAAAATGGGACCGAAACTCACCTTACCCAGACGGTAAGGTAGGCGCGCGGCCCAGCGTATCATCCTTCTGATAAATCTTAGGAAAGATCTGAGATGAATCTTGGTGTGGGTGGCTTCTCCATGCATGTACACACATTAGGACATCTTGAAGAAAGGTTTGTGCACCGTCAGAAATATTGCACGCTTTTTGTGCTGGTGCATTTGTGTATATATTAAGAATCGATATGTAAATCATGCATGTAAATATAATTGCATGGTTTATATTGGTGTGTGTGTGTGTCTATGTGTGTGTGTGAGAAACAGAAAGTGTGTGTGTCTATGTGTGTGTGTGTGTGTGTGTGTGTGTGTGTATGTATGAGCGGATATTGCTGTGAAGCAAGGTGGCTCAGCGCCAGGGTTCAGTAATCACATCATCTCCCTTTATTAAATCTCAGTGCACTGCTTCTGCGTTATTAAAATCTCCCAGCATTCCCCACTACGCTCGCCTGCTACACTCCCTAACGCACACGCACACACACACACACGCCCACAGAAACGCAAATATCCTCAAAGATAATATGCAAACACCAACAGGTAGGTGATAAATGTATATATCATTCCACTCGCTGACAAATATGAGGTCAGAGAGAATGAGAGAAGATGACGTAGCTTTGATTTGATCTAAATTAATATGTACATAAAAAAAAGTATGTTTAGTGATAATTCTTAATGCCTGGTTGCCTTTAATCATTCTTAATGTGCAGAATAAATTACTGACAGCAAGTGACGTTGTACAATCTACACACAATTTGCCCACTTTTAATATAAAGTGAGCAAAGCTAAAGTCAGGTAAGTTTTGCGTCTCACGTTTGCAAATGAGTCAGAGTTAGCATGTTAAGTTACAATGGTTTCATTTTTCCATGAAACAAAGCAACTCCAGACAGACTTGTTTAAATTAGTACCAGTTATTAAAAAGGAGATCAAGAACAAATGTGTAGAGGCAAATCTAGCGTGTGAAAACTAATAATCGAGGAAAACTCATCAATCAAGTCAACTAGTGAGCAAAAGCTAACCTAGCGAGTCATGAATCACTGAATAATTGTGCTTGCAAACCTATCATGTGAAAGCTAACTAGCGACTCAAAGTTAGCAATAAAAAGAGCAACCAAGCAAGTGTAAACCTAACATACGAACACAGACCTAGCAAGTGGACGCTAACCTAACAAGGATAGTTCTGTTAAAGAGCAATGCATGTACAGGTAGTTTGGCTTGAGGCTGGTACAGACGGATATCAATCGACATGTTTGTTAGAATATTAGGCCGGACTCGTAGGAAGGTTTTACTCGTAGGAAGGTTCTGTTGTATTTTATATAAAATACAGTAGTACAACACTTTGTGCCTATTAAGTGGCTGTTATAACTATCAAGCATGAGTATACAAGTCTTAAAGAATACATTTTGTATTGGAGATTAATATAAGAATTAACGGTAAAAAAAAAAAATGCAGAGACACTCAGGACGATATGACTATATAGTGTCTGTTCTTATTTGTCATTTTGAGCATCAAAAATATACCAAAAAGCTACACGAGACCTTTTGCTCAGGCCAGGACACATCCAGCTCTTTATGCGCATGATGATGTGAATGATATATAGCACTACGGTCCCCTCCCTCTTCATGCCCTCTGGACATTTTAATCTTCCAAGGCCTAAAAGAAATCCCTAAACGTACTGCAATTTTATGATAATCGCATCAAAACAGTGAGGTCACGGCAATTGATTGATGCTCATATGATTTTCCTAAGATGGGGTGACAGCCACAGGTGCGGACGGCGTGGATGTGTTCGGTCGTGTGTGTGTAATATGTTGGCCGAGTGATACTATAAACCTGCACATGGTTTACACAAGCTGAATCACCCATGCAAAGCCGTTTATGTAGCGTATGTGCGAGATAGTCGGCGGTGTACAGATTAAATAAGACAACAATGGAGAGGTGTGTCTGTACGAGGTAAGCGTGAACCAGTTTGTGTGTGTATGTGTGTGTGTGCTTGTGTGTATGTGTGTGCGTGCACACGCGTATGTGTTTGGATAAGGCAGCTAATCCCCAGGCCACCAGAACGCAATATCCTGTCAGCCAGATTTTCATTTCCTGTGTCTCCGTGGCAGAGCGAGAGGAAGGAGGGAGAGGAGTGAGGGGGGACCCGTTGCCCCAGAAACAGAAGATACGGAGGCCCTGTTTGAGAATGTCTACGCTGTTTTCTATATCTCCTTCCCTCCACACCAAACCCCCCCCTAACACACCTTCCATCCCGTTCGCGATTTTCTCCTTTTATTATCTCAGATTTAATAAAGTGGAGGCGAGCAGCTTGTTCTGCCATGAAACATTTATTAGCCGTCTGTAATGAAATTGTTGTGGGGGAGCTGAGATGATGAGAACTCATCAGGCATTATGCAAAAACGCCAGCAATATCGCAGAAGACACCTCGGAGTCATGTGGACACCTCTGCTGTCTCTTTCTGGCCTCTCCTGACCTTTGCCTCCTGGCCTTCTGCTAAACTTAATTCTATGAAACAACGTGATTACCCATTTGGATATTTGAATATCTAGGTTATTTTTTTTAGAATGATAGTTTTTGATTAAATATTAAGGAGAGAAAATTGAAGACTTCAAAAAAGCACAACACAATGCAGAACTAACTTCAAGTACAGCTAAGCATTTCCTTCCTTCCTTAGCTCATTTTATCCATCTTTTATTTTTTACGATGCCATCTGCTCAAGATGTTTCGTCTTCTGAGATCAAGTTTATCTCCCTATCCATGAAGTAGTACTTTCCTTTTTTAATGATAGTTTTTCTATTGAGCATAACGTACTATATTTCCCTATTGTTTCCAGAGTTATAAAAATCGGCTAGTATTCATGGAGGAACCTTCATTGGCGTTCACTGGCTAAATATATTGTACATACGTAGCTTGCT
>JAQQZS010000023.1:31393472-31420634 GCA_030068045.1 Platyallabes tihoni
TAAAAATCGGCTAGTATTCATGGAGGAACCTTCATTGGCGTTCACTGGCTAAATATATTGTACATACGTAGCTTGCTAACAGTAACAAAAGATTATGTAGTAAATAGAGCTAGCTGAATAGAGAGTATCTCAAAAAGATCATCAGTAAATTAGCTAAAAAGTATAGCTAAGTAGATGGCCATATAGCAAAATCCACAGTTTCTTCAGTGTAGGTTAACATTAATAAAAAAGTAGAGGTTTTCTTTTTTTGTGTGTGTATTTTACTACCTCTAGCTAATTAGCTTGCTAGCTTAGTACTTATTTACTATTACTGTGTTACACTGTGTTACATAGGCATGATTACAGTAAGTTCATACATTCAACCTGGCTAACCAGTAATATAAAATAATAATATTTTATAAGTAATATAAAATAATGCACTAAATAGAGCTAGCAGGCTAGAAACTGTCACTGGAGCATGTTAGCTAAATATAAATAGCTAGCTAGCTAATCTTCTATGCATATAATTAACCTGTAAAGTTGTTGTGTCTATACATTGAAGATATTTGCAAAAAAATAATTTCGGTTTACAACAGTTACACATTAAGATGGTTTTTGGAATGTCTGTTTGTTATCACGTAAAAACTACTGAACGAATAGACTTTGTTTCATCGCATGGGGAGAGATGATATGCTAATTTGAAATTTAAATAGAGTGTGCAATTGAAATCTACTTAATAAATGCATATTCTCACACCTTACCATTCCACGCACTTCGCAGTAACTTGAAAATCTTTTAGTTCATTTAAAAAATTCAACCGATGCCGTTGTACATTTTTATGTTTATGAGTGTGCTAGCTAATAAAAGAATCAAATAATGCCCTAAATAGAGCTGGCTAGTGTTCATAGCTATCTGATAGCACCATATAATGCTGTGCAATGTGTACCACAGTTTCTGGAAAAGCATCCTCAAGGGTATTTATTCATAAGTAAAAGCATCTAGAATGCTCTTCTGTCTAGCACTTCACAACGATTCCTTTGAGACAATCACCTCTGAACCGCAACAGTGCGCTCAAGTGCTCTGTTTGTCACTGAACTAGGGATTATCTAAATCCCTGCCAGGTTTTTAGACCTTTTTTTTTTTAACATAAATACTTCACCCTGAGCATACAGTTTATACTGGTGCCAAATGTAGGTGGCGTCCATTAATGTGAGAGATGTTCAGTCCCGGCCACTTGCTATCCGCAGCACAGCAAGGAGACTTGTCTGAGACCGTAATTAGCATTGTTCCCATAATCAAGGCAGCCACCCCCCACTCCCCTAGACACCCAGAGCCACAGAGTGGGGAGATGATTAAGAGAAAACGGGCAATAAACGGAGAGATAAACTGATTGGTGTCGTGACTGCTATCAATCTCAACAAGCACACAATGAGGTTTGGTACAGAGAAATATTATTAGAAACCAGACAGTGATGAACGAGCTAATGGAGAGAGAGCCACTGGAGACGGTGAAAGGAGAGTGGGAGAGAAGAAGAGAGATGTGAGGAGAGAGAGAGGGAGCAAAAAAAATGCCCGCTTCTTTCATGCTTGTAAACTGCATTATGGTGCTAGGCTAAGTTTGATGAGCTACACCGCTCACGATAACTGTCGAGTAGGATAACATCAATGAGTAGATGTGTGCTGTAATCCTAAAAACACTGACACTCATCCTGGGATTATATAATAACCACTCTAACATCCAGAGTGACTGAAGAACACACACACACACAAACACACACATGAAAATGAAGAGGATGGAAAGAAACAAAGTAAAAAGAGCCAGAAAGACAGAAAGAAAGAAAGAAAGGATAAAAAACGAGAATAGAAGGAAGGATGGGAAGATGGGAGAACGAAAGAAAAAAAAGAACATAGTAAGAAGGAAGAAAAAAGGGAAAATCACAAATCAAAAGGAAATAAAAGTGAGAAGAAAGAAAGATGTAGGCTTGAATAAGAGCACAATACTGGGGTATATAAATACAGGATATATGTAAAACAGAAAGGGGGATGAAAGAGAAAAATAGAAAGAAAAAGAACAAGGAAAGGAAGGAAAGATACAACAGGAAGCAAAGAAAGAACAGAACGAAGGAAAAATTGAAAGAAGATTTAAATAAAAAAGAAGGAAAAAAGAGAAAGAAGAGAAGAAAGGAATAAAAAATAAGTAGGAGCAGGAAAAGTATACAAGAAGACAAGGACGAATCACAGACAAAAAAAAGAATGAAAAAAAGAAATTGGGAGAAAGCAGAAAGAAATGAAGGAATGAAGAATGAAGATGAGTAAAGACAAGACATGGTGTGGTGGGGCAGTAAACATGGGGATGATCGAATCTGGGGCAGATTTTAGTGCCTGTTATTCCACTGAGTAAATTATTAAATGCTGAGCGTCCTGAGGAAACACTCTGCTCTTGTAGCCTGGACAGTGTTGGTGGTGGTGGTGCTGTGGGTGGAGCAGGGGCAGGTTGGGGGCTCTATGCCCCTCACTCTGACTCATTCTGCACCAGGTCTCAACCACCGTGGTGCTGTGGGTGGAGCAGGGGCAGATTGGGGCTCTGTGCCCCTCACTCTGACTCATTCTGCACCAGGTCTCAGACGCCGTGCCCCGGGGCTCTCTGCCTTTATTAATGTGGGACTGGAGTGTACAGGAAGGGCCGGGTGACGGACTGTCTGCTGCATACAGAGAACAGCAAGAGTGTCAAACACACACACAAGGAGTTTGTGTGTGTGCACCTTTGACACACTGTAAACTGATGAATGTAGAAGGTGTATGAACCCGAGTGAAAGAAAGAAACTGGAAGGAAGGACAGATAAGGAATCCTAAGATATTGATAAATAAATAATACAATAATAATAATAATAAAAGGGGAGGGAGTGTTGAATAAAGCAATAATGGAGAAAACAGACAGAAATCTCTTGTTCTGTCTTTCTTCTCCATACATGATGAATGTAAGGAAGAGGTGAGTAATGTGAAGAAGGTATTTAATAGAAAGTAAAAAAAGAAAGAAAGAAAGAAAGAAAAGGAATTTGCTTGAATTTACTGCCAGATTTTTTCTTGGACCCTTCAAATAAAACACACTCCTGCTGGTTGTGTATGTGTGTGTGCGTATGTGTGTGTGAGTGAGTGTGTGCGCGCGTGCGCGTGTTTGGAGAGGTGCTGATGGACAGACGGCAGGAAACACAAGGAGTTATTGTTGCTGATCCACTCAAGGTCATCGATGCAGGAGTGTTCCAAGTCTCGTATGGGGAAACATACCATGACACATGACATGAAAACCGAATGTTTTACACACGTTTCTGTAATTTAAAGGAAGACTAAATAATAAAAAAAAACCATACAATTAATCGACTGTCCCTAAATTAATTATTGCTATTGCTATCTAATAGACCTTTGGCATTATGATATTAGCCACAACACTGATCAGCAGAAGTGCTGTTAGCCGACATAAGGCTGCTATGTTTTTCCTTTCATAATAATACCCGAGTGTATTTCAGAGCTTTTTTACAAAAAGATGACCTGATGATTACATGATTAGCTACCAGATTTAGGCAAGGCTTTGTCACACAGATAGAAAAGTAACCTAGCTACTCATAGCTTCTGTTCTAGATTATGTTCATTATGCAGGATTTTGTTGTGGAATTATTTGAAAAGAGAGACAAGTGTGTAAAAACGGATGAAGAAGGTAATAAGAATATGAAATTGCAAGAAGTTTACTTTGTTATCGCAATGTGATTACCTCAGAAGATGTGCAAATATGTGATTCCTCCATGATTTGGTGGTGTGTGCTAATGTTAGCATTAGCTCATTCAGTTCTTTCTAATTAATAGATAACTAACTGTTCCAGGATTGAACCCCAAATAGTGTAAAATAGATAGTGAGCTAGTGCGCTAGGTACTAGGGTGTACAATCCCTTGTCCCACACACCAAGTAGTGCTCTTGATCAGGGGTTCAAGAGTGATTTGGGATACAGCCTTGTGTTAGAAGCTAGCTAGCGTTTTAGCTCGCGTTAGCTGTGAAACACATAAGGATAGTTCAGAGGGGATTCAGAAGAGCTTAGAAGCACTTATTAAAGAGACAAATGTTGTTTAAGATGTTAAGACAACGTTGTCAGATGTGTTTTCTTGCTGAAAGTGGGTTTTGGCACTGGTATCTGGTAACGTTCCTTTTTGGGTCCAGAAGAGGTTGGAACCATGTCTGACAGACATCGTGACAGCACATGTAAAAGGTATATACTGAGCATCTGTGAGCTCCCACATGTGGAAGATGGTGGATAGCGCTTTCCTGTGAGTGTGTTAGTGTGAAGATTTGTAATTGTCTGGCTTCATGTGACTCATCAGTAGGTGGTGGCGCGAATAGCCGAGAGCTGCGTATTAATTTAAGCCACTGTTGTCCTTCGCTTTATGTACATTTGTAAGAAATAAAACATGACAATGAGGGCTGAAAAATATTAAACCAAAACAATCCTTTTGAAATGTCTTTCAGAAGCAGGAGAACAGAGATTGAAAGGATCTTGTTTCTGTCAGTGGGATGTCATGTCTCCTGGGTGTGTGAGGGATGGAGCAGGCTTGTGTTGGAGCTCTTACAGGTCAGGTGTTTCAGTCATCACTCCTTTAAACAGACTGTGTGCCTGCCATGTTAGCGATGATCACTCTCAGAGCGTCTTATGTCCTGCACATTAAAGGAGGATAAAAGCCCATGTGTGTTTTCAGTGTATGCTGTCTGAAACTTTGATATAACAGTGGGATCAGGCAGAAGATCAAGTAACAGCATTCTCACCCCAAGGGTCACAAGTCTGTGCTGCGGCTCATCATTACATCATATCAAAATACTGCAATATATTAACATCATCAAGCATCTTCACAGTCTTCATCATGTTCCTCATCATTATACTCCATATTCATACTCATTCATAATACTGTTCATCTTCACAGTCATTATCAATACACTCTTCATCTTCATACTGTTCCTCAAGATGGATCAGACTCTTAAATCTTTTTACTCTTATCTTCTCACGCTTCATTAACAAAGTTCAGTCAGGATACAGCGCTCCTGAAGCAGATAGGGTTAAGTGCCTTGCTCAAGTGCTCAACAGTGGCAGCTTGGTGGAACTGGGGCTCGAACCAGCAACCTTCCCTAACCATAACCCAAGAAAATTATCTGTAAAGAACAAAGACAGGGAAATACAGAAGGAGGGAAACAGAAGATAAAGAGCGATAAAGAAAAATGAAAGAATAAAGACTGAAAAATGTCAACAACAAAAAAAAGAGAGAAAAAACTGATTCAGAAAAGTGTCATATGACGTCAAAGCGAGTAACGAAGATCAATCAGCTTTAGATGTGTGGGAACAAGCCACACCCACTAGCTCATTATTTGCATTCCGTTTGCATATGACACGCCTAATTTTAATACACGTGGACAGTTAAAGAACAGAACAGGTAGAGTTATCTGAGATAAAGGAATGATGGAGTGTGAAGAAGTGTGAAGACGAGTGTGAGGTTGCTTGTTATATGCTTGTTAGTGATTAGATTTCACCATATAAAGTGTAAATCTAAAACAAATGTCACCTTTCACTTCTCTGTAATAATGTACCGGTAATTATAATTTGTAATGATCAGGGTTTTAGATTGATGAGAGTTTACATCAGAGAGGAGACGTGTTTTTATCTGTTTGTGTGAGCAAGGTAAAAAAAATCTCTAGCTGTAACTTCAGGTTAACATTTTTGTCGAACAACATCCTGTTATATTTTAATCTGTTACAGTTGTGTGAAGGTCATGAGGAAAGAATGGAGATTTCTGGAACTGAAAACTGAGATCCTCCTGTCTCCTTGCTCTCTCTCTCCCCCTTTCTGTATTTCTCCTCCCTCATTCACTTCCTCTCTCCTCCTCGCCCAGCTATCCCTGAGACAGCCCCAGATGTGGGCTGGTGGAGGAGCGTTGGCGGCGGCAGCCCACGGTGTCTGACACATTTCACAGCAGCGATAGCAGCCAGACAATTCGTCCTTCATCTCTATGACCCCTGTGATGTCACCGCTGGAGCTCCCTTTAATCTAACGCCACAACTCTCCAGCGTAGGAACGATATATACAGCTGAGCTTCGTTTCTATCTGAGGTACATTCCACTTCCTCAGCACAACCTTGTCTCCCCTCTGCCAGAATATTAAAAACAACATGAACCGCAAACTGTTCACTACACAGTTATCAAGGACAGGTTCAGGAATGATCTATACTGAAAGAATGAAATAAGCAGAAAAGAAAAAATGAGAGAGAGTGAGAGAGAAAAGACAGGAATAAGATAAGAAACAAAAAAAAGAAAAGACATCAAGACAGGAAGTGGGAATGAAAAGAAAAGAAGAAAAAGAAATGAAAAAGAAAAGAAAGAAAAAATGGAAGAACAAAAGGGAGAAAGAAATAATAAGAAAGAATAATAGGAAATGAAATAAGCAAACTAAATAAGATAAAAGATGAATAAGATAAAAAGAAAGAAAGAAAAGATATGAAAGCAAGAGAGGACAATATGAAAGTAAAAAAAGACAAATAGATAAAATGGGGAGAAACTGGTATACAGGGTAAGAAGAAGCAATGAAATGAAAAATGGAGAAAAATAAATAAAAATTTGAATACATAAGAAAAGTAAGGAAATAAATTAAGAAACAAACGGGAGGAAAAATGTATAATCTAAATTAACAAAGTAGAAGACGAAGAAAACAAGCAAGAAAGGAAAAAGAAAGAAAGAAAGAAAAGGGAAAGGAAAGAAAAAAGAAACATGGAAAGAATTCAGTAAAAACTTATTATTGAAGGAAAGAAAGAACTATAGAAGGAAAGAAAGTCCAACAAATGAATGAACAAAGGGATAAATAGATAAAAAGATATATAGATAAGAAATAAAATGAAGGTAGTAAAAATAAATACATATTTACAAAATTAATAATAAAAAAGAAAAAAAGGAGAATGTGTGCAGTTCAGCTGTACTATAGACAGAGCTGCTGTTCTAGAGAACTAATCAGCACCTTGTGACCAATCAGGGTGAAGAACTCATCAGCGCCGCGGTGTAGAACACTGGGGGTATTTAATCACCGCAATACACTGAAGTTACACCCCTACTACATTGTGTGTTTATTGGTGTGTTAATGTGTATATGTTTATATGTGTCTGGTTATGTGGATGTTTATGTGCATGTGCTTATGTGTGTGTGTGTGTGTGTGTGTTTATCTGCTTTTGTTTGTATGTATGTATTTATAAATGTGTAAATTTTTGTGTGTTTATGTGTGTATTTGTGTTTGCTTTTGTGGTTTTATATATGTGTTGGTGTAACGGTGTGTGTATAAGGTGTACAGACAATGTGTGTAACAGAGTGTGTGTGGTGTACAGAGATAGTGTGTAACAGTGTGTGTGAGGTGCACAGTGATGATGTGTAACGGTGTGTGTGAGGTGTACAGAGATGGTGTGTGTGGGTGTGTGTGGGTTTGTGGCACGCTATCTTACTTCTCGTAGTCGTGCTTGCAGTAGAGCAGCCTGTCTCGAGAGTAGCACGTCCCACTGAGCGTGCTCAGACACACCGCACACTTCACACACGTCTCATGCCACGACTGATCGTTGACGCGCAGGAGGAAGCGGTCAGCGATGGGTGACTCGCACCCTGCACAGACCTCACCTCCGCCCACATGCTCTGTGGAAACACACACACACACCACATGCACAAACACCAAACACACACATCAAACACACTGAGGACTTGTCATGGTAACCAGCAGTTAAAATGCACAGGTAACGTTTGTTCTTAACTCACCCTGGTCAAGTGATTAGTTTCTCATTAAAGGCTCGGGTGGACGATTGGCTTTTTTTTTCTTCACACAATGTTACTTGTAGGTTAAATTTGTTTCATTGTTTTGTTTTTGTAAATCATGAGGTTTCATGATTAAAACCATGTTATGGTGGTGCAACATTTTTCATAAAATGACACTTATTAACCTTAATAAGGCTCTATCTAATTCAATATGCAGTAATTTGCATGCATAATGAAATTGCATGTGAAGACACACACACACACACACCTCAGAAAGATTTTTGTCTGAAGGTTATTTCTGTTTTATAAGCACACACTGTTATGTAAAATGTTTGATACCATTTTCAGTATAAACTTCTTTCAGTGGAAATCTGAAAATAATCAAAATTTTGTGAAATTCCTCTACGATAATCCTTTAATTACAAGTTAGGATGAAAGTTGGAGGAAAACTACCATGTGGTTTAATGTGATTTTGCTCTAGTTAGTGTGATTTATATATAATGCCTACGTTTATGAAAAATCAGTAAAATAAACATTGTTACTACAGTTTAAGAGAAGACATTTTATAGATGCAGTTTTTCATATATATAATAAAAAAACAACTGTTAGCAACAATAAAAATTTTAACGTAACAGTAGCTATATATTGATACTATATTAATTAATACAGTATTTGCCTGCTTGCCGATAAATCACTTTAAATCTGTTGAAAAAAAAAGGAATATACTATGGTCTGTGATCTAACTGTTTTGTGTTGGAAGGAAAGCATGGAGACATTTCCAACCTGTATATTTATCTGTGTGAGGCGTTCAAGGCAAACCGGTACTTGTAATGAAATTTCTTGTCAAATGAAGGCAGAAAACTGACATTTCAAGCACAGTACAGCGATAAGAGACACTTAGCTTCAGTAACACATTTGAATGGTGCAAATGTTTATAGAAGGCTGTATGTTCGTGAATGACGTTCCTGGCCGATGTGGAACGAGTGGAATGCGTAATCCTTAAAAATCAAAGGATAACTTTTCGTTGTGAACTGTAAACACAATCATTCACCAACACTATTTGAACATTACAGGAGACTTTACCATGTGTTTGGGGCATTAAGGGAGCTCCTGGGAGGCCAGTGTTTTAGATATTCAGCAGGCAGTTTGTTTATGGCTCCAGCATGCTGAGATAACTCTCTACCTTGATGGTTTCCAGCACTAGTGAAATACTGGGAGAAGTGCATCAGTGTAGCAGGATATTATGTAGAGAAATAAAGGGAGATTTTAATCTCACTTGTTATTCTGCACAATCAAAAGTCCTGCTTTGACTTGAACCCCCTTTGTAAATT
Organism: Platyallabes tihoni; assembly: GCA_030068045.1. NCBI lineage: Eukaryota > Metazoa > Chordata > Actinopteri > Siluriformes > Clariidae > Platyallabes > Platyallabes tihoni. The sequence continues at coordinate 31,402,594 of JAQQZS010000023.1, forward strand.
CACAGTTGCTGAAGATTGTGACTATGACTAAAGCAGAGAAATCTTCCTCAGGCATTTCCGTTGACTCTTGCGTGACTTAAAATTAAAGATTTGATAAATGTAAATAAAAAATCATTGTCAAAGCAGGGTCTGGGAATTCCCAGTGTACCGTGACCCGAAAAAGAAAAATCTAAACAAACAAAAAAAACTAACTAGATATTACTGTACACATGAAATAAATTGATAGCCAAGAGTAGGAGTGTGTTTTACAGTTAAAAAACTTGCTTTAAAACTTGTTTAGAACCCATGTCTTAAAGGTTTTTACTGTCAATCTGGAACAACCTTCAAGGTTCCATAACAAGTGTTTCCCTAGGAGAAAAAGTTTATTTGAATGTTAAGACTCCTTAATTATCCAATGAACCCTTGTTTCTGACTCCTGGAGATTGCATTCACAAGTATTCCAGTGTATATCTATAACAGCATGCTGCCTTTCATCTAAATGCATCACCACTGAGCACCATCACGACTCAAATCATCACTGGAATATAACTGTTTATTTGATTTACTATTGGGGAATACACAGGCTAATATGTCACTTGTACTAGTACATGCTGGGAAAATCACTTTAGCTTTCATCACAGTTTACGGTGATTAGTATAGAACTATTTTACATTTAGGAAGGTCCAGTTCAGCTCTTCAAAGTTTGCCTTTGTAAATTGACACAATTAAAAAAATAAATATTTTAATGGGATTAGAATTAGAATTAGAATTTTAATGGGATTAGAAAACGACATGGTTCTCCCACTGATTTTCTCCCTTATTCGGCCATGTCCTTCCACCTGTCTAGTCAGGGTACTTGTCCATTACCGACAGCTGCCGACCAAGGCTAACATGTACTTCCTTCGCCACAAACACATCTTTTGAAACTGCTGATCACGTCCCTCCAGTAGGGGGCGATGTAACACATTCAGAGAAAAGCTCTATCCGCCCCTTGCTCTTGCATGATCTCACAGACGCAAGTATGTCACCCCTCATCCCCGCCGAGAGAGTTCGGGCCAATCAGCTCTCTCTAGGCTCCTAGCCACTGATACAGTAGCTGCAGCGTCACGCAGGAATTGACGCACAAATTAGAATAAAACGACATGAAACACAAAATCCACAAATTCACAAGTGATCATAATTCTTGATAGCAGGGCTGATCTTCTGTGTCAGAGTTGAGATGCCTGGTTCTGGGACTACCGCGCACAAGTATAGGATTATTAAAACATGATTGCGAAGCTAAAAGCCATGAAATTAAGCTGTTATAATGAATAAACCTTAATAATGTGATGTATCTTAAGTATGACTTATTTTATTTTGTTTTCCTGTAGTGTGCAATCCTTGCTATCCAACTGTAGTCACCTGTAGTTTGTCTGTAGAAATCCTTCTCATGAGTATCACAGCTAATATAACTGCAATAGTATAAACTAGAATGATATCTATCTGTTTACATTAATCTTCTACACTTTCTTGTTGTTGCTGTGATACAATTTGGGATACAGATTTTGTACGTTTTATATGGTATCCTGTTCTTTTAAGTAAAGTTTAGAATAAAGTTTTAATGATACCTCAATTGTCCAGTGGTCCTTAAAGTCTAACTATGCACGCTTAAATCATTTTCATACAAAGGTTTAAAGATACACACTACAGGAACAAAAGTAGGACACTTGGTATTGCTTGCAGTGAGCAATACCAATTAGTACCTTTATTTATGAGAACCTGGATGTCCGGAATCATGCAGATCTGGTGCTTTAACCCTAAACCAACATAACTTGGTGATTTGAAAAAGAATAGGCAAATAATTTATTGAACCAGAATCCTAGTTGGAATACGTGGAATGGTGGATACTCGGGTTTCCTGGACAGCAGGCGACAAAGCTGCATATGCTATTTTAATCAGATTCCACTTTTTAAAACATTTTTGATATGTGTATCAGCCGAACACTCTGTATGATCCAATCTCCTGATCGGTTACTAACACTCTTCCAGTAAGTTATGGAAGTGCAGAGCATTAGAGACACACTTTTGCTGCACATCCGTGATCCATATATCGATCAACACAGTAGACACACATATTAAATTTCAAAATGAATATTTATAGTGGATTGAAAAATTGGTGAATCCAATCAGATAACGATCAAATGTTTCAGGGAAGTGTTACATCTGATATCTGATAATCAGTTGCATATGAGTGCATCACTACTTACTCGAACTCACTCATTCTCGGTAGTGTTTATCCTGGACAGGGTCACAGGAGGCACCAGGTATCAATCGCAGGATACAAGCACGCACACACTCACTCACACACTATGCAGAATTTGGAAATGCAAAGTAGCCTATATCTGCATGTCTTTGAAATATGAGAGGAAACCAGAGTACCCTGAGGAAAGCCACCGAGCATGGGGAGAACACACAGAGACCGGAGGTGTGATTCGAACTCTCGACCCTAGAGGTACATGGCTACAGCTGTACCTCACTATTAAAGTTTTAATAATATCACAGCATTGAACAAAATGCAATGCAAAACACTCTTCCTTGGAATGTGCAGTGTAACCCACTCTCTGAGATAAACATCCTATTAAACATACAGTTAGAAGAGATACAGTAGATTGATGAGATTGGTCACAAATATATAATTAACATAGAATATGCAATATAGAAAAAAGCTTCAGTTTAACAGAATCTAAGAGTAAAAAAGCATCTCTTTGGTTCTTAATCATGTCTGATATTTTCTCACCAAAAGGTGTGGAAGACGGAGCTTGCTGCAGACATGACTGGTTTTCTTCTGTTTTCATTCCGTTCGGGCGTCCTTCTGAGTGCTGACTGAGAGAAAAGACACATAATAATCCAATAAATTTTCACACATCCCCGGAAAGATGGGCTGGAAATTCCTTGCGGAAAAACATCACAGAGAAAAAAAAAACACAAAAAAGAGGTGAATGAGCATTCACCATGTGATGTTATGAAAAGTAAATGACATATGACATCATGGGAGTATTACGATGGATCATGTGGGGGAAAAATCCCATGTGAAAATACAACACTGTGTGTGAAAAAATTAAGATGTTCAAATTTGTGAAAGAATATCCTGTGAAAGTATAAAGTAAAAAGATGTAATCAATTTCACGATGTGAGAAAATCACATGGAAAATACATTTATTGTGTAAAAGTCACTCAGAAAATTTTAATCAAAGGCACTACGTATGAAAAAATAATCAACATAGAAAGAATGTTGACATGAGAAAACCATGTGATAAAATAAAAGAATAATTTTCAATGGGAATTATATGTGAAAATTATTATGCATATTTTTGGAAAATAAACTTCATCAACTAGATCACTTGCATGAAATATATTAGAAAAAAGCAGCATGTAAAAAAATATATGGAAAATAAATGAATAATATGTGGGGGAGGATTACATGTGCACTACAGGTGAATAAATACCATGTGGAGAAATGAATGATGCAAGAAATTCACAAGTGAATAACATTACATGTGAAAATCACATGGTGATATTGTAAATGAATCCCATAAAAGAAATTACATGTGAAACAACACACATAAACAACTACGTGAATGTGAAAACACACGTGTAAAAAAAAATAAAGAAATCACACAAACAAATCGAAGACAGAGAGGACAGGGGTGCGGGGTGAGGTAAGGGGGTGAAATTACACATATACAGGTATTTCAGTTTCTGTGAAAGCAAATAGTAATGAATCTACATTAGATATTAATGGATTAACAGCAGCAGATCAATATGTTTTAATGGTTTATAATAATAAAATTACAAGCTCCCAGTGAATATTAGCTATAAGGCTTAGAAATTAAACACTCAGTTTTCTGTATGAAGTGTGCACAAAACATTCTGCCACAATAGTGAATTGTTATAGCATACTGGATTTGAATCAATAAAGTAATATAATTATCTGCTCAAGCTATCAATAAAGTTCATGAATAAGGAGTTTAAAAAAATAGTAATAAAGAGTATCAATAAAAGTATTAAACATTCAATAATTGGAATTAATAAAGAATGTTGATAAAGAGCTTTTATAAAAAGTATTAAAGATAATTAATTAAGTGAATTAATAAGTACTATCAAAAACAAGAGCAAAAGCAAGTATATACTGATTGTAGAGTGTTAATGAAGAGTATCTATAAAGTGTAGTAATAAAGAATATAAATATATAGCATTAATAGTGTCTGAATCATTAGTACTCCTTATTAGTAAAGAGTATGAATAATTAATATTTATAATGACTATTATCAATAAAGTGTATAGGAAACAGTATAAATAAAGAGTGTTTATTATAGTACACTTTATGCTACTACAATACTATTAATAGTTACTGTTAGGTATTAGTCAGTAGGATGCAATATAAATGTACCTTTCCTTTTAAATCCTGATGTCTGGAGTGTCCTGTACTTTTAAACAACAAGGGCACTAAACTGTACCTTATCTCGGATATCCCGAAACGTGGATGATTTAAGATTTGAGGTACAAAGTTGGACCATCATGACACGTGACCTTAAATAACGCTGTAAGGGTAGAGCGCGTGCACTAATGCAGTGCTATTCTCCGGGATCACCGCTGCGACTGAGAGCTACAGCTTGCTATAGATTAATACCCTCTTATCCCGAGAGTGTAGGCCTACTGTTATGAATATTCGTGTACATGTGCATTAAATGCTTTGGTCTCAGCATCTTTGATTTTGAACCTTGAACACAAATTAGACGAATATTTTTGTTTTACACAATTGTTTTACACTTTACTAAATAATAATAATTATTATTATTATTATCTTCAATCTCATATCAGTGCTACTATTATTATTATTATTATTATTATTATTACCTCTTTGGGCGTTTTTAAAGTAGCATTATATTTAATTTAATCTAGTGCAGACCAAATAAAATTAATCGAGTTATTTCATCTATTTTTAAATGCGTCCAAATGTGATTCCTTCTCAGTTTTAAATGTGACCAGTGTTGGCCAATACAGTATAAAATATTCTGAATTCATTAAGGTTAGTTTTTATTTCTTTATTTTTTTAACAGAAGCCTGTATGTGTATATCTCACGCGCGCGGGCCCGCACTGCGGTACCGCACCGACATTTTCCTTCCCTGTGAATTCCTCTAGTTATCAAATTAACATCCTGATACACGTCTTACACACATTTACATTCTGTAGCCTATAGTCCTAAATATAACGCCAGAAACCTGACCTGTATTATATATTAATCTCTGACTTGGGGATTTATTGCCTTCCAGATAAATGTAGCGCAACACAAATTAAAATCTAACTACAAATAAATATTAGTTTGTGTATGCTTCCTCCAGCAATTCCGTTAAACAATTTTTTTTTGGATTGCAACTAGATCTCTCGTTAACTGCACCGTGATCAGATTGATTGAATTTGAAATGATTTGAAATAAATGTATTTTGGATTTATTTATTTATTTATTTGTTGATGAACTGACATGTCTCTACAAAGGCCAAATACATATATAATCAACCAATGTTGAAAAATGACCAACATTATTAGCTTGTAAGACGGAAATTCAGTTTAAATTAAAGCGATTTTGCATTTGATGTACATTTTGTGACAGATTCTGGTTTATTAATGGGAGCTACTGTTAATGTGCTAGCTGTTCCTTTAGCCTATGGGCTTATTTAACTTGCACCGATGCGTGATTTCACTATGAGCGTAGAAAGACATTATAATCAACGTTTTACAAATCTGAAATAATGATTTAAAACAATTAAATACAGATTTTCGGATTTAAAATTTAATGTAAGTGTTATAATTCGCTAATTAAATAATCAGATCCAGGGTTATGGAAAAGAATTTGAATTTGGATCATTTGATGTTTGTATCTTTTCCCGCTTTTAGTATGAGTGCGTGCCAGAAGGAATCAGGATGATTATTTGGAGGCCTGTTTGTGAGAAAGAAAAGGGAAATCTATTAATGTCACTCAGACGAAGTGGTTCAGGATCAGAGCTGCGTCCCAACCCGCGCTAAATAGTGTGTCATAATTAGTACCAATGCTGTGACTGGTTTTGACATAAGACTCCTGTTTAATGCTTCAGCCACAGCTCAGATTTCCAGCGTCATTAATGCCAAAAAAAAAAAATCTAATATAGAGATCATTTGTATTATTGTAGAAACGCGCGCGATGACAGACAGCTCACAATAATCTAATCTAATTTAAACTGATCTAATCTAATCATCATCATCATCATCATCATCATCTGGACAATATATCTGAATCTGTAGAGAGAAATAAAAATAATAACATTTAAAACAAACAAAGGAGTCTAAATAAGCATGCACTATTTTTTTATTTGGGTTTTATATAACACATTAACATTATCTTCGATTTGTTGGAAGTAGAATCCTACAACAGATAGGAGCTTCGTTAAATAAAGACTATGTTCTAAAAAAAAAAGAAGACAAAAAGAACAGTAAACAAATCAGTTGGGCTGTTTTACTAGTTAAAGGTGCTCCAGGAAGTTGCTGTAAAATAAAAATCTTAAATCATGAAGAGAACCTTCATTCCAGTTTAAAAAATATATAGTTTAGTGGGCTCTTTGTTTTATTTTATTTTGTTTTGTTTTAAATAAAGATCATCCAAAAAAGCCCAGCGGAACAATTCTGACAAATATTATGGTAAATTTACAACCTACTAAAATAAGCATTGCACACTTTTATACTAATTTACTTTTATACTTTATACTTTTTATCATTAAAGCGTTTTATACATGATTTGGTTGGCTTCATTAAAACTGGGTTCCTATTATTTAAAAAAGTGTGAAGCCACAGGGTTCCTTAGAGTTTGTGGAGATTATCCTGCTGATGAAGCTGAACATTTTTCAAGGAACCGTTATAGGAACCTCTTATAAACTATTTCTGAATGAAGAACCTGTGCAACTATTTTTCAGTAGATATGTATAATATTTTAAAGATATTACTCCATATATAACTTCCTGGATCTAAATGAATATTAATGTGATTAGAAAGAAAAATTGTGTTTATCTGACACTCATTAGGTTTGTGTTCATGCTGGACGTATAATCATATAACCCTTCTTCCTCCTACTATTATTATTATAATTATTAGTCCTTAAACCAAGATTTATTGGAATTCTTAAAAGATTTTCAGGAAAGCTTGCTTATTTAGTTCACATATTTACTTTGGACTTTTGAAAAACCTATTTATGTTTTTTATTTTATTTGTATTTTGAGACTGGATCATTAAGTTTGTTAGGCGTTCTGAGAAAAACGTCTTTTTAACGTACACGTAACATTTTATTTTATTTTATTTTTCACCAGAATGCATGCATTCCCCTGTTAGAGCTTTAGATTTTTCAGTGTGGTGCTGGTAAAGTTTCCATAATGTTTTATAATGCATCAATTCAAAATGAAAAGTCCCTTCTCTGTGAGTGTGTGAGTCGGATCTCTGGATCTCACACTGAACTCTAGCTCTGGAGAAGCCTTTCACACACCTGCTTACCCGGCTGAGTTAGCGCGTGCATGCGTCCTGCATGTGTGTGTGTGTGTGTGTGTGGTGCGCGGTGAGTTACCTGCCGGTGAAACACACTCCTCCCGAGCTTTCTGTAGGTAACATCAAAGACACCGGTGATCACGTGCACTCGTGATGATGATGATGATGATGATACGGATGAGGAGAAACAGCGAGGTGTGATTTAAACTCCACGCGCAGGATGAGCTCGGAACCCGCACCGGACCGGAAGTTCGAGATAAAAATCCCGAAGGCGCGCGCACGGTGTGTCCGAGTGAAGAGCCGCAGCACACAATGGAGGAGCAGAGAGTTCGAGATGTGCTCAAATATACCTCTCTCTCTCTCTCTCTCTCTCTCTCCTACTCCCTCACTTCTCACTCCTCCCACCTCTCTCTCTCTCTCTCTCTCCCACCTCTCCCGGCTTCCTTCTCTCTCTACTTCTCTTCACTCTGTCTTCATTTTACACACTATCTTTCCCTTTCCTCCTGTTTCTCTCTTTTGTCTCTCTCTCTCTCTCTCTCTTTCTCTTTCTCCTTCCCTCCTGTCTCCTCTGTATGTCTGTCTGTATGTCTCTTTTCCCCTCCCCACTCTTTCTTTCTTCCTTCCTCCCCTCTTTCAGTCTGTCTTTCCATCTCTTTCTGTCTCTTATCCCACTGTATTTTCTCTCCTTATCTTTCCTCTTTCCATGTGTCTTTACAATCTCTGCTTTCTTCTCTCAACTTCTCTTGACTATGTCCTCTTTTTATTCATTCCTTTCCATCTTTGCCTTTTCTTTTCTGTTTCTCTTTTTCCTCTTCCCCCCCTCCCTCTTGTCTTTCTCTTTCCTTCCCTCTTCTCTCTCTTTCCCTCCTTCATCTCTTTCATTTCTTCCCTCTTTCTGTCAGTCTGTCCCTCTCTTTCCTTCCCTCATGGTTCTTCCCGTCTCTTTGTTTCTGTCTCTTCTTTTTCTCCTTTCTTCTGTTTCTGTTTATCTGTCTTTTTCATTCCCACCCACTTGTCTCCCCACTCTTCCTCATCCCACCTTCCTCATTTTCTTTGCCCCCCTCTCCTGTCTCACTTTCTGTCGGTCCATTTCTTTCTGTCTCTCATCTTTTCTCTTCCTCCTCTTTTTCTTTCTTTCTTTCCATCTTGTCTTCACAGTCTTTTATTTTTTATTCTCTCACTCTCTCTCTCTCTCTCTCTCTCACACAAACACTCACACACATCTCTCTTCCCCATCTCCTGTTCCTTCCTCTCTCTTTTGTCTCCCTTTTCTCTTCACTGTCACTTCATTTTTCATACTCTTCATCCCACCACTCTTCTCTCTTCTCTTCATCTCTCTCATTTCTCACATCTCTTGCTGATCCTAGTGGGACAGGCTGCTCCACATCGTTCATATGTTCTTCATATGAGCTGAGTGGAGAAGGCAGGCCGCTGTGGGAGAGCCGCTTCCACACACAAGGCTTCAAATCAATACATCCGTTCACCTCTCATTACACTTTCACCCTCTCACACCTATTGGTTTTGGACCTTTGTTCTTCCATATATTTATTTACACACACTTGCACACACAGTGTTGACCAGAGTGCTGTATTATGAGTGAAATTGTTCTGCGCTCCATGCTGCTCGGATGCTGTTTGCATTATTGCATTAGGTGCAGAGGTGGAACAGCGGATAAAGTTTTGTCCAGGAGATTTTTACGCTCAAACCTCAGGGCTAAAATACAGAGCCACCTGTACACAACACTTAACTTTGTCATTAACTCTACACTTGGATTCTGTCTGAAAAGCGAGGCCAAATTATAAGAATGTAAGTATAATCTATTAAACCAGGGATCTACTTTTAACATGATTTTTAAAATTAAATATGATTCCGTCCATCCATTCATCCATCTTTCCATCCATCCACCCGAGCCGATTAAACCCTCCAACCCTGGATGTGCAAGGCAACATTGCTAACCACTTTGCCACAATTGCAAAATTATAATTATTATGTGTACTGTATATGAGTTATTATGTGAAAGAGTACAATAATATATTTGTCATTAATCAAAACCAGAGAGCTTTTTACTCATGAAAATGTAAGTCTTTTATTAACATTATTCATAATCCCATAACTTGTCAAGTTATTGAGGTTCAGATTAAACCTCTAATTAAGTTACTGAGGTTCAGATTTTTATTTCTACAGAACAATCACACCTGCTAATGACTACAAGAACATTTATCTTTAATAAGGATCAAAACCAAAATTTTTTTTCCTTCCTGCTAACTACAGTTACAGTACCTGACTTTAACTCACTAAGAAAGCTTTGTTCAGTTGTAATGGAAAAAAAGAAAAGAAAAACCCCTGCAGATTCCTGGCTAGGAGTCACCTCCCCGCCTCCTGAGAGTCTCCAGACTCCACTGTGATGTGAATTAAAAAAATACTCAATCTGTGGTGTACACATGATTACGTCAGACAATTTCAACATGTTTCTTGGGACTGAGGAAAGACCTAAAATAGTGCTTCACTGAATCTCACTTAAAAGGAAACTTTAATGGAAGATTTATGCGAAACACATTTTGTAGAAAACTCTATAGCTGTTCATATCACCATAATTCTTACGAATGGGATCTTTCCAGAGGAGCAAAGTACTGCTTTTTTATTCATCTTAAAAAGATTCTACAACAATTTGCCAACACTAACAATGATTTATTCACTAAAGAACAACACACTAAGTACCCTCTTACTGCTTCCACAGGATATAAGAGGGTATATTGCAGCCTGGTGCTACTTATCATCAGCTCTTAATTAATTGATCATCAGCACATGTGCAGACCTCGTTAAAAGCAGAAGTTTTGGCAGTTTGCTGGTCTGGAGCATTCAGATGTGTGTTAACACTTTAAGGCATAAGCAATGGTCTTAGAGAAGCAATTGTTGCTGCACATCAATCTGGTACGAGTTATAAAACCATTTCTACCATTGGAGTTCTACAATTTTCTACAGTGAAAAAGATTATTCACAGGTAGAAAGCATTCAAGCCAATATTCACAAAAAATGGATGTCTCAGGACATAATTCAGAGAGAGAGAAAAAAAAACGAGCTACATCTCAGACCCTACAGGCCTCACTGAGCATGTTAGTCCAGTACAGCATAATTAGAACAAGACTAAATAAGTACAGTGTATATGGAAGGGTACATTGGAACATGGAAGCATGACTGACATGGAAGCATGACTGTGGTTCACAAAACTGCAACTGAACAAACCACAAGACTTCATGAACATAGTCAGATGAGACCAATGTGGATTTGTTTGGCCTTGATGCCCAGCACCATGTTTGCTGAATACCAAACAGTATTTCAGCAGAAACACCTCCTCATACCCACTGTCAAGCATGGCGGTGGAGAGGTGATGATTTTGGCTTGTTTTGCAGCCACAGGACCTGAGCCCCTTGCAGTCACTGAGTCAACAATGAACGCCTCTGTTTACCAGAGTATTCTAGAGACAAATGTGTAAGGTCATCAAGCCTGGTCAAGATGTGATCATGCAACAGGACATTGATCTGAAGCAAACCAGTTAATCTACAACTACATACGGCATCATTTATAACATAAGAAGGAACCAGCAGCTTTACTCATTCAGCAATCTTTACTGTGGAAATGCATTGCACTGCTTCCACCTTGTGGTACGTTTTAGAAAATGCTTTAGATCCTTTTACCATGGGATAGCTAATGTACTGTATAAATTTAGAGATGGGACAGATATGCAGGTGCTAGGGGGGGAAAGTGTGTATTGGATATTGGAGGAAAAGAAAAAAAGAATTTAATCTGATCCCAAAAGTTGTTTTTTATATAAACCTGTAAAAAATTAGATATAAAAGTCCTGGATTGGTTAGATTTACAATGGATTTTAATTATATGTATATTTAAATTGTATAAATGTATCGGTGGAATAGATTTTTTATTATTTTTTTTAGATGTTTGTTGAGTGAAATGCTTACAAAAATATGTATAAAAATGGCACTGTGCCATTTCTGTGAAAGATATATGACGATAGTTTTGCATTATATAGTTCTGTATATGGGCTTACTTACAATTATCACTACTATCGAAAATGTCATATTTTTACTGTACATCAATCATGAAATGAGCACAATGTGGTTTATTGTGTCTCAGGTTAAATTATGGATGATTTATGTGATAATACGACTCAATTTATTGTCAGTATTTACGTGATCTAGTGCTTGTCCCAGGAAAACGGTGAATGATGCAGGAATGCTTCTTAGATAGTGCATCACAGGGCACCACACACTTTCACACACTCATTCAAACCTACCTGGCAAACTACTGGCATCCTTTGTGGAAACTGTGAGGAAACTGGAAATCCCAAATTAAACTCAAACAAAGAGACCATTTAAAACTTAATTTAAATAGAAATTAAACAGAACTCTTGTGAATCACTATGGAATCTAACATACATTAAATGATATTTTTTTCTGCCACAAACACATTTGGTTTAGTTGTATAAAAATAATATATATTTATGTTCCAACAGAGAACACAATTTAAATAACAGAAGAATTATCCTTAAATGTCTACATGCTGTTCTAAAATTATTTCATGCCTTATACAGCATTTTAGTATGAGAGAGTCAGTATGAAATCATATCTCTGCAAAAGTTATGTAAAGAAGCTAACACAGCTAGAATAATCTCAGCATAGAGTCCTATATTAAATGAAATTTAAGATGACCAAAGATGACCACAATAATTTAAGATGACCAAACCGTATTGTGTTAAAAATGTACTATTATGCGTTTATGTATGTTAAACCATATTAAATGGTTAAATGTTACACAGTTTTTCAGTGTGATATCCTGTACAACCATTTAGGAAGCTACTAGCCCACAATAATCCTTGATTTCTATTAATATAATAATCCTTGATTATTATTATTAATAATCCTTGTTTCCTACAAAACAGACCTCTCCTCAAGCTGCTTTCTCAGGTTCTGGTCCTGTGTCTCCTAATCCATCGAGTCACTTCCTGTGAACTGTACCACTCTTATAAACCAGGTGCTCCCCATCATTTTCCCATCATTTTTGTCCTTATAGCAATATCTGATTCAGGAGAGTTGTCCTCACTGCTGGAAGGGTTTAGTTTTCTCTAGTTTCTAGTGCTGCAGAGCTGTCGCATGCACAATCTCCAAGAATTCCATGTTCCTCGTTGATGGTTCTTACGCCATAATTGGGTCCACAAGTACACTCTCAGAGTGAGTCCATGCAATGGCAGGCGTGTTCCTCATAGCCATGACTGACACAGAGACAGAAAGACAAATAGAGAGCAGTTAATTACAGAAAATCCTAAGTGCTCAATGAATTACTTAGTTCAGAATTGTTTTAAATAACGATTTTAGACAGTATTCTAAGATGGTCATTCCCAAAGCTACAGTAACAAGGCTGCAGCTCACACTGAAATCTGAAATTTTTTTCACACTGAAATCTGCCCAAAATCTCAATATACTGAACATCATGTTCTTTAAATCCCATAGCTTAGTTTTTAGTTCTAGTGACTTTTAAGTGTAAATACTCTATCAGAAATATTTCATGGGAATTTTATACTTAATTCTAAAACTGAAAACAACAAAAAATATTGTTATTTATTTATTATAATTGACTACTCAAACCTGCAGTACGTGTAAAGTCCACACATTTGGAAACACTGTTCTAAGAAACAAGAACATTTTAATTCTTTAAAATTTCAAACTACAGAGCCATTTGTCTATAAAAATAAAAAAATATATATCTCTTTCTAATTATTAATTTAAAAAAGATAGTAAAAGTACTGTCCAGTGCAGTTTTTATTCTACTTATAAAATACAGTAAGCTACAGTTGGGTAGATTATTCATAAAAAGAAACCCCACCACATAATATATTCCATGAATTAATACACCACTTATAATTTAATATTTTAAAATATGTGATCAATTTAATACAGTAAATTTATTTATATATTTTCTTTTATCTAACCATTGTTTAAGCAGTCTCACTGCGTTAGCAGCCTTATGTTTTCTTTTTCTTGCAACAGTCTCCTCACCAATCATTTACATGCAAATTAATATAAACTCAGTTATACACACTAACTATATCTAACTACATACACACAGTAGAACTCATATAGTATAATTTTACGTTTGGCAAATATATTTGATTCCTTGTTAAAATTATGGATTAAAACGATAAAGATACGCACACAATGGGAGATTTAACAGTTGTTCATTCCTTTCAATCTGGAGCCGCATGTAAATATTAATAGAGGCTTGGGATTCATGTAAACCAATAATGTAAAATTAAAAGAATAGGTGCAGTAAAGGAAAGCAGAACATTGTTAAAAATGTTGTAAAATGAAGCTTAAATAAAAATCTAATAGAAAAAGATAAATTTATCATGAAGAATAAAGGTATGTTCTTTTTCTCCAAAATAATTTATTAGTTACTGTATTAAAAGTTTAAGGTATTAATAAACAATAACACAAGCTGATCAGATTGAAAAGCCGATCATGTCAAAATGATGTTTTACTACAATCTGGAATTGATGTGTGTGTAGCTGAAATTTTTAGTATTTGATTTACAAGGGGTGTTCAGGTCAAACTGGGACTTTTGATGAAATTTACTTTGACGGCCATATTTATTGTGCAATATATTTTTCATGGTTACGTAAAAAATTATTTGTTTTGGTTGCATAAAAAATATCATTATAAAGAATTATTTCTATTTCTAAAAATAGAAAAAAAAGTTTAATTTTTTTTTAAAAAGTAAAGAAATGTAGTAGTTTCCAAATTTCACATTTGTTCTGATGGCACTGACCTGATCCACAAACACAGACACGCGCACACACACACACACAGGCCTGGTGTCTAGTCCAGACTGCTTTACCAGTACAGTTATTCATCTCCAGGATTCGCCTACAGAGTTTATTCAGCTGAAGCAGCTCCAGACAAAACCACAACACAGACCGCATCAATGTTTTCTCATCACAGCTGACATTTAGCTAGATCTCAGCTCTACCGTGTGACAATTCCTACCTCAAGAGACCGCGGCCGTTCTCTGGTCGAGGCTCCACACTCGTCAGCTGTGTCAGGCTCCGTTCCCACGGATGGGTTGGAGGCTACAGGTGGATGAGGTGTGCACCTCCTCGGAGCAGGGCCAAAGATTTGATCATGGTGTGAGATCATGAACTCCACCAGCATGGCTTGGTAACTGCTCTCCAAAATGGCAATCATGGACACGTCGCCTGACACAAGTGGGCGCAGGAGAGTGGGGCCGAACACGATGCCCAGGTTACCGGGGGACATCTTATTCTCTTCACACTCAGATATCCTGAGAAAGAAGATTAAACAATGAGCTGTGATGAAGAGCAGTAATAGATGGTATATTCACAGCAGCTGATGTTTGCCTATAATATTTACTAAAACCTGTTACTTAATACTGCCAAGGTACTACAAACTGGTGTACAAGATAATCTTTCTTTTTTTAATAGTAATAATAGTGTTACTAAAATAATTACTTAAAGTATATAGTAAATAATATTTACATTGTATAATAAAATCTCATTTATAATGGTTTGTTATTTACTTGTTTATTATTTCTTACTTTCTTATTGACGTTTTATAGTTTAGATATATAGTTTAGTTTACACGTTTATGTCCGTTATAAGATTTTTGATCCATCCTGCCTTGTATCAACAGTTCAGGCTGGTACTGGTGGTGTAATCGTGTTTTTTTAGTGGAACACTTTGAGCCCCTAAGTACCAATTGGCCATGGTTTAAATGTCACAGCCTATGGCTACTATCATCATAGTCACAAAGCTAAAATCATCTCAAACTGGCTTCTTGAACATGACAGTGAGGTCACTCTACTCAAATGCCCTCCACAGTCACCAGAGCTCCATCCAATAGAGCACCTTTGGGATGTGATGGAATGGGAGATGGATGTGCAGCCAACAAATCTGCATTAACTGCGAGATGCTATCATGTCAATATGGACCAACATTTTAAAGGTGTGTTTCCAGCACCTTGTTGAATCTTTGGTCCGAACAATTAAGGCAGTTCGGAAGGCAAAAGGGGTCCAACCCAGCACTAGCAAAGTGTACCTAATGAAGTGGCCAGGGAGTGTATATTTACATTGACTGCTTGTAATCTCTTTTAAACAGTTTCAATGTAGACAAATCTACCAAAAGCAACCCAACATCACTTAAAATACTATGAAGTATGGAAATATAATCTTAGCTTGACACTGATTGACAATGACTTTGATGTAGTGTTTGTTCAGGTATTTTTCTGTATCATCAGTGGCAAGAAATTTATTTAGTACAACATTTTATCATATTATTATATTATGCATAATGTTTCTAACTTATCCCAGCTCATGCTCATTATGTCATCATGATATATGTATATGAGATGTAACTTATCTAGAGCATGTCTAGGCAGTTTAGAAGTAGCCGCATTAAAATGGTTAAACTGGCAACCCTTGTGACAAGGCTGATAATCGATCACAAGGCACATCAGGACATAATTACATCTACACTAAAAATGCTCTGTATATAGTGAGTCATCTGTTGTGATTTGATAATTAACTCTAAAATGTACAGATCGCGAGAGTGTTAAGGGTCTTACCTGTACAGGTGCGCCATCATGTATCGCAGTGTACTGAAATTACAGGGGGGCAGTCGTGCTAGAACCTGCTTCAGATTGTTCACTATGCTTTCCTCCATCTGAGCAATCTCAGCCGAATGGTCTCTCTCTGTGAGCCGCTGAATGTCTTTTCCAAGGTTGATGAAATCATTGTAAAGGTCGAAGGTCAATAAAGGCTCAGGAAGCTATAAAAGAGTGATAAGTATATATTGTTACCGTTATTTCTTTAGATTTTTAATGAACGATGCAAGGTTTAACAGTTATAAATCATGCAGGACGTACGTCTTTGAAAAAGTGCTTGAGAACGGAAGTGATGTCATGGGGCGAGATGTCCGAAAGGTCAACCTGGTCTTTTTGGATTTCAAAAGTGTAACAGAGCTTCAGGATTCTGGGTTTGGACCCGCTAACTCGATAAACTCCCTGAGAGAGAGAGAGAGAGAGAGAGAGAGAGAGAAATACAAGAATAGATGTACATTAGATAAAGTAGTTGGTTAAATCTATAAGAACAATTATACAGTTTGTAATTTGAATGAGTTAATACTGTACATCATGAACTAGCCACTGATGTTTACCAAATAATTTCTGGCTAGTTTAAGAGCTTTTGCTGCTTGGAAAGTTTGAAAGAAATGACAAGCTTTCATTCATTCGGCCATATTATTATCTCTTAATTTGCAGCTCAAATGTGTAACTGTTGAATAGGATAATGAAGGATAGTTGAAAATGATATAATTCCATTGAAGCCGAAGCCAACATTAGATGGAGCGTGTTTTTAAGATGAGAAGATATTTATTTAGCCATTTCATGTGTTTTAAGTGACACTGTACTGTCATTTCGAGGAATAATTCAGGCACTGACTGCATTAGTGTTTATTTTCAGACTAATTCAGATTAACTTTCACTCACACTGATAATCCTGTCTGCAGTAATACTCTTTGGATCTTACTCTGTGATAATACTCTTTGAATCCTTTCTGTCATGCTGAATCGTATTGTAACTGTGTCGCTAGTTAGCTAAATTATGCGACAACTTGAATGTTCAGTGTGTAACTTCCAGCTTGTAGGATATCTGACCAAACATTCATAATAACATTCCCAAAAACATAAAATTGATTGTTAGCACAAAATGTAAGCACACTTACATTACTTAAATGAGGGTCACGCTATATCACACACAAACATCTGATTTACCTGCCAAATATAGTTTTCAGTCATCTTAAAAATAGAAACTTGTAACTAGTTGCCACTGGAGTGCTTATTAAAAGTTGATATACTGTACATCAACGAGAGAGAGAGGGCGAGAGAGAGAGAGAGATGAATAGATAGAGCTATACTATATTTGGCAGGTAAATAAGATGATTGTGTAATATCACGTGACCTTTATTTAAGAACTGTGCTTGCACTGTGTATGTGTGTGTACAGTATATAAATAAAAGAAAGAGGTTGTCTCTACATTGGCCAGAATTAGCTCTTTCAATTATATACTGTATTTTATACATTGGAGAACTTGAAACCTGTCTCAGAAAAATTCCTGTCTGAATGTCTGTGTATCTGTCCAGCCAATTTTGTCACTGTCCAACTTCCTGCGTGAAGTTTTAAACCAGTTCTGGTCCGAAACCGTGGCGTTAAAAACAAGCCGTAATGTGGAACGCGACTTTGAGATAAAACATGGGTCGTTAGAGCAAACATATCTGCAGCAGTCCGAGAGCATGTACAATACCTTAATTGACAACTCACTGTTATGCGCTAAAATCAAAATGTTGAGTAAAAGCGATGTTCAATTCAATTCAATTTTATTTGTATAGCGCTTTTAACAATTGTCATTGTCGCAAAGCAGCTTTACACAATCAAAA
>JAQQZS010000023.1:31420734-31448379 GCA_030068045.1 Platyallabes tihoni
CTCCCTGAGATGGCAATAGGAAGAAACCTTGAGAGGAACCAGACTCAACAGGGAACCCATCGTCATCTGGGTGAAACGGAGAGCAGGAATTGATCTGCATTCATACTGTGTGTTAGGTGGCAGGCAGTTCAGCATAACAGTTGATGTTAATTGATGTTTATGATGAACAATGTTATGAACAGTTAAATGCCAGGTTTAAAAATAAGCTACTAATAAGCTAATTGCTCAATGTAACAAACAGCTGCACTAATAGATTAAAGCTAAACTGAATATTTTTTAACTGGGATTACTGTTTAAGACAAAATGCAATCTCTATCCAAACCTTTATTACTGAACAGGGAGTGTAAAGTTGACGAAAAAAGTACAACGTAGAGTAAACAAGATGTAAGATACTCAACGTTACAAGATTTAATTTCTTTATTTCTAATTATTATTATTACTACCACTAATTAGAGTTAATAAATGGATACATACAAAAACAGTGTAACCAGTGAGAAATAGCCACGAGAAATAGCTAAATGTGCTCACTGTGTTGTCGGCCATTCTCTCATTTAAAGCAGGCCTTAGAGTCATTAAAGTGTGTACAGTACCTGCACTGTGAGTGCTCGGCTCTCGATCTCTTCAGTGCAGCGCTGCACGATGAAGGGAACATCCTGTGGCTGCTCTCTAGGCAACATGGAGAACTCCACCCCGAAGAGAACCCCCATCCTTCGCTCACACTCAGTCTGACACAGATCCAGACACTTCCTGTGCACAATAAACCCACACTGAGGGGTAATAAGAAAGAGAGAGAGAGAATGTAAAAATCATGTTAATATGTCTGAGGTTTACTTTTTGTGGTTTAACTTTTTGCTGATAGTATATATCAGTTATCAAGTTAAAAAGAATGCAAATAATACTAATAATAATACTAAGAAAATTTTTGAGTGCTCTCAGACATTAGGACATGAACTACATTTATGGACAAAATATTACGTACATTAGCACCACCTATTTTTTTTACTTGCCTGGATAAAAAGAATGTTTAAAGGTTCTAGCTTTCATATAAATTTCTACCTTGGACCATTAACAAAAGGGAAACCCTCTGTGGTACAATTCAGCTTAGTGGCATTATGCATTGTTTAAAACTACAAATAAGTAAAATGAAATAAAAATATATAAGAAAATAAAATTAAAAAATGGATACAAAGTATTACTTTTCTTATATATATATAAGAAAAACATTAAATAAAGTAAAAACCTTATTTATGATCATTTGGATGTAAATATCTAAAAATTAGATATCTAAACCAATATAAATGATTACTAAAAAAACATACGGTACTACTAATACTAATACTAATAATAAACCTAATAACAATAATAATACAATTGTAAAATAGTACAATAAATGTTTTAATTAGAAGACGATATGACGTAATAAATAATACATAATTTGATCATTTTCAACATTAAAAAAGCCAATCTTGTGTTTTTATGTCTCCTGTCTCACCTCTTCACACTCTATGCCATTGACCAGGATGAAGTTGTCACACAGCTTGCACTTTTGCATCTTGCTCTTGGTTTTTTTGAGGCGGTGAGTGAGAGCAGCTCGGGATGTGGTGCGCACTTTAGAGCAAGGCCCGTTACTGTCATTTAGGGGATCAGAGATCTCTGTGCAGAGGAAAAAGAGAAATAGCACCATCAGCCCTGTTACAGCTATGTATGGGTGCGTTGTGTGTGTGAGTGAGTGTGTGTGTGTGTGTGTGTGTGTGTGTGTGTGTTGCAGTTTGCAAGTGTATGTGTGTTCTCTCACCAGATTCAGCGCTCAGTTCTCTCTCGTCCAGGTCATCAGAGGACACAGTTCCAGTAGAAGGAGCTTTCGGCAGCTTATGGGCTTCAGGACAAAGTCAGTCAGAAAGTAAACAATAAAGTAATAATAATAATAATAATAATAATAATGTAAAAATGTATTTATTCTTTTTAACACTGTACCTAACACTCCAAATAAGTCAGTCATTCTCAACTGTTAAATGCTTTTCCTTTTTCCACTGTGATAATCTTTTTTAAAATTCTATTTAAAGTAGTGTAAAAATGTTAGCGATATATAATGTTAGTAACTAATAAATAAACACAATAAAAAATGTATAATCATAAGAATTTAATACTTAAAGCTGCTTTACAAAAAAGCCAGCATTCTTAACAAAAAATTTAAATATTTTTAGATTTGTAATATAAAATTATATAGAATAAATAATTTACTGTATATAAGAAAACCACTAAACTTGGAATTTGTCTTTATTAAAAACAACATATTCTTGAATAAATATCAAATAAATATGAATTAACAGCATATTATATTTAACAGAAAACAAATCAAGTCAAATATTAAGTAAATAATCAATTCATGTATTTATTAATGTTGTGAATATATGTAATGAAAGTAATACAGAATTTATATATATATATAAAATAAATATATTTATTTATACATAACATTAATAATATTAATAATATTAAATATTGAATTTATTTTAGTATCTTTATAAATATGACCCTCGTTCATGGTTTATTCCAAACAAAAAAGTTATGTCCATTATTGGTTTATTTATTTACTGATTTTTATTGCAATTACTTGATAATAAATTACCTATTGCAACACCAAGACAAAACATCCTGTGTAAAGAATTTTGGAAATAATTGTTTTGGATCTGGTTGAATGTAAGAAGTGAAAATGAATGTGATAAACGTCTCACCTGGACTAGAGAGAGACTCCAGGCTTCCTCCAATGCTGTCGCTGTCACTGTGTCCAATGCGTCCTGTTCATTAACAATAGAAATACACACACTTAGAGAGAATTTAATCATTAAAAACAAAATGTTTTATCAAAAACTATTATCATATGATTAAAGCTGCAGTAAGCAGCTTGGACGTACGTCCATCACTGTAGCGCCTCATGTCATCAGGTAGAGGAGACGAGTCCTGCAGCGGCGGCATGGCGTTACTCACTTTACGAATTCTGTATAAACAAACATCAGCATCAGGTCTGAATTGACGATCCTGTAGTGATTCTGTCCTGCATATTCCATGGGTGTAACTAAAAGCGTGGCCGGGGTGGCCAGTGCCACCGAGGCATGAAGCATGGTTTTATGTGCAGCTCTTAAAAGCTTCTTAAATCTAATTGGTCAATAAGTGTGCACTATTTTCTTATAGCTGCGCAAAACATCGGCAAAACAAGCTGAACAACAAGCCAATATGATGCCCCATACCCCTCCACCCAATGTGACCTCATATATGGAGAGCCTCTCCCCTGGCTTGTTGTTCAGCTCTGTTGTTCTCTGAAGGACCATGGCTCAGGAGTAGCATATTAACATTGATACCGAATCAGCACATTTGGAGGAGCAGTGAAATTAAGTGGGGTCTAAAAAAAATGGATTATCAGAGAGGTGTTTAGCCGGAGTATTAACATATACACTATGGGGAAGGCCTGAGACATGGATTAAAGAAATATGGGACCTTTAAAAAATATTCAACGTTCTTGCATTCTGTATATACTGTACACAAGTGTATAAACAAATTTGCCTGTGGATCCAGACATTTGGGCCACCCTGTGTACGTTAAATAATTATAATCATAACAATTAACATTAGGCTACATTTCCTTTATTGCAACTACAGTAGCTGAATTAAAAAAAATAGTCAGGGGTGGTTTAAAGTTTTAGTTACACATAATATTTCTAATCCTGAATAACAAACTGCTTGATAAAACACAGTCCTCCCCTAACGGCACTTGAGTCTACTCTAGATGAGAGTCCTTACATTCTCAAGCATCATTAAAAATTGTAAATAACACTGTAAATAAACCTTAATCTTGTAGTTTATTTATAATGCCATATTAGACATCATGTGAAAAAATGGAGTCTTCTGGAGTTCATTAGAGCTCACCTCCTGCTCAGAGGGATGAACTCCTGAAAGGTGAAGATCGGAAGGGGTTGCTCAGGGCCACATTTCTTGGAGATATAGTCCAGGTAGGGTTCTCCAGGCTCGCACGGCCTGCAGGTCACCTCCAGGTTAAGGTATCCTAAAGGGATTGGCTCCATCTGCTGTCTCTGGTAGAAGAACATGTTCACCGTCACCTGTGTGTGGACAGACCATGGCCTTGATTTTTTAGAGGCTCATTCTACTGTATTTATTACTTTATAAGACTTAGGATTAAGTAGATCCATTGTCATCCAAGTACCAGTGAATGAGCTGTTACTATGGAAACCATACCGTATTAGAACCAGTGCATTAATATTCATTAATATTAATCTGTATCACAGGCTGTGGAGTTTAGTTCCCTGGAAATACACTTCTACCTCTTTAAGCACGGTGTCTCCCTGGCAGATCAGCTTGCGGGTGTGGGTGATGATCATCTCCTTTACTCTCTCCAAGTCATCCTGATGAGACTTCGCATCGCTCACACACTGCTTATAAAGCAACTCAGCCTCTGAAACCTGCCGTAAAAAGATAAAATTAAAAACAAACACAAAATTACCTACAAGTAGATTGTAATTCATATTATCATTCCATAAACAGAACAGAGATGTCATCATGAAGTCAGAAACATGATTTTGTAGTGATGGATGGCTGAGTCTGATTGCCATTAACACAAATGAAATAAATTATAATTTTTTGCAATAGTAGTGACAACTTGTTTTTTTTTTTCTCTCTTACTAACTGCCAGCAGAGAAAAAGACAGGCGGTATGTGATCAACTATTTATATCTGCTATAATTTAAGCGATAACAGGAACTAACCACTTTCACGCATTAAAATAGATGAAAGGTGTGACGTCTTGCTTTAATGAATGAATAATTTGTAGCTGATATTGGACAATATGCTTAAGAAACGGGGGAATAAAAAAACTGTAATAGGAAAATATTTAACTTAGAGGTGTAAGAGTAGCATCACATCACTACATCATTGATTATTTATCTACAACAGCACACCACCAAGTGCTCATTTTCCCAAAAGTTCCTGACAGACATTCAATCAACACAAGCTCAGCTTGATTTGATCGACTTGACTTGAGCTTAATCCTGCCTGTATGAAGGACTCTCTCAAACTATGGTGCATAGATTTTTGTCAAAACTAGAATGAGTGTTTGATGCTTTGCCTTAGACTGAGCCTCATCTTGAGACTTCCTCCTCTTGTCCAGAGTCTTAGTGCCGCTGGATTCGTCGACTCCTTTGGCTGTCATGGCTTTGGCTTTCTCTAGCTCCTCACAGCGCTGTAGGTACTGCTGTCGAGCTCGCTTCAGTGCTGCAACCGCATCGTTCTACATCACACACACAAACACACATGACATTCAGGAGGAGCTGAGAAGTATTTTTGGATAGAATGTAGTAAATCATGTGCTATTCCACACAAACCATTCTCTTCTGCTCCTTGCTCCACTGGTCTTTAAACTCCCGACGCCACTTGTCAATCTCGTTCCTCTTGGCAGACAAAGCCTTTGGGAAGACATGGATTGAATTAATCTGTAGATCCATATCTATTGTATAAATACTCCATGAACAACGTCATTTGAATTATACAAAAATCATAAATTCAGAGATTAATGCTTAATATAAGGGATTAAACCAGAAATTACAAACATTAACATTGGGACCTCAGTATAAATGCTGCATTTGACTAAAAGTACTAAGAAATACGCTCCCTTTACTTCTATTTTGGAATTTGAAAACTGTATAATAATGAATGAGACTAATGTTTCTCGTCTCTTCATGTAAAGAGCCTTACGTAAATCTATTTTTAATGCTTGAATTATTTATACAGTGCAAATTAATGTATTACAAACACCCTTAAATCTCTAATATTCTAAAGGTGTAGATTTAACACCTGTTTAGCACAAATAACCCTTTCAAACATTTCTGTTGTCAGTGTTTTAATCTTAAAGAGCTGTGCTTGAGGCATGCGGTTATAGGAAAACAATCAACATGGATTGGAAACTCACTA
Source organism: Platyallabes tihoni (assembly GCA_030068045.1). Taxonomy (NCBI): domain Eukaryota; kingdom Metazoa; phylum Chordata; class Actinopteri; order Siluriformes; family Clariidae; genus Platyallabes; species Platyallabes tihoni. Next base: position 31,426,712 of record JAQQZS010000023.1, read on the forward strand.
TCTTCCCAAAAGATCAAACTACAAAGTGGTTTATTTCTTACAAAACCAATAAATCTATCTCAGAGAGCTTTGGCACTTTAGATTGCTGTTAGCTGGTCAGACAGTATCATATTTATCTGAACTTGTTAAAGAGCTGTGATGTGATAGATTACCTGGTAACAACGTTGTTGTAGAAGCTCAGTGGTGTGTTTGGCTGTTGAACTGCTCTTCATATCCTGCTCCAGAACCATGCTATAGATCGTCTGGAGGGGCATCAGGTCCTACATGCAAAAAAAAAAAGACTAAGCTTGTTTCTGTAGACTCTATTTAGCACATCTACTGTATACACACAGGCACACACAAATGCACATACACACCTGTTGGGCAATAGAAGACTTTGTTGTTTCTGCTGCTTTCATGATATTTTTCGCAAATTCTTGCTCTATAAAGAAACCAAGATCAGATTATTGATACATACATCAAGTAACACAACATCCAGAAGAAAAATCTTTTTGATATTTAAAAAACACAAAACCTGATTTCATCTTGAAAGAAAGATGCACAACACATAGCTATCATGCATTTGTTCTTTTGACCATATAACACTTATAAAATAGGGATTTATTTATAGTTATAATATCCGAGATCAACCCCCTGAGTAGTCTGGTTTCTCTCAAGGCTTCTTCATCGTGCCATCTCAAAAAGGTTTTCCTTGCCACCATTACCTCTGGCTTTCTCATTAGGAACAAATTGACCAAGCTATAAATTTATCCATTTGTAAATTAAAAATTTATCAGAAACTGATGCGACAGTGTCCATTGTTAGAATTACTATATAAGTAAAATTTAATTAAAATGAATTGAAGTGCCAGTCAACTGGATTGTAAAGATTCAAAGCAACAAAACAAACATTAGTAATACAATCAGAAAAATACCCAGGGTCATGTAACCAACTAATAGTAAATTTCAGGGGACAGGAATGAGTCAAAATGGGATATCACTTAGGCTTATGTGTGTGGTTATTAAAAGGTAAACTTGAGTTTGTAACATATTTGTTTGGAGGCTGAGCTGGATTATGGGAACTGCAAATGATTATCTCAGAGTTGCATGATTAATCACATTCTAACTGTGAGTTATCTACGTAGTTATGTTATGTGTTAAAGACACGTATGTCTTGATAATAGACATTTATAATAGTAATTAATTTGTCTTTTGTTAAGTTAAAATTTATGAATTACTATGGTGTTTGCAAACTGGGTCTATAATTACAATTCTTAAATGAGCAGAAAGCTTTTTTTTTTGTTTGTTTTTTTTTAAACTATCCTTAGTAAGTGCATTATCCGTGGATCCGGAGAGCATTCCCAGAACGCTAGGCATGGATAGAAGTTCTAGCTCAGTGGTTTAAGGCACTAAGTTACTAATCAAAAGGTTGCCAGTTCAGTACCCAGCTTCACCAGGTTGCCATTGTGAAGCCGTTAAACAAGGCCCTTAACCGTATCATGGCTGACCGTGCGCTCTGACCCCGCTGGAGTATGCAAAGAAAGAATTTTATTGTTTTTATATTTATACATGACAAATATATCACACTAAATGGCAGTCTATTTCAGGGCACAGTCCACATTCACACATATGGGTGGTCCAGTCCACCTACCTTTTTTTTTTGTTGTTGTAGTTGGATGAAATTAGAGGATCCAGAAAAACATGAGAAAAACATGCACAGAAAGTAAACCGAGGTGAAGCGTAAATCCTGGAGCTGTAACACAGCACCACTACCCACAATGCAACCCCCTAAATGTTTTTAAAATCTAAATATCAATATAATGTGAAATAACTCCAGGTTAAACTTGTGTCATTTTCCATCCATCAGCTCTCCTTATATAATCGTATTAATCTGCATTGTATAATACTGTTAATTCTCAAATCTGATTGGCCAACTCTTTCAAATACATTATATCATCTGATTTGTTCTGGTTACTGTCTATTTTACGTAAGGTATGTACAGTAAAGTAAGCTTAAGAAGTAAGCTGATGTGAAATGAGATAATGGTGGAAGGAAACCAGACTAAATGTGTACAGGGGTTGTAAAGTAAATATGATGAAATAAAAAATAAAGTTCACTCTCACCCAGGCTGATTCTCTTGTCTATCCAGGTGAGGAGGTCCTTGGCGTAGCGGCACCACATCTTGGCGTATTGTAAGGCGAGCTCCACGCCTCCCTCGCACCGACACATGGCTGTATCTGCATTCTGGGCTGAGAGTGAATACATAAGCATCACCACAAGCTGTGTGTTACCTCTAACACACCTTAAACACACTGCCGGGACTCCCCCTGCTGCTTACTGAATGGAAGAAATCTACCAGTATCCTGTATATTGTTTAGGTGCAGCTTTAGTGATGTCAGATAATACAGTTCTGAGAGTTTAATATTTAAAGAGCCTGGCATTGTCGGTCAGAGGTCAAAGTTGTTGTTGTTGTTGTTGTGTGTGTTTGAGATCGGTGTGTAGCTGAACCTGTTAATCCTTCTAAATAGAGCATCAGCTCAGTAGCCTGGATAAAAATAAACTATGGTCCTGCCCCTTTCCTTAATCTTTCCTCTCATTCAGTATTATTATTAAAGCCGTCCTACTTTTACATCACACATTTCCTTTATATAAGTTATGTAATATGCTTTCTCTCTCTCTCTCTCTCTCTTTCTTCCATATCTTCTGTACCTGTTTTTGGATTTGCATTTCTGCTTTAACCCTATGCTAATCCTCAAGCAGCCAAATGTGTGTAGTAAGATTAATGAAGTAAATTAATGTGCTGTGCTTGTACTGGGTCAAATCACACAACGGGCAATAGTTATATAAAACAATTCATCCGTAATAAAAAAACAAAAAAAAACACTGTCATATATTCTAGCATAGAGAACCTATATTAGAATAGATTCTATTTTAGAATCTAGAATGGAATCTAATCTAACATTAGAGGAGGATAAGGCGTGACTCAATAATACAGACGAGTTAAAGGAAGCCATCAAAGCAACCTGGTCTCCAATAATGCCTCAGCAGTGCCACAGGTTGATCGCCTACATGCCTTGGCACATCGATGGAGTCATTTGTGCTAAAGGAGCCCTGGCCATGAGTGTGTAAATCAACATAATTTCTGGAGTTTGGATGTTTCTGTATTTTTAAAGCCTTTTTCGATAGATCTTATGAAATAGTCTGATATTTTGAGATACTAGATTTTAGGATTTTTTCACGAGTTGTAGTCATCAGAATTAAAACAAAAAAAGTACATTTTACTTCAAATATAATTAATCTAGAATATCTGAATTTCATAATTTAAATTGAATTAAAAAAAATACAATATAAATCCACAATATTATTTTTTTAGATGGAATGGCAACAATAACAACAAAAATTACTAATATTACTAATTTATAAAACACATTCTCCTGATCATTGATTATTATTGCCTTCTGAATATACTGTATCGAACCTGTCGGGAATCTAATATAGCAATATTCTAAACCTCTTGTTGGATGTAATGTCTGCTGAATTAAATAGTTACTGCATAAGTTATAAATGGTTTAAGCAGTGAGAGTCTGTAAAATATATCAAAAATATTTAAACATTAGTTAATATGCAGGCAGTTTTATGATGATGCATTCAATTAATGTCTGCAATATCAGGCATAACTTACCATTATGTAGAGAATGATAAATTATTGATATGAGATTTTAAAAGGCAAAGTAAAACTATAAAGTGTTCACGCTGTCTTTTTTTTATGCCGGAATAAAACATGGACAAATTATTTATCTGAGATCAGTCCTTCCGCTCTGAGACACATGAGTGAGAAGTATGGGTAGGGAGATTCAAGACACATCAGTGATGAGGTGTGAGTTGTGGCTTTGAACGAATCCTGTTTAAGACTGAGAGTGCAGAGATATATTTATACCACCCACACACACACACACATATATATGCATGCTCTCTCTCTCTCTCTCTCTCTCTCTCTCTCTCACATGCCACCCACATACACTTTTCTGTTTTTATTTGAGCAGTGAGCACTGAGTAAGGATTTACCCGACATGGCACCATCTTTTTCTTCTCCATCCGGGCAGACCAGTGTGTTCTCAACATCTTCATTCTTCACAAAGCAAAATCAAAACTTTCAGCATCCAGACAAAAAGCTCATTACATTTTGAAGAACAAGAAGTTTATTATTCTGGCTTACAGACAAATCATCCAATGTTGCATCTCCTATTTCCGAAAGAGACTGAATATCGGGGTCTCCAAGGAGTTCCTCTACAGACCTAAAGCACAATCACATGTACAAAAATTAAACAATTACTTAATTATTAATTAAATATAACATACTACAATATCTGAATATAGAAATCTGCACATGACAATACAGTTTACAGTGTTTACATGCAACGTTCTTCCTGGACGCCATGGTAACCAAAAAAAGAGGGTGTAACATTAAAGATTCCGGTCAGCCCCTTTCACACTTACAGCATGCTGACGCTTATAAACTCTTGCTAGCAGCTAAAAACAACCAGGCGTTTTAAAGGCTCTCTGACCAAGTGAGCAAGTCATACAAACTGCCTCTCCTGCAACATTAAGCAAGGAATAAATCACTTGCTGTTATGAGAAAATAATGAAAGGCGCAATGGTGTTTTTGTGGTCCGAAAAACAAGGCTTATTATTTTTCCTATTCTCGTACAGTCGACTTTTTTTTGCCTCCAAAGATTTGCCAGTATTTTCAGCTTGACAAATGAGTGTGCTTTTTAAACCATTTATAGCTTTATAGTTTACTGTTGTGGAAACAAGTTATTGTAGTCTCTATTCTTTTCTGTCTCTTAAAGCTTGTCATTTTACTGATAAAACTTCAACAGTGAAAACCGTCTGTCCTCAAAATCTTCCTGTGAAGAAAAACGGGGGCACTGAAACAAGAGCCTCCTTACATAAATGTCTGACATCTCCTCAGTGAAAATTTTAACTAATATTATTTTTTTTATATTAATACAAATCTATGACTTGGAGCTGCACTATTCTCAAGGTGAATTTATACCACTGTGTTTTTGAACGCTGGTGTTTTTTTAAATGTATAACAGAGGTAAAGCTGTGCCCTCAGGACAGAGGGGTATGTTTGTGGTTTTATGGCAACATGACAAGCTGTGGGTGTTTTTCTCTTTACTTCTAGATAGGTTAAATAAAAGAGGCTGTTGAAGTATGAACATTTAGAGCTTCCTTAAAACCTAACTGAGAACAGGAAGTAACTTATGACAAGGATGTTCATATCACATGTTACTATAAACAAAACTAACATCATTACCAAATTGTTGTGGTATTTATATGAAGAATAAAAGACGGCAAGGTATGATGTTAGCTAGCTCCAAGATGTCTGTAAAATGATATCTGGTACAATGGCTTTAGACTGCAATTATCAAATTGTCAACAAATAACCCAAACCTTATTTTATATAACCTCAAGGAAAACTTATCTATGAATTCTGAATTGGTTAGCTTTTAGCTAAAGAGTGTAACTTCCTGTTAGCCATTAGCCTGTTAAACACTAGCACGTTTAGGTAAACAGAGTGCAGGTTTACATACGTGCTGCTCACTAAGGACAGCTCCAGGTTATCGAAGTCCCGTAAAATCTCACTGTAGCGTTTCGTTGCTGGCTGTCTAGTTATGGTGCCACCTTCTGAAAAATCGTGAGAGAGAGAGAGAGAAAGAAAACGTGTTAATGATTGCCACAAAGTTGGATAAACATAAGTAGCATGAAGGCATTCGGATTATCTATAGCAATGTTACTGAACAAAAGATGAATTGATGAAATGTTTGGTCAGCCAGCATTTCACCTACATTTCACCAACTCTTTCACCTACTTTACTTGCTGTGTCTCACACACACACACACACACTGCCCAGCCACAAAAAGTCAGCATTTAGAGTTTCTTGTTTCTTAATCAACCCTGTCAGATGATTTATCCCATGCTCGGGAAAAATATGTTTTAGTTTACTTTATTTAAAGCAAAGAAAATAACTAGATAGATGAAATGACTAAATGAGTTAAGAACTGTCCAACACAATATTACTATCTGTGGTCGAAACCAGAAACGTGAATGAGTGTAATCTAAGATCACTAAGAAGTTGCATGGGGGGGAAAAAAATCAACAGTAAATCCATTTAATTGGGCCAGAAAGAGCATTCCATCCACACATAATGTGATGAGAACTCACAGGACTGGGACTAAACAGCTGTGTGTTCAAAAGAAAACCATTTGTTAATGAGACTAATCATACAAAAAAAAAAGTTCAGTTTGCTGGGGAGTATAAAGATTGGACTTTGAAGCAATGGAAAAAAGATCATGTGGTCTGATGAGCCCAGATTGATCCTATTTCAGAGCAATGGGCATGTCAAGGTAAGAAGGGAAGCGCACCCATCATGCATAGTCCCCATTGTACAAGCCTCTGATCTGGGGTTGCTTCAGGTGCTCAGGTCTAGGCTCAGTAACATTATGTGGCAATAAATGAAGTCAGCTGACGACCTGAATGTACTGAATGACCAGGATTCCCCTCTGAGTGGCGCAGTCGTAAAGCGCTCGCCCTATTATCCGGAGATTGCGAGTTCGATTCCTGGGTGATGCTGTAACCTCTTGCAGCTGGAGGTCTAGGAAGAGCTGCTTGGCTGGGAGGGATGAGAGGTACTTAGTGCTCCCACATTAGTCATGGTTCTACAGTCAATCAGGGGCGTCTGTGAGCTCACGCAAGCGGAAGGAGTTGATATTGCTGTCATCCAAGTGTGTTACACTGCCCCCAACGGTGTGAGAGCGAGCAGTTCAAAAAGATGCGGTCACGTGGTCGGAGGAAACATGCGATAGTCTTTCAGCCCTCCGTGATAGTCTTTCTGCCCATACGACTAAATAAAAAATAAAAATGGAAAAAAGATCATGTGGTCTGATGAGCCCAGATTGATCCTATTTCAGAGCAATGGGCGTGTCAAGGTAAGAAGGGAAGCGCACCCATCATGCATAGTCCCCATTGTACAAGCCTCTGATCTGGGGTTGCTTCAGGTGCTCAGGTCTAGGCTCAGTAACATTATGTGGCAATAAATGAAGTCAGCTGACGACCTGAATGTACTGAATGACCAGGATTCCCCAGACACTCCATCATATTTATAGAGTTTTTCTTCCCTGATACCAGGACTCAGATTGTAAAAGAATGGTTCTAGGAGGGCCTCTGAGTGGCACAGTCATAAAGCGCTCGCCCTATTATCCGGAGATTGCGAGTTCGATTCCTGGGTGATGCTGTAACCTCTCGCAGCCGGAGGTCTAGGAAGAGCTGCTTGGCTGGGAGGGATGAGAGGTACTTAGTGCTCCCACATTAGTCATGGTTCTACAGTCAATCAGGGGCGTCTGTGAGCTCACGCAAGGTTTTAGGAGCATTTTCACACATGAACTGGTCACTACATTGTGTGCTCAAATTAAATATAACATACAACATATTACATAACTTGTTATTTTTTGGCAGTGTGTTTGTGGTAAAAGAGGGGAAAACACACCTCAAGGCATAGTGTTATAGTAAAGAAGTGATTAACTTGTTGGTGGTGAGAATAATTCTGGTTCATGATGGGCTGCAGAACACCACCTTGTTGATTATTTTCTTCTAACAATACAATCAAAAGCAATTTATTTCTTACATATAACACATAAAAGGCTTCTTTACAATGCAACCAAATATAAAGCAAAATTAACTGTATTATAATGAACAAGCGAAAAAAAATACAGGAAGGGAGAGAGTAAAGGGGATGTGGGTTCAGATGAGTTCACTGACAATGCAAAAAGGTGGAGTGTAAGATAAATCGCAGCATATCTAATCAGCCTGAACACTGAGTAAGCTGTATATAATCTAGTTGGTTAAAACCCACTAGTTCAATTTCAAAAGGATTTTTTAGGAAATAAAATTGGCCAGTGATCCAATCCAACCAAGAAGAAAAAAAAACAGTCTAATAAAATCATCTTGTAATGTAAGTAACATGACAATCAGGACACAAGGACACTTCCCAGAATACAACAGGGCCTAAAAACAGGGCTGTCAGGACCTCTAACTTCAAGGATATGCACTCATGCTCAACTGAACTAAATATGAGCTAAAATATCTGATTGTCAGTACTGTGCCATGATTAAAAGTAAGTTTACCTGCATTTGCATCCTTAAGCTACATCCTTACAGATAAGGAAGTTGATGTACAGCCTTAAATTCTTCATTCAAGTAAAGTATGAACAGGCTCGTACTCAAGGGAAAAAGTACATTAAAAAGTTTGCTCATTTTAAATATATAACAAAGTTCTTTTTTTTAAATAATTAAATTAAGTTCATGTCATGTTATATTGATTATAAAGGTATTTAACTATGCAACAAGTTACTGTATGCTAGGGCATTCAAGTCAAACCGGAACTTTTGATTACTCAGAATAACAGAACACAGTCATGAAAGTAAACACTCCCCTAATTTCTCTATACAGTACATCAGAGTTTTGTGTGTGTGAAGTACATCATAACCATAGTGAATCATGGTGTTGGGAGCATCAGGACATGGAGCTGTTTATCTGCCTGTGCTACTAGGGCATTCAAATGAAACATGAATGAAGACTTAATGAAGACAAATTTAATCTCACCTGTCAAGTAATTGAAACTGAAAGAAACAACAGGAAACATTCAGTCAAAAGAACTAAAAAGGCCTTGCATGAATTTCATTGAAAATGTATGGTGTAGTTTGAATCCATCAGATGATTCCTTGCAACCATAGGTCATTGGGGATCATTTTCCAAGAGAGAATTACTAAAATTAAACCACATTGCTGCACAGAAAAAAACAGTGCAAAAAGGAGGCTCAGAGCCCACTGAAGTCTTTCCTGTAAATATTCAGAGAGTGGAACACCTGATCCTAGAAAATCGCCTAGGGCTTGTTGCAAACTTGTGGAAGAGAAGCACCTGTCTGTGGGAACTGTACACACAACAACACTTCAACTAGGCTGGGAAAAACTTTCTACCTTGATGGTATCTAACCACTAGTGAAATGCTGTGATAAGCGCATTAGTGTAGCAGGGAATTATATAGAGAGATAAAAAGAGGTTTTACTCTCATAACTCTTCTGTTATTCTGCACAATAAAAAAAAAAGTTCTGGTTTGATTTAAATTCCCCTCATACATTAAATAACTAAAAAAAGTAATGCCTTACTTAAAATACTTATTTTACTACTGAGGTAGGACCTTGGTCAAATGCCTAAATGTAAATACTTATTTAATCTCACTGAACAGTCTAACGCCCAAACGTTGTTAATCTACTGGAAACATCTAAATAAATCGTAAAAAGGTCCCAAAAAGTCATCAGTTTTTCAAGTGACAATACATTCGAAAGCTGCCTGCCTAGTGGAAACTTCTACGCCTCTACAACGTTTACTACCTCTACATCTCTCACTCAAACACACGTCATTAAGTGTTCCCCAGAATACTTCTTCTTCTTGCCATGTATGCGTGTCAGTACTTCACATAAGCGTAAAAGTCATAAATCAATTATTTTCAGAAAAACACTCAAACATCAACAGTAAACTCCTGTGATAGAATAAACCTCTGAGAAACTGACAATTTCTTTCTGTCTTTGTGCCCTGCTCCATTTTGGTCAACCACATCCTGCGTGGAGGAAGAGACATGATGTGCTGCAGGAGCAGAGAACACTTGTCTTCTATTAAGAGCTTATTAAAAGAGTTATATTCCAGCAGAAAATACAGTGAAGGCCATTCATCTCTGCTGTGTGTGTGGAAGAGCTTTCTTTATATTGCACTTCTGGTGTGGTCAGGTTAAGTTCCCTGGGGAACTCAGTGTCACTGTAAATAAGATACCGAAGTCAAAGTGGAAATAACAGGCTGACAAACACACACAGAGCAAATAAAAGCATTCTGCATTTCATAAATTAACTTCTACTTTACAGCTGATTTTCTCATTCTACTGTTGCATTTTTACTTGATATCATACATGTGACAGTTTTTACCTGCATTGATCTTTAAGCATAATTCTGTTTCTGATGTGACATTATGTTAACCACATACACTTGTTATTTTTTTGCTATCATAGACAGTTGATTAGAAGTTGAACCACCATTGAGGACACCAGAATAACTGAACCTTTTACACTGATCAGCCATAACATTAAAAAATTAACATTTAAATCACCCAGGTTTTGGATTCTCCTTGTTCCACCAGGGGTGGCTCTGGCCCCACAGGGTTTGGCTTCACAAGACCTACTTACTGTGATGTCTAGCCCCAAGCTTTTAGCAGTGAATCTTTTGGGTGGTGTGTTATAGAGTGGGCCATTGTGGATCAAACTTTTTTATTCAGTGCATCCCATGGGTGCTTGATCAGATTGGGATCTGGGGCCTGCTGGGCCATGAGCATAGCGGGCTTTGGTGCACTGGCTCTTCTGGTGCCTTTCCATCATGGCCAGAATTATTTTTTGCAGTGATTTGTGCTGTATCGACTGTTCTGTGGCTGGAACAGATGGGCAGGCCTGTGGTCCCCATGGACATAGGTGAGCCTTGGGTGCTCATAATCTTGTCACCAGATTACTAGTATATAACAGGTGATCAGTATTGTTCATTGCATCTGCCAGTGGTTATAATGTTATGACTCATAGCTCTACACCAGCAAGCAAAATTGCACATTATAAATACAATGCTCATATTGGGAGTCCAATACATTTTAAAATGCTTTTCTTGGATTGAAGAACAGCTCTGAGATTCTTTCTGTAGTGTTCAATATGACTGGAGATACTTTAAGGCTTTTGGATTCTCCTCCATAAAATGTAGAGTAATTAAGCTTCCTTATATTTGTATCTATGCACGTACAGTCTGCCCTTGTGCATTTGACCAGTGGTTTTTAACAGGGATACAATCCAATGACAGAGATGCGCTGTTATAAACATTTTGACCTCCTGGCAGAGGTAACCAGGTTTAATTGTTACAACATCCTGGTAGTTAATAGAATATTGGATGTTAGCAATCTCAAGAAGAGCCCCAAATAATTAATGATCTATTGTAATGTTTTATAATGAGTTTGATTCAAAAAATTTGATTTTGGTTGCATCTGATCACTACCCACACACCCACCTTTTTTGTAGTTCTAACACTGCTTGGCAAGGTTATTTTATCAATAGACATTTCCTTTTTTTTTTTGCAGTAAAAGCTCTTTATTTCCCCTTATGGTGACGAAAGGGATTTCATCGGCATGTAAAATCATATTTACAGTTTAACCCAGAGAAAAACAGGAAATGGTCAAACGCAAAAACTGTTACCAAGAACTCTTAAATGTTTGGTCATTTTTAGTTTTAAATGTTTTTCAAGTGTGTGTCATGTATTATGGAGAGAAAATACTGTTTATAAAATTTTACTTTTTTTTTATGATTAGATGAGATCTAATGCTTAGTTCAGCAGTTCTCTTGTAGCTAAGGAAAAAACTAAACAAAGAATAACAAGATTAAATAAGCAATATATACTGTAGCTTGGATATATACATGAAATCCGTAGCAGGTGTACTTTTTCACCTTTTAGACTTCAATTATATGCACAAACTATTTAGAAAACAGGAATAGCCAAAAGAAAACCTATTGTGATTTGACACTCTTCAGTACAGTAGGCGTATCAAAGCCAACTCAAACACACATCATCCCAAATTCAAAGTAAAAATGTCAGTTTCAGAACACGGAAAATAAATGTCTTCTCTGGTAAGGTTTGCAGACATGGACTTTACATAATCAAGGCTTTCTGGGCTTCCTTTTACTGGAATGGTTAAAAAAAAGAGACATTTCTGTTTTATCTTAGTCTAATGTATGGTAATGTAGAACAGTTAAAAAAAAATAAATAAAAACTCACAGCTTCCTACATGCAGATGTGAGCAAAGTGCTAAAGTTGCTTAAAGCTATTCTTATCTGTGACTTGGATAGAAAGTCAAATTCTAATTTAGACAGGAAGTGCTCATACTGATTGAGATGTAGTAAGCTATTCTTGTAGTATGCGAGGTAAGAAATGGAACAAAGATAGATAGTCGACTTCATTAATGTGTAGAAGGGAAATAAAATTGGATTAAAAGAAATGCTCCAACTCGTCTTTAAGCTCACCCTTCGGCTGCCTTAGCGGCGCGGCCCTCGTCGTCTCCTCCGTCGAGTCATCCATCCCCGAACCACCAGCAGACATTACAGTGGATCTTGACTTCTTTACTACTCCATTAACTTCACAGAAGATGCTGAAGATGTCAGAGCAGATCCAAGATCCGACCCCAGGCCGCTTTTTAGACCTGTGCTACCATTCGAGCAGACTCTGTGGAGGACATGTGACACTTTCTCTCCTCACGCATTCGTTCGAAGTTCTCTTCTCTTCCTCTAAAGAGAAGGTTGGAGGTTGGCCAACACGCTTTCACCATCGCATGAAGAGGAAGTGTGTCTCGCTGTCACTCTTAGACACACCTATTACCATGAGCTCGTGCTCAGTGCAGAGCTGAGTGTGCAACAGGCAACACTAATGGTCTCAGCAGTTATTAATACATTTTGGGTGAATGTGCGGTTTGCGTGTGAATATTAATGCTGGAATTGAAATACAACCCCGGATATAGCATGACATTATTTCAGTCTTTGGCTCACTCATTCAGAAGCTTTTCGTTCCCCAAGTATGATGAACTGCAACTGCATTTGTAGTGATGCTGTTTATCTGGTTTTGTGGCTTATACCTTTATATACAGTAGAGGAGAGTGGAGTCAGAACAGAGGTTATTTTATAACACTTTCATCCATTGCTCCAATCAGCAACAAGCTACACTAGTGACACTTCACTCTGCATATGCTCATTAGCATCCTCTACCTGCCTGCTATGGTATTGCAACTTATTCACAAACAACTAGTTCAGAAGCTGACTGTCGCACCCGCACAGATGTGGTTCTTCCTTAAACTGTTACCACAAAATTTACAAGAACAGAATTATCTAGATTCTCTTTGCATGCTTTAGCAGTAAGATTTCCCTTTAGCAGAACTAAGAAGCATGAACCTGTTCCAGCACATCACTGTTCCAGTGCACAAAGCCAGCTCCATGAAGAAATGCTGTGTTAAGGTCGAAGTGAAAGAACTCAAATGTGCTGCACTGAGCTCTGACTGAACTCAACCCCACTGAACTGCTTGGGATGAGCTGGAACGGAAGCCTTCTCGACTGATCAGTAATTCTCATACAACTGAATGAACACAAATCCCAACAGCTTCGCTCCAACACCTAATGGAAAGTGTTCCATAATTGCCGTTAAGGTTATTATAACAGCAAAGGGGGAGGGGGGGCTGGGGGCTTTGAAATTGGATGTTAAACAAACACACATGGGTGTGATGGTCCGTGGTCTCATCCTGCCCCCTAGTTGACAAGGTCTAGAAACAACACGGATTAATCAGTTTTAAGTGTTGAAATTATCATTAAGTTCGTTGTTTTTCAAACAAAAATTAAACATTCTAAATTTAATTCAAAAATTAAACATTCTAATCATAACTTGACCAAATATTTCCATCACAAGGAACAAGCATGCACACACTCAGTCATTATGTGCAATTTGGAAATTTTGGCTAGTTAGCCATAACTGCATGTCTTTGGACTGTGAGAGGAAACCAGAGTACCCAGAGGAAACCCACCAAGCACAAAGATAAATTTAGTGCATGATAAGATATTCTGCAAAAAAAAAATACATTCACCAAATAAATGCTACATCTGATCTCGCAAAATATTCAGTACTGTGAACCTTTAAGTCTTGGGCGTCCTCACGTATTTTTATGAAATGAAATTAAAGTATGTGGATTAATTTAAATGGGAAATGGGAACAAATGTTTTACTGTGACAGGCTGCAAAGAGCCTAAAAACATTTTTATTTTTTTTTAAATCGCTTGTTAAATGAATCCTTGTTAATTTCATAAAAATACGTGAGGACGCCCAAGACTTTTGCACAGTACTGTAAACCTATAATTAATTTCTTCTATGATATATCATAGATGATGGTACATCAACCCTCTCGTCTGTACCAACCACTCATTGCATTCAGCATCACCAGTATATCGATGATCGCAGTATGATCACCGGCCTGATCATCTGTCATCATCTGCACCTGTTTCTCACTGGTTAATTCCTCAAGTTAGCGTTACTTTGAAGCTTAACAAACATAAAACATTCTTCTGTAACTGCTCAGGTACAGGGACTGGACAGAAAATGAGACAAAAGACACATTCCTTTAGGAAGCCTGGAGAACAATTCCCCAAAACTACAATAAAAATACTAATGACTGGCTCAAGACCTTCACACAGTGCTGTACAACTATAACATGTACCTCAAAATAAAAAGGTCATGATGGCCTGAACTGCCCTGCGATGGATTGGTACCCTGTCCAGGGTGTACCCTGCCTCGTGCCCTAAGCCTCCTGGGATAGGCTCCAAGTCCCCGCAACCCTGAATCCAGAATAAAGCGGTATAGAAGATGAGTGAGTGAGAGTGATGGCCTGAACATCATGTTACCCGCCCTCTAGTGGCCAGTACAAGTATTAACTATTTAACAAAAAGAGAAGCACAAGAGAACCAAAAAAAAGAAATTTATTATAGAAGATTTTTTTTGAAGAATGGAATTTTAAAAGAATTGTATGTGGAGAAGACTCACTGAGATAAGAAAGATCATGTGTGAAGTGAAAGCATGAAAGGTTAAAAGAAAAGCTGTAAATGAATGCATAAATTATCATAATCGTTGAAATGAATAAAAAAGTATAATGTCATTCCTTTATAAAATAATAATTATATAAATATAATAAAAGAATAAATTAAATAGAGACATGCTGACTCATTCTGACTCTTTCTCTATACCACTTATACTGTCTGAACAGGGTCATGGAAGGTGTGGAGTCTATCACAAGGGACTTGGAGGAAGACACAGGGTACACCATGGATGGGGTGCCCCACACACACACACACGCACGCACGCACGCACGCACGCACGCACACACCGGGGAATTTGGAAACCCCAATTAGCCTAATATGCGTTCCTTTGGACTGTGGGAAGAAAAACTGAGTACCCAGAGGTAACCCACCAAGCACAGGGAGAACATGCAAACTTCATACACACAGACGCAAGGTAGGACTCAAAATGCTGTTAAAAGTAAACAACTTTCCCTATACCAGCGCAAAGTCATGTTTTATTCCTAACGAATCAAACAAACAAAAAAAAAACAGACTGTGCTAAGAAAAAAGCAAGAGATGCACACTTAACGACATCTTTCTTTCCTGACATGTAATCACGTTGCATAGTCCACTAACGTCATTGTTATATCCTGTCCTGAGCCTTAACGATTATTAGGGAACAAATATTATTGTCCTGTGTTTCAGCAGATGCGTCATGTACATAACACAGACACACATTTGGTGCAGAATTTGTAACCTAACCCGTTCTAGCAGGGTTCATTCACCGTTCAATTCTAAGCTCCTCTAACCATAAAGAGAGGGTAGACAGCCATGGTGCTGGTGCAGGAGCAGAAAAAAAGGCTTGCTGGGCCTTTCACACTATTATTACAGCTGGAGATGTAAGGACACCTTAAATTCAACCATCACCGCAAAGAGGCACGCTCCAGGTCAGAAACTCTCTAATTATCAAATTACAGAGTTATTTTTCTGTCAGAAGTAATTATATTTAAATGCAATGACAAAAGTCACAAATCCATATTCAGACTCACAGATCTACAACTGTAAATGTAAGGCACAAAAAAGAATCTGACTAGAAAGTTAGTAATTCAAATGATCACTCTGTGCTAAGCAGATTAACATTGCATAATGCATATCACATGGATGAATGTCCTACACAAGACCTCATCAGGTCAAGTGGCAAAGCACAGGCTAACTGAAAGCTGGACAGCTGAGGATTAGAAAACATCTCCAAGTATTTTCCTGAATTACATTTTTTCAACCCTAAGTGTAGCAGTCTTGGTTCAGTCTAGCCATTCTCATCAACAAGGTGTTTCAGAACTGATGCTTTTTTTTCCCCCACCTCCTTTTCTGCGAGTGTTATGAGTAAATGTTCCAGGAGATCAGCAGTTTCAGAAATGCGTAACCTAGCCCGTATGTCATATTGTTATTTGATATCGGTATAAGGGGTGTTTAAGTCGAACTGGGACTTTTGATTGTGCAGAATAACAGGACACAGCTACCTGTATGAGTGTAAAAACTCCCTTTATTTCTCAACATCATCCCCTGCTACAATAATGCACTTATCACAGAGTTTCAATAGTACTAAGATACCATCAATGTATAAAGTTTTCTAAAGAAAGGGCTCCTTCAATGGCCCAAACATGTAGAAACGGCTTGGAACGAGGTCAGGATTGTACGAGTGGGGGGGCGGGGTTATCTGTCAATTTTTAAGGATCAGGTGTTCCTCTCACTGAATGCTCACAGGAACGACTGCAGTGTGCACCGAGCCACCTTGGTCAGTATCGTCACTTGAACGCCCCTCATAGAATTACATCTAACAGGGAATTACCTCCATGACTAATCCCCTGAACAAAAGAAACCTGTAAGCACCGAGAACTACAACAGTCAACACACAGTGATCCTTGTTACAGACCACACCACAATGTTTAGTATTAATCTGAAATGTTATTTCATTCATGTCATGTACGCAACACTGTAAATCAATACGACTGCTTCATATTTTGTTCTTTTTTTTTTTTTTTTTTTTTTTTAAATATTTTGTTCTTATACGCATCGTCTCATTTGACCTGTAAAAATCAAGTGCCTCTTCTGCAAAAACAACTGTCTCTTCTCATGATGGACCTTCTGTGAAGTTTTCATGACGATATATTAGTACAAATGGTGATGAAATGTAAAATGTCATAACACACACATGCTTTCCCTTGTGGATGCACAGATGGACAAGATAGTATAAAAAACACAACAGCTGTATTATCATGCAAAAAATAAGAAAAAAAAAGATTGCCCTAACATCACAAATAGTATTAATAGAATCTACTAGTGCCAAATGAACCAAATCTATGACTCTTGGACTGAAATGAGTGAACAGCAGGCGGGAAACCCTTCAGTCACAGGAACTGATGATCATAGGATCACAGGGCTGAAAACACAGAGGTTTAGGAAAGGTACAAAAAAACTTGAATCCAACACTTGAAGTCTTTCTTTGGTCAGTCAAAAGGCACAAACAGTGTGGTAAAAAATAAAATAAAAAAAATTCTGGGACAGAGCATCGCTCAGAGCTCATCTCTGGCCGTGCTGTCCAGAGGAGACTGCAGCACGTCTGAGTTCTGAGCTTCTGTGCTAATCTCGTCCTGCTCGTGAGTCTTGCGTGAGCGTTTTCTGTCCCAGTCCGTGCGCACGCCTTCGTTATCCCATACGGTGGACGTCTCTGTGTCGCTGATATATCCCGTCTCGCCGGTGTAATGAGTGGGATAAACCAGCAGGGGCTCGGCCGAGAATGCCTTCAGGTCTCGCGTCTCAAACTGCTCCATGTAGTCTGAGCTGCAGGACGACAGAATAGTAAGATGAAGTAGAAGTTCTGCTCTGAACAGAAGACTGTAGCCACCAAATATTTTTTTTTAAACTAGACTTGCTTGTGGTTTCCTGACATAGCATCTGTGCTCCTTTATAAACAAAAATGTTGTCCAAGTTTTCCACTGCTTGGACAAATGTGCATATAAATTTGAACACAATTCTTAAAATGTTTTCTATTAACCTACCATCATTGAACATTTAGACTATGTACACGCCTTTTTCTTAGACATTATATCCGATAAACATGATAGCTTTTATATAACTGAGCTTATACAGTATAGTTAACCAGACATGATTACCAAGAAATATTAACATCAATATGTTAATGTTAAATTCTGTCAGATTATCCCATCCAAGACAGACAGTGGGATAGCATTAGCAGGGATGGTTAAAAAATGGATAAATGAGATTTTGAAATCCTTTCAGAAAATTTGTCTTGTTGGATCATGTATACAAGCTGGCAAGTATAAGCAGAGACGATTATTACCACTTAGGAATGTGACTAGTTTAAGTAACTAGAATTAGTGTAATTACGAATAGGACTTCTCTCAAAATCCTGCCAGGTTATCTTATGTTAGCTTGCTAATGTGAGGTAAAATTTCCATAAAAAGCTGCAACAACTCACAGAAATCCTGTTAGATTAGCATATGCTAGCTAGCCATTCAGATTACTGACATCCTGTTCAATACAATGAAGTGTTTTAATCAAACAGTGCGTAATTCCTATAAGGTTAGCTTATGTTAGCCAACTAGCCATTATTACGGGCAAGAAATATGAACATTTGTAAATATGAAATTCTGTCAGATTAAATACAGTATTTATATATAAATAAATTTATATTTAAATATTACACATTTATATGTACAGTATATAAATATGATTTTAAAATCCTTTCAGAAATTATGTCTGGTTAGATTATGTAAGTTAACTGGCTAGTACTAGCATACTATATATTATTATAGTAACTATATTATTATTATTATTATCATCATTATGATTATTAGTATTTGGGATAGTGACTATTTGGTGCTACTTAAGTAGCTAGCATTAGTAGTGAAGATTATGAATAGAACTTGGTCCAAAGTCTTTTCAGGCTAGCGTCTTGCCATACCAAGTTAAAGATGTGGAAAAATTACAAACTTGTTTAAAAAAAGTCCCCCCCCCCCAAAAAAAACCCTTCCTATCAGACTTTTTTTTTTTAGCTCATGTTGTCTTGCTTTAACATAAATAATTATGACTCAACTTTATGATTTATGATAAAAATCTCAAAAGAAATACTGCTAATATAGCTTATGTTAGCGCTAAAAAAAAAAAGACTTTCTGACTCAAAGACACATTGACTTAACACACTGACATAACATACTGAATCCTTCCTGTCCATGAGACTGGTGCAGCGTGGCATGTGTGTGTGTGTGTGTGTGTGTGTGTGTGTGTGTGTGTATATATATATATATATATATATATATATATATATGTGTGTGTGTCTGTATGTGTGTATTTTTATTTATTTTTTTAAAGGAGCAAACCTAAGCAGGGACCAATTCGTTGCATCCGTGTTAGGATTGTGAAACGTATTTTGTTTTTAAATAAATCAAGATGGCGATTTCCTCACGAAAAAAAATTAACCCGTCCTTTTTTTTTTTTTTTTGTATTTTTATGATTCGGTAAGTGGATGGTTGTGGTTTGTAGGAAATGGCTTGAAATGTTTCCCCGCTGACTGATGCTGCTGGAAATCTCGCCGTCCTGCTTCGCTATTTTCCAGGTCATAGTCTGCTTCCACTCAGGAGACAGATTTGTATTTTCTGGCTCTCGCTGTGTTCCTCCCTCACTAAACGCAGGGTTCCGTCTTCCTTTACATATATTTGCTCCTGTGCTGGAGAAGAGGAAAAGGGGTTGGGTGGGTGGTGAGGGACCGGATATTGATATTATTATTATTAGCAACTTCTTTCTTCTTTTTTTTTTTTTTTGATTCATGAAGAGTTTTTTTCTAAAAGGCTTGGGAGTGCCTGTAATTGCTTTAAGGGCAAGCAGCTGGATGGGTTTTTTGGTTAGTTAATATTTAGTTAATCTCTCGACTCTAGACCTACGGGATTGTTTTCCTCCAGCTCTCCATCCATCTTCGCCTGATCGGTATTCAGCCTTGTCCCCTCGTGCCATTAACCTTCATCGAGGGTAAGAGGAGGAGTAGGAGAGAGCCGATAGGGATGTGGGGGCAGGGAAAATCAGGCTTACCTTTCCTCAGCGAAGACTCACCTTTATTTATTTATTTATTATATATTTTTTTTTGATACACACAGTTTAGCCAGCTGCCACTCTGGCCTGTCTGAACAGCGAACATCAGGGCTCGCTGCAGGTCCATACGGTACGGTGAGTGTACGAAAAGGCCAGGACACAAATCTTGAGGATGATCCGTGGCCCTAAGTATTAGGAATTACCTTTAAGGCCATATTGCAGCTTTGTCGGTCTTGTCCGTAATCCAGACTACAACTAGTTGCTGGCAGAGGCGCTGCGTTTCAGGCGGCCCCCTGATGCGTGATGACGCACTACACCAGCTCGTCCTGCGCAGGAATGGGATCTAAACCAGTAGAATGTTGGAACTTGGTTATGCCAATTCATCCTCCCGTATGCTGTGAATAAAAAGATTCAACAGCAACAATGGCCTGGTTAGTTATTCTGTTCTCTCTATGCGCTACCGGTGCCTCGGCAGGGTGCGCCTAGGACCCGATCTGTCTTCATTATCCGAGCTGCGGCGGAGACCTGGAAACGGCGCAGTGATGAATGAGACCTTTAAGTTCACATTAATGGCTAAGTATTGCTCGTAAGGAGCTCTAGATTACGCTGCTGTTTGATTGGTGTGCTGCAATTCTCTGACGCGTCTTTGAAGACGGTGGGAAAAAAAAAAGAGGTCGCTGAGCGTCTCCGAACTCTGCGTGCCGTGATAGACGATTCCACATGGACGAAGTTCTTCAGAGCTCATTCTTAGAAGCCTGCGCATTGCTGGGTGCACAGCCTGCAGCTGGCGTCGACTCGCAGTGAAGTCCTTAAGGCGAGTTGATGAACGTGCCCCATGAAAGTCTCCATGTGGACTGCAGCGTCAAAAACGTCCAGAAAAAAAAAGACTGGCTGAGCGCATGCATGTTTGACTGTGCTCACTGGTTGCTGAAGGCAACCCCGGGGGAGTCATTTCCTTTTTTTTTTTTTTTGTCTTTAGTTTTTCTTTCCTATCGTTCGAGGGTGGTTTAACCCAGCTGTGCTTTTTCCAGACGAGTCGGCATCGTCGTCCGCTTGCTGCTCTGCCTCGATTCGATGGTGTTGGGTAGGGCTTGGAACGTTTCCACCATCTCCATTCCAGGTTTTTTTTAAAGCAAATCACAGAGTGCGTGCGTTTACTTTTTGCACAAGTCATTTAAATGGGTCATACTGGCTTGAACCGAGCACGAGGGTTAAAGTAAACAAAAGTATGCCGCATGCTCGCACAGGCCCGCAATGTTGTTCCTCCTGCCCTCGTGCAGCATTGTTCCGCCCGCCTCCAGCCATAGTCTCGCCCTTCGAAACCGCCGACTGAAGGAACGGATCGCGAGAACCAGAAGAGCTTGAAGGGAAACAGGTTCAGGGACAGGTTCACGAGGCACAGGGGGAGAGAGGCGTAAAGCGTTGCTGATGAATGTCTGGGAAGCTGAGCTGCGTGTTTGGCGAACTAGCATCGAAAGGAAGTGCTGAGCTGTGCTGTCGATGGCAGAGGATTTGGAACGAGTTCACGTAACACCAGCCCACTTTCCTCAAACACACGGAGGAAAGTCCTACATGGAGACGAGGCGCTGAAGTATGATTCAGTTCCTCTGTTCAGAACGTAGCAGATGTGTTCACACTTCCAAAGGCAATTGTTAGGTTAGGTACGTTGAGTAACTGCTGGTCAGAAGCTTTTCCCAGGAACACTGGATGTGTGCATGGATGTATGAGGGGGGGAAAAGGGTGGATGGTGGACATTGTACAACTCCCTTACTAACTCATCGTCTATAACCGGGGTACTCAATAGGCGGACTCCGGTCCGCATCCGGACCCAAATACGGTTAAATCTGGACCGACGCCAAAACAAA
>JAQQZS010000023.1:31466181-31478574 GCA_030068045.1 Platyallabes tihoni
GGTTTCTTCCTATTACCATCTCAGGGAGTTTTTCCTTGCCACTGTCGCTCTCGGCTTGTTCATCAGGGACTATCTGATCATTCTGATTCATACACATTAACATTCCATACAAACTTAAATAATTTCTTTTGATTGTGTAAAGCTGCTTTGCGACAATGACAATTGTTAAAAGTGCTATACAAATAAAATTTAATAGAATTCCCAGTTTGACTTGAAATGTATAATAATTAAATAAGTATAAAGTCCCTTTCATTGTAAACAAAATGTTGTTTTTAAATCTCTCTCTGCACATAAAAATCCCTGCATTCAGGTCTCACCTGTAGTAATGGGTGATCTGGGAAGAGAGAACATGTGTGTCCGTCAGGTCCCATGCCAAGCAACAGCATATCAAACACCGGAGTCTGGTCAGTGTCGAAGGCCTGAAGAAATGCGAGGAGATGTGAAAATCAGGCCGATGGTTTTGTTGAACTTAAACGACATATTGGAAATGTGTATTGTTTTAATTGGAGTACCTTACTCAACTTGCAGGCGTAATCCTCCGCACACTGCTGTACCGGTAATGATGGGTCGACCGCCAAAACCCTGTCGTCTGGAATGTTTAGTTTGGAAAACAACTGGTTCTAGAATTTATTTTAAAAAGTACATTCATGGATTAGTGATGATACCTGGCCTCTAGCAGGACAGTCACAGTTGCTACATAAATACAAAATCTGAACTATTTGTTCTGATTGGGATTCACAGTTAAATTCTATCATCATAAAGTGCAAAATTTTATCTACTTCCTGGCCAAAGAAAAAAAAAAGTAGCACATTATAAGATCTTATAGAGTCACCTTCATGATTCCTCATGCTCCTGAAGTTGACGGCTCAGCACTATCCTTCCAAGTTAATATGATAATGTGTTGAGTTCCAGTTACTACAATTCTCCTTAGATGTTTTCTTTGGTTGATGCGGCTGAATAATTTGACCCATCTGAAATGGTGACTTTTTTTGGCCAGGCAGCACAAGATATCCCATTAATATGCCATTTAAACAATTATATGCGCTCAGCTATAAATTCCTTCATCATTAACTGCATTGATAGTACATTAAATTTTACACTACGGGTTTAAAGCTTTCATCTATGATCTGTGACCATGTACTGTGGTGTAACAGGAAGATACATTTGTGTTGTAAGTCACCAAACTTATGAACAACAAGAATTTCTTCCACATTTGTCATTATACTGTACATTATTTATTTATAGATTATTTTTTCACGTAGTAGATAATTTATTCTTCAGTAGCCTGTATGCACTGTAATACTTCATTAGGTGATACATAATGTACACACTGTACAAAAACATACACCCATATACATGGTCTAATAAGTTGCTTGCTTGATTATTATTATTATTGTTATTAAACCATATATACTTTGTTACAGGAGTCCTGTAAAATCAGCAGTAAACACAATTAAAAGTCATCATAAATGTAAAATTTGCCAGTCCCCACCGGGACCTTCCGCTGCTATACATCAACACAGTCTTCCACTCACCTTGTAAAGTCCATAAGTGCTCTCAGGATCATTGAAAGGAACAAGGCGCTCATCGCAGAAGCCCACCAGCCAGCGGCTGCAATCCAGGTTCGAGAACGCAGGCAGCTCCTTACTCAGGATGGACACCAGACTTCCTCCAGAGAGACCAAGGGAAAAAGAGCCAGCACCGCTACTGAGGGTCTTCTCAGCCCGAGACACTATGAGATGGGCCAGAGCCGGGCCGAGCTCGGCTGCTGAGACAAACGCCACCACTCTTCTGCCTGGCATTGTCTCCTAGGACAAGACAAACGTAAAATGAGACAGATTATAATAAAACATGAGACAGTTATGTCCTGATGTTGAGTATTCAGCAAGGGTTTGGACATATGGGTAGCACACGATGGCTGAAATGAGCCTTGCCACGCTAGGAAAATAGCTGAGAATGTGCAAACTGTTTAGAAGGAGTTTCCCATAATGAACATTGTAAACTTCTTTGATAGATCTTATACAAACGTCTCCTTACAGATAACTTACAACTATATTAACAATTAGATATAGTTAACAAGAACTATGAACAAGACGTCCAGACCACCGTATACTGTAAGTCCTGATGAATTGACTGTTACTAAGGAAACGATAACATATTACCTTTGAAACTTTGATCTGGATTACAGTCAGAAGATCCCTGTCTAGATCCCTAATCAACACCTTCCAACCATCAGATTAGAAAATCAATGACAATGACTGTGATCTAAGAAATTAATCTGAAAACACACCAGTGAAAGTTCTGAAACACAATTTTGCTAATAAATACGCACACAACACAAGCTGGGACAGCGGAGGTTTAGAGCAAATTTGTTAAAGATAAGAGAAGGTACAGTGACACTGCCCACATGTAGGAACTTCTGAAGGCTTAAATGAGGTGTTATAGGAATTCACAGAGTCTGAGGTCAGTTATTATGTGACTAAAATAGCTCTGGTTTTAAGAAAAGTACAATCATTATATCATATCTAAGTTATGCACATGCTCCCAATTCTGCTCCTGATTTGTGCATTGTAATGTTTGTGTTCCCTGCTCTAACTAACACACACACACACACACACAGACAGACAGACAGACACACCCAGACACTTCAACTTAGGAGGGAGGCATAATGAGATGATCAGGTGTGTTTGAGCAGGAACACTACAGTATGGGGGACAGGGGAATCTCCAGGATCATGTATTAATAGGGGCTGGAAAGAAACATAGACAATGTGCATATAAATACAAGATACAGCTAAGCGCGCGCGCGCACACATATACAAATCACATAACGTTTGCACGAGATAAAACAGACTATAACACACAGTTCTCTCACCAGCCTGGTCTGATCTTAATCTCATAATCACATAAATAATTAGTTTATTACTTACCTTTCTAACCACTTAGGAAGTCCAGTGTAACTGGTAAAGATGTGTACTTCCTCATACGACTTGACCAAAGCCAATCAGAAGCCTGATGAACTGTAGCTGCCCTCATGTGCTCAGCGGAATTACCGTAAATACGGCTCCCACGTGCGCGGTTGTTGCCGCTCTGAGCATGCGCAGAATGCTCCACGTACAGCCGCCTCAGACGCACTCAGTCATAAAGACACCGGCAGAATTCAACTTTTATTTTATTCACAAATCCTCTCTGTTATTGTCTCGACATTTAGTTTTGTCAATAAAACATTGTGATTTCTTTCCAATTTAGTTAGTTTATTTTCTCCATTTTGAAAGTCGTTTATTTATTCGTTTGTTGGTTTATTCTGTCTATTGTTACAATTTATTTACGTATTGTCTGTTAAGTTATTCTGTATATTTTATATTTCCTTTTTGTTCTGTTACTGTGGATAGTTATTAGTATAACTAAAATTTTAAATGTCTGTTATACTTTTATTCTTTCAATAACTTTTTTTCCACGCAGGGAATCTCCTCTACTATAGAAAAAATATATATATATATTTAATAATTATAATAAAAACAAATTCAGTTCAATTTAATTAATTTTTATTTGTATAGCGCTTTTAACAGTGGTCACTGTCGCAAAACAGCTTTACAGAATAAAAAAAATGTGTATGAAACATGAAAAAATGTGTATAAATCAAAATAATCAGATTGTCCCTGATGAGCAAGCAGAGGGTGACGGTGGCAAGAAAAAACTCCCTGAGATATAATGCTTCATAAATCAAAAGAATTATTTTAAATCAATACGAAATTTCACTGAAAGCCAGTGCAGTGGGGATAAGACAGGGGTGATGTGCTCGTATTATCTGGGTCTAGAGAGAACTCTCACTGCTGCATTCTGGACTAACTGAAGCTTGTTTATGAACCTAATTGAACAACCAGACAGTAAGTAGTCCAACCTAGGGTGATAAAAGCATGAACTAATGTTTCTGCATCGTTATACAGTATATAATAAATATGTTATATATCTACGTAAACAAACAAACAAACAAACAAACAAATGAATAAAAAAGTACAGTATATGTACTGCAGTAATGATGGGAAATGTAATTAATAAAAAACATCAGCTGTTTATTTGTTTTTTAGTTTTTTCAAATAATAAAATTATTTTAAACATTTTAAAATGTACAAAATTTAAACTTAATGTTTTTTTTAATTTAAAATTCTAAAACGTAGAAATGTATATTAGATTAGATCAGTTTAGATTAGATACAGTTCAATCTTAAACTAAAGTTCATCTAATCTAATATTAACTAATCATGCCATTTTTGATTAAAACATATTTTATTATTTGTACCGTAAGGAATAGAAATGTAGTTGTTATGATTTGACATTTTCATTTGCTGCCTCTTTAATATCATGTTATATATCATGTTATGTTATAATTACTGAAAATGATAGAGATAGATAAACACTATATTATTGTGTACATTATGTACATTCACTCAGTTGGAATTCAGCAAACGTTGCTACACACAACGCAGTACTGTATATTATTAACAGCATATGCCCAAAAGTATGTGGTCACCTGACCATCACATCAATATACAAAAAACATGCACATTTCCTAGCCTTCCTAGATTTTAGCCTTGCCTATTTAGCCTTGCCTATATATTTTTTTAGTCTTGCCTATTATAGCCTTGCCTATTTTTGGAAATTAAAATTATAGTTATACATATACATTTTTAAATTTGATGGATTGTCCAATAATTTGTGGCATGTTGTTCCATTAACATTGGTCAATCTAATCTCTGAACTATTTATAACAAACAAAAAAAGATATTAAAGTTGAGTCATTTAAAGGTGGAAACTTTCCACAAATTAACAGGATTTATATAATATGTTTAAAAATGATTACATTTAATACTTTTTTTTCTTTTCTTTTTTTTTAATCTTAGCTCCATTTCAGTAGATGGCAGTAAAACTTAAACCTCATGAACTGACCAGCAAAACTTTTATTGGCCTTGGTTACCAGATGGTTGCAAGATTGGATCCGATTCAGTAAATGCACTTTAAGAACTGATTAAAGCCAATTTTCAAACTTTACACCTTCTAACGTGAATATAAAAATAATAATAAAAAAAGAACTTAAAATTTGCAGTAAATTATTCCCATGACTTCGAGGTTATTTAGTTCCTAGATTAAGGGGCCGAGCAATGTGATTTCGTTTTCCGCGACCTGGCAACCCTGGACTTACCGCTTCCACATGATCTTCCTTGTTTTCCGTCATGGTACAGTAGTCCTGAGCCGAGAGGTGCCGCAGCAGCAAATACCAAACTTATATCAACAGCATATCACAGCTTTCACAAGCTTTTACACCGAAACAGGTGTCTATATTAAAGTATTTATTGTCTCATTATTTAGCGGATAGATGATGTTGACTCCACTCTCGGCTTTTCAGACTCGGTTAGCTCAGGTGATGGACACATTGGTGAAAACAGCGGTGTTAGAGATCAGTAAACTTGTGGAGCTGGAATGTAAAATCCTCCTCTCTGAGGTCAACCGAGGTCAACACGAGATCAACTTCCTGAGGAAGAGACTGCAGCTGATGGAGAAACACGTGGCAACGAATAGTACCACCCAGAACCAGGAGTCTGGGAACACAGGAACTGTCAGTACATCAGTTCAGGAGGACAGCTCCAGAACTGAGAACCAGAGCTCCAGAACTGAGCACCACAGCTCCAGACTAGAGAACCAGAGCTCCAGAACTGAGAACCACAGCTCAACGACTGAGAACCAGAGCTCCAAGACTGAGAACCACAGCTCCAGACTAGAGAACCACAGCTCCAGAACTGAGAACCACAGCTCCAGACTAGAGAACCAGAGCTCCAGTCTAGAGAACCACAGCTCCAGTCTAGAGAACCACAGCTCCAGAACTGAGAACCAGGGCTCCAGAACTGAGAACCAGGGCTCCAAGACTGAGAACCACAGCTCCAGAGTAGAGAACCACAGCTCCAGGCTAGAGAACCACAGCTCCAGACTAGAGAACCACACCTTCACAACATTGAACAGTCCTAGAAGTGAGGACCACAGCTCTAGAACAGACAACCACAGCTGCAGAACATTGAACAGTCCTAGAACTGAGAACCACAGCTGCAAAACAGAGACCTACTACTCCAGAATATTGAACAGCTCCAGAACAGAGAACCACAGTTCCATAGCAGAGAACCACACCTACAGAACACTGAACAGCTCCACAACAGAGAACCACAACCCCGCTTTAGAGAGCCACAGTTCTAGAACCGAGAACCAGTCCAATATTAAAAGGTGAATATACCACACGCGTTACATGTGTTTCTGTTGAAAATAAATATACATATGCAATATATTAAACATCTTCATACTTTTTGTTGCATGTTTAGTGATTCTGGCGATGATCATGCTAGCACAAGTGGCTCATGTCAGAGATAAAAATGTCCAGCTTGTCCAGAAATACACACCTTTCATTCTGTGTACTGTAATGCTTAATGTTAAACAGAGGTGCGAGTTAGCCAAGGACACATACCTTCTTACTGTACAGAAACATGTTTCATGCGTCTGTACTTTACTTGAGTAGTTTTATTAAAGGATATTGGTGGGCATTGGTGGCAGGTTTCTTTTCCCTTTTTAGGGTTCATTTCCCACCCAATGTCCAAAGCCCAGCCACTGGATGCAGGGCCAGTCCCAAGCCCGGGTAAAATGGGTGGGTTGCATCAGGAAGAGCATCTGGTATAAAACCTGCGCCAAGTTGTGTGCGGATCGGATGGTCTGATGGGATCAGCCATAAGTCTAACAACAACTTGTTACTTATAACATATAAATATATGCAAATATATGTACTCCAAAATAACTCACTTTCTGCATGGCATTGCGTGATGAAAAAGGCTACTGTGAGCAGATACAAGTCCTGTACTTTTAATATTTGAAGGTGAACTTTTACTTATGTACAGCACACAAGAAAATAGGGGACTTCTACTTTTACTTGAGTAATATTTCTCCTAAAGAATTTATACTTTTACTCAAGCACAGGAAAGTACTGTGATTTAAGAGATTGGTGGTGTTGATGAGAATATTAGCATTAACATAAAAGCTTTCGAAAGCTGATCTGTTCAAGCAGGACTTTCTGGTCAAAAAGAGAGATCTGAAGCAGTGGTTCCCAACCCTGGTCCTGGTTGCGGAGGACATCCTGCCATGCACATTTTAGTGTTTCTTCGTGTTCTTCTGCACTTATAGTACTTGTACTCAGAAAATTCTGTTAATTACTGTAGCTGCTGGGAGCAGAGAGGGGGTCTTCCAGGACCGGATATTAGAAACGCTGAACTAAAAGAAAGAAGTGCTGCTTTATTGGTTATATTTAGGTAGAGACAAAGCTACCACTACATCCCACTTTACCGCTATCAACCTGTGGTCTAATTGCATTGTGGGTAATAACCACTGAAACTTCTTATGAGATAGAGGTAAAGGTTAGTAGTAAATCAGAAACTTCATGATCATTCATTCATTCATTCATTCATTTTCTATACCGCTTTATCCTCTAGTGTGTGAATGAGTGTGTGAGTGTGTGCCCTGCGATGGATTTGCACCCTGTCCAGGGTGTACCCCGCCTTGTGCCCTAAGCCTCCTGGGATAGGCTCCAGGTCAGTTTGGTAAATTATGTAAATGTGATTTATATATGTTTTTTTAGGTCAGGAACTCAAACATACATTGTTTCAAACCTACATTATTAATAATGACCAGGATTCTACAGACTAGGTCATTTGCTCTTGCTTGACCGAATACTCAAATTGGATAAAAACCTCCTCTAGCCTCCGAGTGGCGCAGTGGTCACAGCTGGAGGTCTAGAGAGAGCTGATTGGCCGAGCGGCTAGCGCTGTCCTCCGAGTGTGTTACGTCGCCCCCAACGGTGCGTGAGTGAGCAGTTCGAAAAGATGCTGTCGGCTGGCGTCACATGGTTCGGCGGAAACGCGTGATAGTCTTCGGCTCTCCCGGCTGAGTGGTAGTAGTAGCCTTAATGTGGGAGCCCCCCCTAGTGACGGGGAGGAATTGGACACGACTAAATTAGGGAGAAAATCGGGAAAGAAAAAAAAATCTCCTCTAAGTTTGTTTTTGATTGTATCTAGAGAGAGTGAGCAGGAAGAGTCCAGTGAAGATTTGCCTGCTTTACTAAACCTCCCTCTGACCACTGAACAGGACCAGGTAAATTTTCCCTGCTGCTTTTTAAAAATAATAATGTCCATGTGAAACATATTCTAAAAAGGATGCTTAACGTCTAAGATGCTAATGCTATGTAGGCTCATACAAGAGATAAACAACATGACTGTAATCTGCAGCAGGAGCATCATAGAGAAAACCAGACTTCTGAAGTAAAGATCAAACAGGAGGAGGTCTGGGATGCCGAATCCCGAGGAGAGAAGACGAGAAATGGTGGTGAGTGTGTGCTAAGTTTCATTAAAAGTCAGGTCACCTAATCTTTCCTTTTGAGATTGTTTTTATTTGTATTGCAAGGTGACAGACATGTAAGACAAAGCATATACAGTACAAGGGCTGTTCAAGTCAATCGGGACTTGTGATCAAATTTTGGGTGAATGAAGGCGTAAAAAGGAATTGACATTCACAGAAGACTTCAAGCACAGTATGGTGATTATACTCTGAAACATTTGAATGGTGCAAACATTTTTTAAAAAATTTGCACATTTGCACCATTCCGGGAATGAAAATGCCGGCCGAGGTGGCTTGGAGCCCACTGCAGTCGTTCCCATGAACGTTCAGCGAGTAGAACATCTGATCCTTGAAAATTGACAGATAATTTGTCACCAACTTGTGGAAGAAAGAGACGCATCTGTCTGTGTGAACTTTAAACACAATCAAGTCCTGACCTTCCTCCAATCCATTTCTACATGTTTGGGCCATTAACGGAGTTCCTGAGGGGCCAGCGGTGCATTATAAGTGCATTAAGGTAGCAGGGGATTATAGTTTTTACTCTTAGAACTGTACTGTACCTGTTATAGAAAAGTTCAGCATTTGCTTGAACATGTGATTTGCAGTATTTTCAATATTTTTGAGATACAAAGAGATAAAAAGTAAAGCTCTATTCTAGCATTGGCATGAAATGTGTTATGTACTTACTTATTATTTCTTATTAATGAATTTGCCAAAATCAACATTTTTGCGTTTTATTTATTATATTAAATGTAATGTAAAAATATACATAATTTAATGTTGTATTACATATAAAATTATTTACATAATTTAAAAATGAGAAATAGGTTATAGATTGATTTAATATCCAGTCATAAGTGTTAATTATTTATATTAATTATTAATAATTATTATGTCTTTATTGACATAACAGTACACACCACTGAGGAAATATCTACCAGAAGTTTCAGTGAAGAATCTGCTCACACACAGACTCGGGACAGTAGCTTTTTTGGAAATAAAGTACACTCCGCTGCTTTCAAAGTGCATTTGAACTCAGAGACTGGCAGCACACTCCCTTATCTCCTAGCGAAGCCTGTCAGGAGGCACGTGGAGTCCAGGTTCCAGGAAGAGAAGCGCTTTGTATGTCCGCTCTGCGGGAAGTGTTTCAAGTGTTTCAGCCAGCTGGAAATCCACAAGCGGAGTCACACGGGTGAGAAGCCATACAGGTGCACTCTGTGCGGTAAGAAGTACGCGCAGAAAGGTCACCTGTACACTCACCAGCGCACACACACCGGAGAGAAGCCATACCGCTGTATGCACTGCGGCAAAGCTTTTATACAGAAATGCTCTCTGGACATGCACCAGAGAACTCACACTGGAGAGAAACCCTTCACTTGTGTCAAATGCGGAAAAGGTTTTACCAAGAAATTCAATCTCAACAAACATCTGGCTGTACACTCAGATGTCAGTGATTTGAACATCAGAACTGAGAACGGATCCGGGCTACATTCAGGCCTTGTTCATTGAGATTTTACTGACAACTTGACCTCCTGATCATCAAGAACACTTTTACATGCTAGCCAGCTTTGCTAAGAATTACACGCTGGTGCTTCAGGAAATATTAGCTAAGTAATTTTAAGCTTGTTGTCTAGCTAATGAAACTGTAATAACAATTTGTGGAAAGGTATATTCATACTGTAATAAAGCTAAGGTTACCCCATTGGCTTTAATTTAAACTGTAAAACTTTGGTAGGTTAAGGCCTTTTTTATTTGTATTAGCTAGCTAACATGAGCTAGATAGCAAAGAGATCTACTGAACCAGCATTAACTGAGATCACATGAAGCTTAAATAATGAACAGATAAGCTGAGCTAGAGTTAGATGGGAAGTGCTAGCCTAGTTATTTAGATAACTAACATTTACTGAAACAGCAACTTCTGGTAAGGTTATCTGAGCATTTAGACAGAGCAAGTTTGGTCATTTTAGCCTTATCTTTATTTTTTCTATCAATATTTTTTGGCTCCTTTAGTTAGCAAATCGAGTTGCTTTCTGTAATTTAGCAAGCTAGCTAACATAGCTAAAATAACTTACCAGAGGTTTCAGTTGAGGTTATGTAGGTGACTATAGCTTTGCTAGCTAACTATTGCTCAGTATTGCGAGCTAAATAACCACCTGTTAGAAAAATCATCCCCTTTGCTTGTCCACAATGTTGTGTGAAATTAATATTTTGACATTACTTTAGTGACTGGCTATCTTATTACTTGTTTTGTGTGAAATTTTATTTCTCAATGTAGCAAGATTTTCAAAAGTTGTTAAGATTTAGACTTTTTTCTTGCGAAATGTGTTCCGGTAACATTTTAAGGTAGGAAGAACTGTCATAACTATTTTTTCCCCTCTTAAACCAAGCTAAAGAAAACATAAAATCTTTAAATATATCAATGCCTTAACCATTCACTAAGGAAATGTCTTATTCAACACTGTAATTAATTAACTGTTTATAAAGTGGGTTATATTGGAAGCATTTCCTAACAGAATGTTACAGATACTTTGTTTGTTATTCTGTTGAAATCCTGCCCACTGATCAGGTAAGTAGAAGTAATGATGGGCTACCAGGGTTGTAAACAATGATGAAATTCTGGGGTGTTAAAACTTAAATACTTGCAGGTGCCTATTGTTTTGATCCACAAGGTATATAAAAATCTAATGTTTGGAGTATGACAGCTCACAGATTTACCAAATGGAAGTGATAATGTTACAAAAGAAATCTATTAAAATCACCACACAGTCCAATGTTTTTGAGTGTTATTTTTTAAAAACAAAATGCACGATCTCTAATTTTCATTATGTATATTTTTTTGGGGGGGGGGGTTGGGGGTGCTCTGTAGGGCCTCTGCTGTGATTTTGGGGTGGGGCCTCCTTAAATCAGACTTGTTTGTGTAGGGATCAGGGGAGTTTGACTGCAGTGTTGGTCTCCTAATAATTTCCAATGGTGACTTTTTTAGCAATTTGTGCTGCATTGGCTTTTCTGTAGGATCAGACCAGACGGCTGGCCTTTTGGTCTCTATAGGCATGGGTGAACCTTGCGCGTAACGTGATCCTGTCACCAGTTTACTGCTATATAATAGTGTAAGTGTATTGTTAATGTTATTGCTGACGGGTGTATATACAAATGTATACGCATTTAAACAGATGTTATCTATGCCCTTTTTTAAACCTCGAATTGAATTATGGCAGCAATGTGTAGTATTATGTTTCCTCTAAAGATATCGGTAGGCACACCATCATCGATGCTATCATGTGACCGTCGAGAGAGGCAGATATTTTTCATGATGAAGTGTGTATACATTTTTGGGCCCCTCTGTATATGGATGTGCAGTACTGTGCAAAAATCTTGAGCCAGCCCTCATTTCCTCATACAGTACTTTGCTTTCAAAGACCCATCTTGTATTTTTAATGTAGTCTTGAGAAATAGTTCTCCATGAAATATGGAGAACTATCTCATAGGACTTTTTTTCGCTCTCAATTTTAATCCAGTCCCTGTACCAGTTTCAGAGTAACATTTTTGTTTGTCAAGCCACACAGTGATCTATGAATCATTCAAGCAAAAAAAAAAAACAAAAAAACATCTAACTTAAGGCTTGAACAAGTGAGAAACTGGTGCAGATGGTTAGGTCGGTGATTAGTATACTGGTAATGCTGAATGCTGAGTGGTTAAAACAAACAAGAGGGCAAATGAGGTTGCTATTCAGGATGTTACATAAACAACTGTTTTTTAAAATTGTAGCTTTAGGTACTTTGCAGCCTGTCGCAGGAAAACATTTGTTCTCGATTTTTTTTTATTTAATCCACATCATTTAATTTAATGTGAAGAAATGAGGAGGGGCTCGAGATTTTTGCACAGGAATAGATCATTTACTCATTCATTCATTCATTCATCTTCTATACCGCTTAATCCTGTGTTCAGGGTCGCAGGGGACCTGGAGCCTATCCCAG
>JAQQZS010000023.1:31501980-31513508 GCA_030068045.1 Platyallabes tihoni
GGACAGGGTGCCAATCCATCGCAGGGCACATACACAAACTCACCCACCCATTCACACACTACGGGCAATTTAGGAACAGCAAGCATATGTGTATTCTATATATAGGGTGGTGTTAGATATATCAAACTTGACTCTCAATGTTCAATGAACCCCATCAGCACAGATTTATTTCATGGTCCTAATCAAACTATTCAAACAGTGGCATTATTGTAAATATAAAAATGGATACAATTATTTAATTAATTTTTTTGAACCTTTTATTGTAATTCATCTCACATCCAACAGTGGGGTACACCATGGACAGGGTGCCAATCCATCACAGGGCACGCGCACACACACACACACACACTATGGGCAATTTGGGAACGTGAATTAGCCGAATCTGCATATCTTTGGACTGTGGGAGGAAACAGAAGTACCCGGAGGAAACCCACCAAGCACGGGGAGAACATGCAAACTCCATGCACACAGATCAGAGGCAGAAATCGAACTTGACCAGGAATGGAACCCGGACCCTGGAGGTGCAAGGCGACAGTACAAACCGCTAAGCCACCCTGCCACCTAATTACATTAAATTTTTGTCATTATAATGTTAGAAATAGATAAAATAAAGCTTAATACAAATTTCAAATCAGATTTTAAAAACTAATGAACAAGCAAACCTTAAGAAAATAAAGAGCCTCTGGATAGTGGAATTTTAAACCTTAACCTGTTTCTTTAGGACACTTCTGTACTGTTCACTGGAAAAAATGGAAGGGGTTGCAACGTCTGTGCTTACGTCACTGAAGCTGTGTCTTCTCTTCTTACGCAAATACTATGGCAGCTATGAGATTTCTAAGCAGTCAGGATTGTAACTCAGGCATCACCGGCTTTGGATATATGAACATAAATGTGCTCTGGTGATTTAAAACGTGACGTCAAGCTCTAATGAGTTTTCAATCCCTAATCTGAACATTTTACCTGTCTGTTTCAGGCTGAACTGAAGACAGCTCTGAAGCCACTGGCTGGTAACTCATTATTCATTATTCCTTCAGAACTTGGTTTAGTTTAAGGGTCAGATCTGTTTAGTCCCTCATCTGCTGGCTATATTTATCCAAACCACTCTTATAATTCCTCGGCTGATGTGAACATAATCAGGTGCCACATGTCCTAAACATCCTTTGCACATGATCCTGCCAGACAAAGTCACTAATAACCTCTGATTTGATCTCTTCCTACTACTTTGGTTTCACTCTGATGTTTACACACCACTCGTTTGTATTATCGCCTACTGAAGATCCA
Organism: Platyallabes tihoni; assembly: GCA_030068045.1. Taxonomy (NCBI): domain Eukaryota; kingdom Metazoa; phylum Chordata; class Actinopteri; order Siluriformes; family Clariidae; genus Platyallabes; species Platyallabes tihoni. Next base: position 31,503,262 of record JAQQZS010000023.1, read on the forward strand.
CTGAATATGCAGATGTATGCCGAGTGACGACTAGATCAAGAGCCAAGTTGGAAGTCAGAGTCCTCATGCATAACAAGAAGAGGCTGAGCTCTCAGGAGGGGAGGGTGGAGCACAGTAATCCTATATGAACCTTGCCGTCAACGCTGTACGCTCAAAAGACACAATGTCCACCAAGCGCTCTGTCCACAAAGATGACCTGTCCTGCCCGATATGTGGGAAAGTTTTCCAAGAGCCGGTGGTGCTTTTCTGCAAACACAGGTTCTGTAAGCCCTGCTTGGAGAGCATCTGGGGTGATGGTGCTGGGGCCTGTGAATGCCCACTCTGCTGCCAGCCGGCATCCATGGGGGAACTCGTAGTGAACACAGTGCTCAAGAGAACATGTGAGGGTTACCTGAAAGAACGACGCAAGAGCAACCCCTTTGCGTGCAAGGAACATGGAGAATCTCTGACCTTATTCTGTCTGGAAGATCTACAGCCTGCATGTGTCGAGTGCAAGGAATCAGGAAGCCACAAAGCGCATAGGTTATACTCTGTGGAAGAGGCGTCGCAAGACTGTAAGGTATGTTTAGATGAAAGAACGATTAAGAGTCTAGAAGGCATCACTATTTAAGAGTGCGGTAAACAGGTATTCCTGGTATTTGCTCTCAATTTATGAGACATAAATACATCGGGCTTGGGAATGCATTCGGTAGAAATGCACCTGCTGAAGACTTACAATACACTAATGATGAGAAATTCGATCTGAAACCACATGTTCTAGCTTTCTTTCTTCTTCAGATCAGCCAAGTGACAGACCTGCTACTGCACAAAAAGAACTAATGTATAACACACATATGAAATGACATTATAAAAAACCATTAAGATATTAATGAAAGATTTGGCTTGATCCTGTTACTTAGAAACTGATATTGCTGGAACTTCTCCAGACTTTAACCTCTACCAAGAATATCCCTATATTTGTACTCTCGTCCTGGCAGGGAGTCTCCTAAAAAAGCTGAAACCGGATTCCGGTGCTTTCTCAAGTGTTCATCACTCACCATTCTAGCTGACAGCACCTACCCTCTTTGACTTTGTGACTTGGGTCAGGCAGAGGAACGTCTTTGCTTGCGTCACTGAAGCCATGTGTTCTCATCTTACAAATGCAATGACGGCTATGCGATTCCCAAGCAGCAAGGATGTACCTCATCATGCACCATGCTTTAGCTATATGGACATAAATGTGCTCTGGTGGTTTAAAAAGTGACGTCAAGCCGTAGTAAATCTTGAAACCCAAATCTGAACATTTTACCTGTCTATTTCAGGCTGAACTTAAGACCGCTCTGAAGCCACTGCAGGACAAGCTGAAGTTCTTCAGGAATGTTAAATCCACTTATGATCTAACAGCAGAGCACATTAAGGTACTGTTCTTTCTTACTATCAGAAACTTCTGGGCTAACAAAGAATGTTCGCTAAGCCATCAAGTGTAATTCCACTGTGCACAGATAATTGTAGGGAAGGGTGGAATGTTTTCAATTATAAAAGAAGGCGTGCTATAATTTTTTATTACAGAGACAAGCAGAACATGCAGAGAGGCAGATCAAAGAAGAGTTTGAAGCACTTCACAAGTTCCTGCAAGAAGAAGAAGCTGTCAGAATCTCCGAACTTAAGAAAGAAGAGGCGGAGAAAACCGAGACCATGAAGGAAAAGATTGATGAGATGGAAAATGAAATCGCATCTCTGACAAACACCATCAGGTATATTGAAAAGGAGATGAGCTCTCAGGATATTCTGTTCCTCCAGGTATGAATTCGATTTTGAATATATACTTTATCCAGTGGCCTTGTTAATATTATAATATAAAAGATTTTTCAACCAATTATTATTAGTATTTCTAACACCAAAAAAGTTTTTTTTAAAATTCCTTTCTAGCATTACAAGGAAACCATAAAGAGGTATGATGACCTTCAGAAGAGTCTCTCTCTCTCTCTCTCTCTCTCTCCCCCTGAGACACCCATTACTTGTATATTTGACGTTCCATAATCCATTAAGTAATTTTCTTTCACCACTTTGTGTAGAACTTGGCACATGCCCCAGGAACCACGGATGATATCAGGGTCTTTGGTTGAAGTAGCCAAACATTTAGGCTCTTTAAAATTCAACGTCTGGGAGAAGATGAAGAATATGATTGAATATAGTAAGTCTTCAGGGTCATTTAGCAGTTACGGATATTGATTAAGGGTTTGGTTATTTTTATGTCTCATGTTATAACCTGACAACCTAGAATAGCTGACACTAACCAAAAGCACTGATGAAAGATTCTTATTTACAGCCTGCTTGAAATGTACTTAAGTTAGTGATTGAGCAACCACATTCATGATTTGAAAAAAAAAAAATCAAATTGCAATTATTTTGACTCATAGTGTATTACGAATGCGATGTGAACTGTAAAATTAAATGTTACCAAATTCAAACGTATTTATTCACCAAATTAACACCAAATAATAGCACAAGTGATCTTAATAAGAGGATGTCGGGCCATATTTATTATATCACTTCAAAAATATATAAACAAATACCTAATACAATACAAATACTAAATTTACTCTATTCCTGACTATGCATATATTAATTGCAAAAAATAGCTGCATTTTGTGATGAAATAATTGCACACATCCATATAACGATTTCAACTTCTATGAGATCTAAGATTAGATAATATCGCTGTCAACACCATCGTCCTCATCGTATCCCAGATCCCTAACTAATCAATCATTTGATGTAACATAGTACAACTGCATTGAGTAGCTTCACTCTAAACACTTACCATACAGGTTCAAACCCTGAAATTTTTGTGCTTTTAAACACCACATCGACATTCTACCACTAGCAATTTCTTCTTATTTGGGAAATCAGACAATCTTTAACATCTCATGGGATTGACAAAGATACAGCACAAACTTGCACTAGAATGTCTACACACGGTTTCCTTTACGGTTGAAAAGAAAAAAGCTCAAATCTTTGTAGCCTCCAGGATGGGCTTCTAAAAATTTATATATGGTATTAAACATACAATAATTTCAGGGTAGTCCAAATATCTCACTTGGATTACACCGCTAACATTTAAATAGCAGTCCATTTTGCATTAATCTGTTTGAAAGATCTGATGTTAAGCTTTTTTAAAACAGACAATGGGATTGCAACAATGGCCAACCCCACCTTTTTTTTTTTTTTTCCAAAACATTTGCAGCTCCTGTGATCCTGGACCCGAACACAGCAGCGAGCTGTTTCCAGCTGTCCCAGGACCTGACGACTCTTCAGTGCTGCTCCCAGATCTTCAAGCTCCCAGACAACCCTGAGCGCTTCGACGTCAGCGCAGAGATGCTGGGCTCTGAGGGCTTCCGCTCAGGCAAACACAGCTGGGAAGTGGAAGTCAAAAACAACACCTACTGGGTGATTGGGGTAGCCAGCGAATCGGTGAAGAGGAAGGGCAAGAACGTGCTGACGCCCGCACAGGGCTTCTGGACTATCCGGCTGCGGAACGGCGAGTACAAGGCTTGCTCTGCACCGTGGTCGTCGCTAACCATGAACAAGCAGCCGGACGTGGTGAAGGTGGTGTTGGATATGGACAGGTCAAAGGTGGCTTTCTATGACGCACGAGAGAGGACGCCGCTCTACACGTTCACCGACATCATCTCACCAAGAGTGTTTCCTTACTTCTGCAGCGCCTGCAAGGAACATCCACTCAGAGTGCTTCCAGCATGTGTGTATGTTAAGGTGGAGCACTAGACCGGAGAAAACCCTCCCACACAAACACACACACACACACACACACACACACACTTCTGACCACATTTACATTACGGGGTCAGATAGTCATTTACTGCCACAGGAAAGTGACAACTTCAAATGCAGTTACCTGAAAGTGCAAAAGTTTTTAGCACATCCTTACATAATGCACAATAAAAAACATTTATTGTAAAAGATACTTAGTGTGTATTAATATTTTCTAATTGATTCTCTATTGGTAAGTCACAGACAGGCAGTGAAAGACAAAAGATAAAATATATGTTTTTCTTATAGTGATGAATTTTTTTTACTCAAAATTAGTTTTCGTTATAATTTTTAATAGTAAAATTTAATTTTACTTTTGCATTATTAAAATCATGATCTTGCAACAAATAATAAATTGGAAAATACTTAGACATAACAGGCATTATAAGAATATTGATATTCTTTTTTATTATAATAATAATAATTATTATTATTCAACATATTGAATCTTGACTGTATCTTTATAATTTTGATACAAGTGAAGTTTCAAAATTTGTACCAATGTTAAAAAATGTACAAATTAAAATGTAAATGAAAAGAAAATATTTATTTTACACCTTTATTTCATTTTTTTGTTATAAAATTAGAGTTTTTTTAAACACACATTTTGTAAAACCATGCTCCTATACATACTGTAGTAATACACTGTAGAATGTATTGTTATAAAAAATTTTTTGTCATATCGCCCACTCCTACTTTAAATACACTCAAATTAAGCAAAATGTTCTCATTTATTATGTTTTGGATTTCGTTATAAAATCAGACAAAAAAGTCAAGCTCTTCCAAGAAGTATGTTTTTAAAATAAGTTTTATTTTAGTTTATCAATTTAAATTCACATCATGTTAAAACAGAACAAATGTCAGTGCTGATGAGCCACAGAGTGTAACAGGGTAACAGTAACCTCCATATTAATTGTTCTATAATGAAAGATTATGTTCTGATAAATTCAATGAGGAGTGATTTAAGGCACTTTTGTATTAAAATGTCTTTAGAAATATCCATCTAAAAACAAGTTGACACACGCACACACAATCTGTGGAAAATCATCGATGTTAGTGTTTTTGTAACCCAGACAGGGATTATTAATAATAAAGTAAACTATATGCTCCCTTTTTAGGAAGGTTTTATGTATTGCTTAAAAGTATTTGTCTCTAAAACAAAAGTGGTCAATAAAGGATAATATAATCTTGAGAGATTTGATCGTTTGTGCTGCCGGGTCGTTACTCAGGTAGGACAATGATGCAAGAAAATCACCAGCTCCAGTGTTCAAGAGAATATTTCTCATCATGTACACGTGGAGTGATGTAACACTTCTGTTCGGCATTAAATCAACACACAGGCATAATCTGACCTCGATTAAAAGTAACACGTCTCCAAATAAAAGGCAACCCGTCAGTGAGCTTTTCGCTGGTAACACAACGTCCCGCTGAGGGACCCTTCCAACTGATGTGCGTCTCATGCAAAAAGGCACAATTTACACGCTGTAAAATGTAAAAATTAACACTTTTTTAAAAATATTGTGCTATTCAGTTAAACAATGCTAATCGTTAAACGTTTTCTTCCTAAATCCTAGCAATCAATCCACAGCAGAGATCCTGCTTTGTTTTTGCATCTCAATAACTGATCCCTGAAATGCTACTCCTTTACCCGACATGCTCATGTTCTCTTACAGAGCTATTCTACCTTCCACTAAGGCATTATACATTTCCTCAGTCACCCCTTCATAGCGTCCTGCTCTGGAGTTCAGAAAGTAGATGCGGTCGGCTGTGATACGGGGGTCAAATCCTTCCTTCTGTAACCTGGTCTTCTGAATTTTAAATGTTCCTGTGGGAAGAAACGATATCGACATATAAGCGTGTGGCCGAATGCAGTAATTACAGACTGTAGATTTGTTGTTTCTGGTTTATTTAACATTTATGGAAGGTGTTTGAGGTTTGTAAAAATCTGAGATAAATCCATAACTTCCGTAGTCTTTTTCAACAAGGAAGTCTTCAGGACAGATAGAACAGGCTCCTCTTTAATATGGAAAGCTGTGTAGTCATTTGGTGGAGGAATGACTGTTTTTAGCTGCATTGGATTTAACATTCGATATAGCGCAGGATAAAAATCGTGCAAGGAAGACGTGTGTCACTTGCTCACTGTATTTGCTACTTCTAAAAATAAAATAGCTAGCGCATATCTATGCATGCTAATAAAAGTACTGTGAAAGTTTGGTCAAATTCCCATGAATTGTTTAGGAGGAGTTGCGGATAGAGGAACGAATATAGTGATGGCAACGATGGCAACCTGATGGAGCAGGGGCAAAAACTGCTGACCTTCCCATAAGTAACTCAGTGTCTTATCCTTCTGAGCTACCGTACCCTTGTATGGTACAGAGCACCCGCAAATTGTGAAAAAACTTTGAATGTGGTCACAAAAATTAATATAATGCCAATTATTGTATGCTCCATATATGCTCCCAAAACACTTTAATTCTATTTCAAGCTCAGCTTAATACATTACCCTTAAAAAAAAGAATGTAAAATTAAACATGTATACTGTACATTACTGTACTGCTGTGTTTCCTTCAGTGCTAAAATGTAAAATACAGATGTTACCCCTATATGTACTGTAATTCATGGAAGCGCGTTTTCTTTGGTATGCGTTTTCGTTTTCTTTGGTATAAGTACTGTAGGGTAAATTCAGTAATAATTCACCATCCCAAGCAGCGTTTTTCTCTACGGTTGCTTTGTGCTTTGTACGACTGAGGTCGCTCTCTTAAGGACTGACTTTGTGGGAGTCGACTTTACACTGGACGAAAAAAAAACAACATTATATTTGGTAAAAAGTTAAGCAACTAATATACATGCATGCTTTCTGAAAAAGGTGTGGACAAGTTTGTTTACATTCATATGACTGGTTTGGGAGAAGTTAAAGATAGAAGATTTGACCCTCCCCTTTTTGTTCAAATTTTTTTAAAGAAAAAAATTAAATGTATTGTAAAGCATGAAAACATGGAAATATGCTTCCTAATAAAGATCCTCTCAAGGCTAAATTCCCTTAAATTAGTTTCAAAGGACTTGCGTAAAGAAGAATAGTTTGAAGGCAGATGATAAATGATGTAACTCTTATATGAAATGCGTAAAGGCTGTGTGAGGTGAGGCAGTAACCCACCTGTAGTGTCGACTTGTGGAGAGATGCGGAGGAAAACTGGCCGAGCGTATGGGGGCAACACCTTCTGGACTTCTCTGAGAAACGATTCACAGTTGAAGCTCCCTGCGGAGTCAGCGATAGCAGCCATTCCCGCTTTCCCCTCCACGCCTGTAATTTACACATCACTTAAGTAAATCCCTTCACAGGTCAGAGCTGACTTCACATATTAATGAGTGGACACAGTGACTGAATCTACTTGACTATGAAATTATGTACAAACATATATCACTACTAGAATCCATTTTTTGTTTGTTCCTGAAAGAACGCCCTCACCAGGCACGGCGACTCCGTACACTGCCACATCCGTCTGGCCCAGCAGGCTGCTCAGAGTTCCTTCCACTTCAGTAGTGGAGACGTTTTCACCCTTCCAGCGAAAAGTGTCCCCGCTGCGGTCCCGGAAGTACATGTAGCCGAGTTCATCCATCACCAGAACATCACCTGATGTAATAATGTATTCAATAATGTAACGAGGTGCAATGCTTTCCTTTCAGGTCAGAATAATCATGAAAGCAGATGAGTGATGTATTCAAGTGTTGTATCAAGGGTGTAAAAAAAGAAACAAACCCCCTTTCATGCCTGTCAGCTAGCTAGCTCACAATTACTTCCTGTTGAAGGTGCTTTCAGTAAAACTGGCGACCTTTCTTTCTTTTCATCTTAATCTGACAAGCATACATATTATAAGTTATCATAAATTAAATTCCTGAAAAAGTACTGCTTATTATATTATATTATTTTATGCTGTTGCTAGCTGCTCTTTGGTAGCTACTGTATAGTGGAACTAGGAAGTGATAAACACAGACACAAATACATTCCAGTGCTTTATAGGAAATATAAACTCCTGGAATACTGCTTGACCAACCAACATACAGACCCACGACTAACTGTTGTACAATGAAGAACATCGAAAATTGAAAAAACAAAATCAGGTCCCACAACAATACTGTGATAATCTTTAGTTAAAAAGTGATTTACCTGACAGGTAGGCGGAGTCATTTTTCTTAAAAACATCATGGACGATCTTCTTCTTGGTGGCCTCCTGGTTGGCGTAGCCGTCAAAGCGGCGCAAAGGGTCCTTCTGGTTTATTTTGCCCACCAGCAGCCCGGGTTCTCCTGAGAATGAAACGGGGAAAAAGACGGTTAACTGATGAACTGAATAACATGGTTTGGAAAACAGACAAGGCGTGGATTGAACCATTTTTAGACCAGCAGTATAATGCTTCCTATTCAAGATGGGGGTCGCGTGTGTCCAGGCTGTTTCTCCACATGAATGAACATTGAATTTCTAATAGTGTGATAAGCAGTATACAAATAAGACGTCAGCAGCAGCCTTGAAACACATCTGCATCTAAAAAACAAATGTTTATGTTCTACTTGTGTTTGTATTAATGAAATACGTTTAAACTCAATTGATAAATTTCATGCAATTTTAGGTCATTACACATGCTTCCTTAATAACCCATCTTATTAATTATTTTATTTAATTATTTATATTAAAATCGAAGAATGGATCTTAAATGTTGTGTTTAATGTTTCCTGGATTTGAACTTCATATAAACCTTAGAAGTAAAGGCGTATCATATAAACAGTATGACTAATTATTTAAACGCCAACAAATGTGGAAAGTGTTGCAAACAAGCTTATAGAGCAGAGACCCTTTTCATTTATCTATATTATATAATATATAGGTTGATATGCCAACCTACAGACATCACATTGTTTCAGCTCTGGTGCGCCCTCTAGTGAGTAAAGCATTTAAGGTATTAATATAAGTATGTAAAATCGACTTGGTGTGGAGTGATAATGAGATTACATCTACAGACTTCCAAAGGATGGAGAACTCACCTGGCTGACATGGAACACAAAGTCCGTGCTTATTCCTCACCAGCTCCATGGTCTCCTCGTTCACCTTCACTAGACGGATGGGGTAGACGTTCGGCAGAATCATGCTGTTAAAGCCACACGAGCCCACCTGCAGACAAGAGTAAAGCACGAATAAAGCACCTAAAGTCGTCCCATCGTTAATAAATGCACACAAGGTTGCGAGGTTGATATTAACCCTCTTCATTGTAGTATTTACAAAGGAACAAATCATACATGATTCATACATGAATGACTGGGCCAGTTGTCTGACACGCAAAAGGTATATTCATAGATTAATAGTCTATTTCTATTTCAAATGCATTGAAAATAACTAAGATACTAATAATACAATATTTACAATAAAACGCTATGCGTTCAGGGTTTATTATTTAGCTTGAAAGTCATAAATTTAATGTAAGCAAAAATATTTTTCAAATAAACAAATAAAAACCAATCTACAACAACAAAAAATTAAACATGTGGATCTGGCAACAGTGATCACATGTGCCACAAGTGCTGGAATCTATGGCTCTGATTTTGTGATTTTTATAAATAGCACTGTGACTGCATTGTATAATGTTTACCAACTTATCTATTTACAAATTAATTTCTTAATTTAATGTTTACTAATTAATTAACTTAATTTACACAAAAAAACCCCTGAATGCTTAAAAGAGCAGCTTGGACCACAGACTCTTATTGAGCCACTCCAGACCCTGACCTTGCCGTCCATGTTGGCGATGCTGCAGTTACACTCGGTGGCTCCGTAGAACTCGCCGATCTGTTTAATGCCGAAGCGCTGAGTGAAGGCCTCCCACACACTGGGGCGGAGCCCGTTACCCACAGCCAGGCGCACGCGGTGCCCACGCTCTGATGGGCGCACAGGCTGAGACAGCAGGTAGCGGCAGATCTCACCGATGTACTGCACCACCTGGAGGAACGCAAGAACATCAAGCAGTGTGACCGACTGCACATAAAACTGGTTATTAAACATTAACATAAACATTATTACTAATACCACCACTACTACCATATAATTAAAGCACTAGTGTTAACTTATGTACTATAAATACTATTACTGTGTCTACTACTATTATTACTAAGATTATTACCAGTATTCTACTACTACCACTACTATTAGTACTACTAATACTCTGTTATTTTTGTTACTACCTTCACTACTATTATTTCTACAAATACTAGTGTTGCTACTACCCTTTCTTTGACTAATATTACAACTACTTATTAATGCTTTTTTCCACATTTAGTGCTACTATTATTAATTGTAGGGATTAATTTCTTTTTAAATTTAATTTCTAGTGTATTTCATGATATTATGTGTGCATGAGAACAGAGTGCTTTCTTTCTTTGACCTCGACACGCT
>JAQQZS010000023.1:31537539-31548385 GCA_030068045.1 Platyallabes tihoni
AAGCATGTGGGGATCACCGACTGAGATAAAGAGATGTTGAATATCTCAGTGAACACAGGTGCTAGCTGGTCTGCGCAAGCTCTATCTATCTATCTATCTATCTATTCTTGCTCCCATCCACCAATCCATCCATCCATCCATCCATCCATCTATTCATTCACTCTGTCCATTAACCTTGAGCACTTTCTTTTTTATTTTGTGATTTGTATGAATGAGACCTTACAAGGTTTTAGAGGAAATGTAAAAGTTATAGTCCATGTTTTATTATACACATAAAACTAAGTGTACATCATCATTAAAATGTTACAAAATGTCAATTCATGTTCTCCAAAGGAAAGAAAATGGAATTAGCCAAAATAAGGGAAATTGGCAAAGAAAATTGCAATCAATGCATTTCCACTGCTAAGATTGAATTGTTTATGTAAGGATTAGGACACTTGGGCATGTCAGCGTAATCAACAAAGGGGTGGTGTGATGAAGCTTAATTATGGAGTTAATTGATTTTTTTTTGTTTGTTTTATTCCTCCTATAACTAAAGTGCTTTTCTAACAATTAGATTTGTTTTTCCACTTTTTATCATGCTTTTATATATTAAAAAAACATATTTCCTATCATGTTTCATCACACAATTATCCACATAAATAATTATTTATTCTTGTTGAACATCTGTAATCATACTGTATCGCTTTTACTATACAGTAGCAGTCATTCCCCTTAGCAACTTCTTTTACTCTTTCACTCTTATTTATTTTTTTTAATTAATAATAAAAATCGCATCTTTTCATCTAACAGAGAACCCAGAAAGACTAATGAAATGAAATGAAATGAAATGAAATTAAATTAAATTAAAGATTAATAAAGACTAATGTTTAGACTGTGCCATGTCAGGAAAAAAATTGCACTTATCAAAGTACTGATGTGGAAACTAACAACACAATAACAAAAATGCGATAAACGAGTAAAAGGCTTAAAGGCACTACTTAAAGTTGTGAGAATAAGTGGTTCTCGTACTCTTTCAGTCCCAGAACAGATCAAATTTAAAGGAAAAAACAAAAACAAAAAAACTATTTAGTCATTAAGAGCGTCAGCCATTTCTGAGCATTTATAAATATTAGCCATCATAAATTTAGTAAGTGCTTCTACACCTTCAGACCAACACAGTCATCTTGTCATTATTTTGGGCTTTCACACTTTTTTTTCCGTTTCTGAAAGAACAGCAACAGCCCACTTTTTCTCTTTTAGCCTTGTCCAAAATGACACCCCACAGCACAATGGCTGAAAATGAAACTCTTACCTGAGTGAAAGAATAATCAGCTTAGCTTTTGAAACTTGACATACTGTGATATGCGGAAGATATCTCTCCTTCCCTTTCTCCACATGCCTTGTTGTGCATTTTGTTTTTTTGTTTTTTCTTTCCTCTTAGACTTTTTTTTTTAAATGTAAACATTTTTTTTGCCAACAATTTGGAAGACTGAACAAATTTTCCATATAATAATAGGCACAGGACAATGGAATTGTGATAGTTTTTTTTTCTCCCTCAGAGGTGTATAATGGAAGGATGTTTAGTTACATGAAGTAAACATCTGATTTAAAGACAGTGACAAGTCCTCACTGCTCTTGGAAAAAAAACAATGAATATATTTACACTGGGGCTACCCAGACAACAAATTATGATGGTGACCAGATTTTTAAAAATGAAAACAAAACTGATCAGTATGGCGACGAGACACATGTTCTGTATACTGATGGTAGAAAAGGTCCTCCTTGTTCAGTTAAATAGAAACATGCATTCAGAGCAGAGCATTATGATAAACCATTTATGTTGTCCTGTTATTATGAGAAGATAAAATTATTAGAAGTTTGTTATCGTATGTATGTAGTTTTTTAATGCATGTTAAGCATCTTAATTGCAAATATATCGCAACAGATAAAGATCATTACAAGAGTCGAGGTTCTTCACTCACCTTAGGTGCTTGGGTCAGGTTCTCAGATTCGCTTCCCCCTGTTTTGCAGCCACGCCTCATCCCTCTGTAATGCTCCAGGCTATAGTCTCTCTCTCTCTCTCTATGCCCATCTTCTTTTTGTCATTTCATTTCTGTTCACTGTCCACGTTCCTTCTTTGTCTCTCCTTCCCTCCCCCCCTTCTTCTCTCCCTCCTCTTTCTACCTACATTTCTCGACTCTATCTCACACCCTGCTTGTCTTTACCAAGCCACACTTTCAGGCTGCTCCTTTCAATTTAAAGAAAACCTTAATTATTTTTAGCAGAACGTAGCCCTGAACTATACATACTATGTCAAAGCCATTTATCTCTGCACTAATGATTTTATTAGACAGCAAATTGTTTCATCTTAGAAAATATTTTTAAATTGAAGTTTGGAAGTGCAGCACATTGGAAACAATTAGCTTGGTGTAATAGTGTGGTGTAATGAGCAGTTGGCTTCCTCAAGAGATTCAAAAGACTGCAAAGCTTTTCAATTCTGCAAAACACTGCAAAGCTTTTCAATTCTCTTCTTAATAATTTAAGCAGGACAATGATAAGCTAATCATGATGCAATTCCAATTTATATCAATAAAAGTATTTAGGATGCTAAGTGGTCAACATCTAAATCCCTATCAACACATATATTGCAATCAAGTATACTGATAAGAAATCGAGAGGAGGAACAATGCGCATCCTGGCTCTAAGTAAGCCTGCCATGGAATGAGTTAAATTTGACCAGCAGTGATAAAACCTCACATCTCAGATCCGTGACTTGAATCTCACCTGAATCACAAACCTACTGTATTCTGTCTATCTTTTGCTGATCTCAGATTCTATAGCTTGGATTCCTGTGCTTTCTACTGCAATAAACCTCAGTCGATATTGGTAGCCTGGGTAAAGTCATCCAGCACAGACTCTTTGTCACAAACCCCTGTTATTCTTTTTTTGTTGTTGTTTCCATGTTGTCATGTTTTCATGTCGCATTTTCTCACGTTTATTTTCTATGATTCATTTTCTCACTCTGTATCAGCCTGGTCTTTGTGTCTGTGTGTGCGCGCGTCATTGGACACCGTGCCACACACACACACACACACACACACACACACACACACAGACCCCTCCTACTTTCGCCTTCACAGACACACAGACACACACACACTCTTTCTCTCTGCTCTACACAGAAACACTGCTCTGTCGATTCTTTTCAAAGGTAAAGTACAGGTTAATTTGTTTTATTTTTACTTTACTGCAGTGATTCCATAAGTGTGTCGCTCAATCGAGTGTCATTAGAGAGATTTCTTGTTTATTTTTCCAATAAAACGGTGTTTCTGTTGTGTGCGCACGTGTGTGTGAAAAGAGTGGAGGAAGGGTAACTGTGTAAGACGAGAAGGGGGAGAGGGAGAGGGGTTCCTTACTTTAGCTTCACGCACGCACACACACAGCGCCTCCTGTGTATAGGTAAATTGCAGATTAATTTGTTTTATTTTTACTTAATATTTTGTGTTAATTATTTTTATGTATTTATGTTTTTGGGCTGTGGAACGAATAATTTGGGTTTCCATTATTTCTTATGGAAAAATTTGGTTTACGAGTATTTTGGAATATGAGCCTGTTTCCGGAACGAATTATGCGCGTAATCCAAGGGTCCACTGTATCATAAATGAATGTGATTGCTCATTGGTGGTGAATTTGCAACCACAAATAATCAACAGTAGAAATCAGTGTTATGTTTAATAGTGAAAGAAAGAGTAGTTCCACATGCAAAATATGACTCCAAACTCCAAAATTCCTACAAACTCGATAGTCAGGTTTTACTGCTCCAATATGCCTTATAAGTAAGGCTGACAGTCCCTGTCATGGCTTGATTCTCCAGTCTTTATCAATCTCAGTCTGACCTTGCTGTTTTACATCCCAGTTTAAAGCTTTTAATGGGACATAGCCAACTCATAAAAAATGAATGGAGGTCTTATTGAGCAAAGGAACAATGATTGAGCACTGTTTCAGTATGCAAGGTTTGATTCTGTAGTTAGGTTACTGTCAGCACTTTTGATCCTGGTTGGTTTCTTCCAAACTTGTTAAAAACAGAGTGATAGATGGATTGGTGGTGTGAAACTGCTATGAGCGGTTAATGAATGTGCCAATGTGTGTAGTGGTCTGAGTAGGCATCCTGTTCTGGCTGTATTCCAACCTTGTGCACAGTATTCCTCGGACAGTCTTGAAATCACCAAATACCAGAAGATAATTTAAAAAAAAATTTTTCTTGCTGACTTTTTTAATCTTGTGAAGGCAATGAATGGCTGCACCCTGTATTCTGCACCCTGCCTTCACCCCCTTCACCAAGCACAAAAAGACAATAAAGGCAAATGTGTGTGTGTGAAAGTGCTTATGTCTGTATGAATAAAAGTGCACCTGTGTTCACTGCACCCGCGCATCCATGTGACCGTGATTTCAGCGCCCACTAAAAGACTTTACAGGCTGGTAAAAATGATAAGATGGATATCTAAGATGGATGTCAGACTATAAGATATGATCAAATTCCACAGAACCGGAGGCCAGAAGGTTGAAAATTTTTGGTCACCCTGGTTCCAAGTTGGTGCACTTATAATGCCAAGAGAACATTATTGTTATTAATTCTGCTACGACTGCAGATGATTCACTGAGTGCCTACAGAGAAGTGCTGTTCCATGCTATTTTTTTTGTCACACTTCACTGCACTGTGCATTCCTGGGAACAAAAAAAAGTCAGATTGTTCAGATTTTTTGCATGCAGCACTTGAATGATGCCAGAGGCGAAAATAGTCTGGTGTTGTCATTAAGAGAAAGAAGTAAACATCTATCATTATTATATCCAATTATCATTGGATTTTTTCTCCAGTGTATTTTATAAAATCAAGTCAGTAAAATCTGACACATTTGATGTTTTAAGGGACATCATTTGCAGCAAGCTATCAGTTTGTAACAGTGTTCCATATTTCACAACCCAGCTTGCATTTAATGGTCAGAGAGGGAGAGCGAGAGAGAGAGAGAGAGAGCCTAACACATAAATTTTCCCAGCAGTGTCCAAATTGGATTGCATTTGCTGTTTGAGATAAAGATGCTATTTATGAGGAATCAGATATTTGCAGTATTATCAGTTGTCTGGATTTAGAAGTCAGGAAGTCATATCCTCAAAAGGTCAAACCTGTTACTAAACCAGTTAAGTGCTGCCTTTATACAAGTAACTCATTTGATGTCTCAGTGTTTTAATTGATCCCATTGATTAACAACCCGTGGCATAGGCGACAACACGGAAGTCCTGAAACATGCCATTCCTCAAGTGTCCGCTTGGGACTGGCCCCGAAAGTGTGTCAATCCCCATAGAATGCCATGTTAAAATGTCCAACTTTATAACAGAAATAAACATGTTTACAGCCAGGTCCAAGAAACAGTTTTGGGCCCCCTTGCTAGATTTACTGTAGCCAGATTTCATGACAGTTGTATAGTGGGTGAATCCTTATGTAATTCATCAGTTAAATTATCTTAAGCCATAAAATAATGCGTAACCGCTAACTGTCTATGAATTGGATTAATCTGAGATTAAAAATACTGTTTACAAATAAAAAAAACCTTTAAGACAGCTACGAGGAGTAAGTGTGCCAGCAAAACCAGTTCAAGGTCAGATTGTAACACCCATAGACGTAAAGACAAACCTAACACCACACCATGTGACCTTCACATCTCCTGTTCATGGAAACACACACACAAAAAAAAAATTTAAAGAAAAAACTGAAAAAGTATGGCTTTTATGAAAGTGTGGCTAGGAAAAAAAACATTCTCTCAAACAATATAGGACATGACTTTGTCATGAAAAAGTGTCATAAAAAAACATTTAAAAATATTTGCTCATTCCTGATTTTTTCTTTTTGCACATTTTGTCAAACTTAAATGACACATAATTAATCACAATTTTAAAATACTTAGATTTACTTGTATTAAAAATGTGCAGTGGTTGAAAAGAAATGCATGGGAAACTAGTAAGAGGAAACAAATGAACAAATCTTAAATTAAAATCTCTCGAATGGTAAACTCCATGTATGTCATCTCCTTTTTAACTTGGCTAGCGCAATTGGCTAACACATACAGTACTTTGGCTAAATGTCTTTCTTCTGTTTTTGACACGCTCAGAGTGAATGAATGCAGTTCTGACTTGACGTGGGTATGATGTGGTGTCACACCGAGGTCAATAGGGTTACTAGCTGATGTCTGGTGGTTTCCAGTAAGTGCAATAAAAGTAGCTTCTGCCAAACTGCCTCACTTTCATAGCCTTTTCCGGTGTCTAACATTTAATGCATTCCTGTAAAAATAGTTGAAGGTAGCTCAAGCACACAACTTTTTTTTTTTTCAAACTTTAATCTGGAAACTTTTAAAAATAAAATTAGCTTTTCAGCACAACTGGTGATGTTTCCTCAGTCATTTTATCATCTACATTAAACGTTCCATTATCACTCACAGCCAGGTAACTGCGCTCTGTGCTGCGTTTATAGGAAGCCAATAGGGTCATACTTAGTCATATAATTAATTTGTGTTAAAAAAAATAGTAATGCATTAAGATTTCTAGATTAATTACATGAGTTAACACATTAATACTGATGCTTATTGACAGCTAATATACAAACTTATCATGTCTGTCAAGCATGGTGATGATTTGAACTTGCTCAGAGACCTGGGAAACTGCACTTTATACTAGAATATTCTTGTGAATATGTGAGGTCATCTGTCCAGATCAAGCTGGGCTCAAATTGGATCATACATCCCAATAACACCAGCAAATTGAAATCCGAATTGCCAAAGTAGAAAAAATATGCTTCCTCAACCAGACCTCAACTCTGTTGAGACACTGTGGTCGGGTCTAAAGAGAGCTGTGCATAAACAAAGAATTTCAAACATCAGTGAACAGAAGCAATTGTATAAAGTGGAGTGGCCAAATGGGAAATTTCTCCAACCCACAGAAAGTGTTTACTTCAAGCTATTGTTGCTAAAGGAAGAAGGATCTACTGGATTGTTGGAATGTTACTGGGTTATAGGGTGTACTTATTTTATAATAAGTTTTAAAGTTTTAACTTTTATAAATTTATGATATATTATGCATGTTTATAACATTCTCATGATTGATACAGTATACTGTAGATATGTGCATGCTATATATGCTGAGGTGTTGGTCTCATGTGCTAGCACAGATTTAAGTAAATTAGGGTCAGTGCCATTGTGAGCATCAAATCAAAATAGCCATTACTGTAATAAGAGCAATATTGGTTAGAAACAAAGAGGATAAAGGTAGGTTTTTGTTTTAAAGTGTAGTTTAAACATCCCAAAAGTATACGAGTCACTCAAGGTAAAAATGTTTGTGAAATCATACAAGAAAAGAAACAAATTTTTGTATATACAGTATATAGAAGGATATATTTTTGGGTCTCCAAAGAAATATGATATAAATGTATAGGAGAGACTTTTAACTGCAAACACGGTGAAACCTTAAATAAATAAGTTAACTTTTTAAACCATATTGGAGTATAAATCTTTAAAGCCATAATTTCTAATGAAAAAATATAAAAAAGGGAACTTGACAAAGTGTTGAAAAATGTTTAACTGTTCATAAAAGATGCAATGCTGTTCCATATCTTAGAGGAAGCATGAGTTATCCAACATCCATCCTTTCATATGAATAGGGTAAAAACATTATGTGTCTGGATTTTCAGTCAGCATGTTAACATTTGTGCATTTATTTAAAAAAAAGTACATTTTTTATTTTTATTTTCGGGCAGAATGCCCCAAAATGTACCTGACAGAATTCAGCTATAAACATATCTCATATACATACATATTACATCAGGATCTCCAGTCAGCAGACATTTCAATCCTCACACAGTAAATTGAGCCATAAACCCCAGCATATCTTACAGCACCATAACATCATATTGTCATTTACATTACGATACACATTTAGGCTGTATATTTTAATGACGATATAAAATACAGAAATTCCTTGAAAAAAAGGCACAGATTTGTTTCATAGCTCAGAAATACAACTGTTAGAATGATTTTAACAATATTGCAATAAAAAAAGTAGCTTTCAATAATTAAAGATCAAAATTAAATATTACAATAAATCTATTTAAAAAATTCCAATTGTGCACATCATATAAAAATACATCCAGGTATAAAGACATTTCTTTTGTTTTAATTATATTCTATCCCAGTCCTTTCTGCAGCACACACACTCAAGCACGTATCCGTGATCGTGCCCTTTGTTGCTGACAGTGATTTATTATAACTTGTCATGTACAGTACACGGTCTGTATAGAAATATTTCACCTTTATACTGTATCACATTGCAGTCTTATCGAATTCTCTATTCTTATCAGTCAGAAGATACAAAGCACCCTATTACATTACTGTTGCTGTCAGGAGTTCCTGTCAAGGGTCGGGGGTGGGATCAGGGTTATGGTTACACGGCAAATTCCCAGTGTTAAGTGAACACCCTACACTCTTTATTAAGGGGCAGTTGGACTCATATGACGTGTTCAATCAACACTAAGAATTTTACAGTGTATGGGAGATTCCAGTGTCAGGGGGCCCTTAAAAACGTTATGGCAATTAAAAAAAGGTTGGCTTTCTCAATGTTGACGGCCCAGTAGATTTGGCATTCAAGGGTAACAGAATCTCAAGGGCTGCCCCTAATTGCTATAGAAATAATTTACAGGTTTTGTGGTTGATCCATATAACTTACTTTTAAATATAGATTTGTTGATATGGAGATATTTTAACAGTATGAGGAGACGTTTATTTAACCTATTTTTGGAATGAGTCTCCAGTGTCAGTGGCAGGTTATTATTACTTCTTGGTAATGTTCTGTATACAGTATATATTTTGTCTTATTAACTTAGAGGCAAAAAGGCAAGACTGCTTATATTTTTAACTGCTATACTAACTAAACTTAGAGGAAAAATATAATGTGTAATTCTTTAATTAATAAAACATTGTAGTCACTGACAAATAAAATATTTGGACTTAAAGATAAATATTAATTATGAGTGGTAACCCAGATAGCAACTGGATGTGGGCCACTTCTGGCAAGGATGGGTCTCTTGAGGCCCACTTGTGGCACTGATGAGAAAACTAAATAATTAAGGAACACAAATCCTAGAAAGGTATAAAGACATGATTGCTTTGAATTGTTTTTAGATGTTTTTCCTATGAAAGTACAGCTGCTCAGGTAATAATGTGTTTGATAAATGTGTGTAAAGTGTTGTTTAAAAATTGTTTTTAAAAACTTGCTGATAAATAAGCGATAAGTGTTCAGGTGTGCTTTTTTCCCGCACTTTGGTAATGAAGCTTTAACCAGAGCAGGACTTTGACTTAGCAGATTATTGTTTCTGGATTTTCACTTGTAATTGAGCCTGGGATTAATTAGACTTGAGATCCATTAACCTGAGACTTAACTTGGATTTTTATGTACAAGGTCTTGACTGTTACAAAACAATATCATCGAGAACAACAAGAACAACAGAATCAGAAAGCAGCTAATTCACCAGATGAGCTTATGCTGAATGTGAACATAATCACAACAAACAAACAAACAAACAAAAAACAGCAAGGATGCAGACACGGTCATGTTTGCGCTATTTAAGTATATGTCCTTCAGATCCGCGACTCTCTTCTGTCATTAACGCTTTTGGACATCTGTGGAACCAGAAAGTCAGAGACAGAATTTACTGCTTAGACTAGAACAGATACTTTCTCATTCATGCCATCTCAGTCTTGGTTGATGGGTTTCTTGACCTGCACCGTCTAAAACAGTGTTTTCTGTGCTGAGAGATTTCCCTCTTCCTGCTTATTATCTAATACTCCAGTTTCACAGCGCTGTCACTGTCAGAACACGCTGCCCTGAAGCCAAGAGCATTTTCTTGATCAATAACGCTGCCAAACTCAGCACTGCACTCAAACTTTACAAACGATAACTAGTTAAAAATGATTTAAGCGCTGAGAGACTATCTTTAAATATTTCATAACAGTAGGTATATCAGTTTTGGCTTTGAGGAAAATACTAATGTTTGGCATTTCATTATTACAGAAATGATTCAAATGGGACAGAATTGGCGTTTTTTCTAGGTCTACAATAAAATGTTCTTTATTTCTACATCCCCATGAGCCTCCATGACAAATTCAGTATAAGTCTATACAAGGCTGACTTTAAAACGGAGCGTACCTGAGATTTGCTGGACTGGTTTGTGCTGAATTCAGAGTACGACATCTTCTGCAGTGTAGTCACACAGGTCAGGAATCGGATGTACTCATCTCTCACCTAATCACAGAAAAAGACAAGGATTTGTGAGGCAGCTGGATGTAACGAATACCAGTTAAACATCTGGAATTCGGGAAAAAAAAATTTATTGAACATTTCGCATTCAGACGTGAATCACTTTATTTGAATCCTTTACATTTAATTGCATCTCCAGTTCTAAGTTTTGTATTCCAGTGACGTTAACTGAAGTAAACAGACCTGTTTGGAGAGCAGACAGTGCATGATGAACACTAGCACCCCCTGCAGGCTGTTAAGGACTGTGAAGATATAGGACATGACCAGTGTTCCTTCATCAAACTGAAAACACCCAAAGATCCACATGGTGCCGAGAACACACAGCTGAGCAACGGCAGTGATGGTGAATGTCCTGTAGGGGGAAACAAAGAGCAAGAGTAGTACACAGTTTAGGCACAAATCTTGTTAAAAGGGAGGTCACACTTTAAAAATAAGATTAGATTAGATTAGATTCAACTTTATTGTCATTACACATGTACAAGTACAAGGCAACGAAATGCAGTTTAGG
>JAQQZS010000023.1:31566485-31582063 GCA_030068045.1 Platyallabes tihoni
ATGTGGAATTCCAATAAAATTGATTCATGTTTGTGGCTGTAATGTGACAAAATGTGGAAAAGTTCAAGGGGGCCGAAAACTTTTGCAAGCCACTGTAATAGTGGCTCTAAATGTAGATTTGATGTGGGGTAAGTTATTAAATACTGTTAGCAAAACATTTGAATTCCTATTCTATAGTAACACTATACAGTAGTTGGTATTCTTTAAATGCTTTAGCTGCGATACTGTAAATAATTTCTACAGCAACAGCTCATTTACAGGGACTTTTAAAATGAAGACATGTTTTAAGTTAAGACTTTCTTAAAGCCTTTTAAGAAAGGCTGGTGTGTTGATAGAGGAGGAAACAGAACCATATGAAAAGATACTTTTATTACTCTGTGAGCTACAGGACTACAGGAGTGTGACGTCAATTCAGGAAGAGCTGTTGTGTTTTGTGGAGAATATTTTGCCTCTAGGGGATTCCATGACCCTGTGCAACAATTAACTAAAAAATTAAAGGTTTTTTATTTACTATAATTTTTTTATACAGTAAATTGACATAATTAAGATTTATGTCAGATTTGTAAAAAAAAAAAAAATTAATTTAAAAAAAAGTCAGTGGTAAAACTGCAACTTTAGGTCTTCATGACAAGCTGCATTTTATGTGGAACAAACCAAATATAGACCAACAATATAATGTTAAAACTTTTATGTAATTCACTTTCTCATTCTTTATAGCGCTTATCGCTGGATCCTTGGAGCCCATCCCAGGGGACTCAACATAGAGTACACCAGGGATGGGGTGCCAATTCATTACAAGGCACAAGCCCACACACTACTGGCAGTTTGAAAATGCCAATTAGTCTACTGTGCATGTCTTTGGATTGTGGGAGGAAATCAGAGAACCTGGAATAAACAACCAAGCATGTGGAGAACATGC
This sequence comes from Platyallabes tihoni, assembly GCA_030068045.1. NCBI lineage: Eukaryota > Metazoa > Chordata > Actinopteri > Siluriformes > Clariidae > Platyallabes > Platyallabes tihoni. The sequence continues at coordinate 31,567,405 of JAQQZS010000023.1, forward strand.
AAACTCCATGCCACATACACACACACACACACACACACACACACACACACACACACACAGACCCGAGGCAGCATACAATTGACCCTGGAAGCTAGAGGATACCCACTATAACCACTACACCACCGTGCCACTTTTCAGGTAATTAAAATTACTTAGTTGTTGATAGCTTTTGCTATGAATTATTAAATTGTACTGTGCATTTTGGTTTATTGAGCACAGGGCTAGGCTTAGGGTGCTAAAAACAAAGCATAAATGATAAAAGAAGAAGATGATCAGTGCAACACACTAACACAGTAACACTAGTTTACAGGAACAGGGCTGGACTTGTGTTATAACACTTACTCAGCTGCACTGACCATGTTCCTCATGCAAGAAAATGAACGTGCCTCAGTTATTTGCGTCAGTAGCATTTTCCATGCTGTAACTTTAGAATACTTTGCTCTAAAACTTCTCATGTGTTCCTTTTCAACTGTATAAAATGTTTTAAATGTTATCCAGCTTGTAAATACATGTGAAACCATACATACATACAATGAACATTTAATATTGGAGCTTGAATTAAAATATATCAACTAAGGGGGAAAAAACCTGATAAATAATAAAGAAATTTGACCAACTGCAATTGGGGTTACAATTGGTGTACAGCTGGGTTACATAGATGGATTACAACACTTGGTGATGTGCTTTTATAGAAAAATAATCAACGATGGTGAGGTGTGAAGAAGAGGAATTACAGTTACCACCTACAGTAAATGGGGAATATTTTACAATTTATTTACTATTTATTATTGAAACAGGAATAAAATGCTACTGTCGTAGAAAAAATAAACTTTGGGTGTAAACATTACTCCACTTTGTTATATCACTCTATTTCCTTTCCTATAACAGCCCATTTATATTTACTTTAAGGTTTAGGCAGTAAGGTTATTGCTTTTATACATATGGCTTCTTTAACCGGCTGAGCTTTTTCCTTAAAAACACAACAGCTCTTCCTGATCTGATGTCACACTCCTACAGTCCTGTAGATCACCGAGTGATAAAAGCACCTTTGATTTCCTGTGGCTCTGTTTCCTTCTCCACCAACACACCAACCTTTCTACAATCTCTACCATGCACTTCTTGCTTCACTGTTTTTCCCCTCATATCATTTTTTCACAGCTGCTCTGCTGAATTCCCCTGAGAAACATGCATTTGGTTAGTCACCGTCCCCATGATGTCAAAGCTGTGTGTGTGTGTGTGTGTGTGTGTGTGTGTGTGTGTGTGTGGGCATGTGGGTGAGAAACAATGGTAAAAATAAGAGATGAAAGATGGATTGAAAAGTCAGAAAAAGGTCAGATTGCGAGAACAGACTTCAAAATAAATCTTGCAGAGTTCATGCACAGTGTTACTGCTTGTGGCTTTGAGAGTGCTCGTAAAGCTGCAGATGTTACAGATAAGTAACTAAGATAAATAAGACTAAAAACCAACATGGCTCCAAATAAACCTATAATTTTGGTTTTATGCTTTAAGTGGGATAAAAACAGTCCAATGAACACAGTATTCTTTATTATACTTATTGAATAGTCTATTCTGATTGGTCGAAAAGTGTTGATTAGCTTTCTATGGCAGCAGCTCCTATGGTAGTGCAGCCCCAAATCAGATTTTTATGTGTATACACGAAGTTGTGTTGTGTTACATGCAGAATCTAATACATCTAATAATAAACAAATTACTAAAACACTACTTTTAGCAAAGATATGCCAGTTAAAATCTGGACACATGTTTGGATTTATTTTCCATATTCTAGAACAATACTGGTTTTTTTTTTTTTTTTTAATTACAAATAACACATATGTAATTAGGTAACTAAGTAACAACAACAACAACAACAACCACCACCACCACAACCACCATTTGTTATTTTAAAACACGAAAGTCAGGTGTTCTGAAATAATTCTTGCAAGAACAGTATTGTCAAGTTTGCAAAACCCATCAAGCACCATAATGAAACTGGTTCTCTTGACCTTCCCAGGAAAGCAAGACCAAAACCTACCTCTGCTGCAGAGGAGAAGTTCATTTAGAGTTACCAACCTCAGAAATCACCAATTAACATCACATCAGATTAGACCCATTATAAAGGCTTTACAGAACATAAGTAGCTGACACGCTCACACTATCACATTTCTCAGACACATCTCGCAATATCGAGTGTTCAGAAGAGATTACTGCATATTGTGTATGCCTTCAGCATTGTTTTACAGTGTAAACATAAATAAAAATCAACAAAGAACATGGAATTAAAAGGAATTAGTGTAAACTTTTGACAGGTAGTGTATAGTCACTAATCTGGTGAGATTTTCAACAGGTGTTTATTAAGTATTTGTGGTCTCGAGTGTCCATCACTGGGAAATTCTTTAGGACAGAGAAGGTTGTTTTTTTATTGTAACATCACTACCATGACAAGAGGAAGGTTTTTTTTTTCTTTTTCATAATAACCTCAGGAAAAAGAAAAAAATAGATTGATAAGAGGAAGCCTGTGTACAGCCTACAGTAAGTGTGAACTAAGGTGTGAAACTGATGTTTCAACATACAGTAGAAAAGTACAGTATGTTCTTTAGGCCATGAAAGGCATTTACAGAAGACTTGAAGCACAGTACAGTGATGAGCCTCTTAGCCGCAGTAAAACATGTGAATGGCGCAAACATTTGAATGAAAGCTGTATGTCCGTGAATGACTATCCCTGAGGTGGCTCGGAGCCCACTGCAGTCGTTCTTGAGAGCAATCAGCGAGTGGAACACCTGAACGCATAAAAAACTTGATGGTATCTTGCACTAGTGAAATGCTGGGTTAAGTGCATTAGCGTAGCAAAGGATTATATAGAGAAATAAATGGAGTTTTTATTCTCTTAACAGAACTGTTTCCCAGTTTGACCTGAACGCCTCCAGTAGTAGTTACAGAAAATAATCAGCACTTAGGTGGGAACTGTAAATCCACTTCATCACACCAGTGTCACTGATTATTGTACTTGAACAGCATGACGTGGAGTGTCTTATTCATTACATACTGTAAACTGCATTTATATTCACAAATAGACAAAACTCATCAATAAATTACAAATGCTAAATTCCACAAACTCTCACCACGCCAGTGACACTTGCAATATCATGGAGTGTTGCAAAAATCGAACAGGGAAGTAGTGCAATTACAAAACTACATCTGTAACCACTGATATGGAAACAAAACTAAAATAGATGTGACTCACCAAGAAACAGCAGAAACATATGGCTCATTGTGAGAAAGAATAAAACAGATCCAAACTGAACACACTAACCACTGATTAAATCCTGCTCTCAGGCATTAAATTAAAGAATAATACAGTCACTGTTTGTTGCTTTCTGTATCACCACTGCCCCGATAACACAATCAAGAGATCCCCAGCTCTCCCTCTCTCTAAATCTATATAAATCTTCGTCTTTCAAACTCACAACTGAAATGAAAGAGGAGGGTTTCACTGGGTGAGCAGTGTGAGTCCAGCCCCTCTGGAGGTGGGAGAACTCAGTAAGGGGGTTGTGACGTCTTGAGTCCCACCACTGCTATAAAGAGCGAAGAGCTGAAAATACACACAGTCTCCATGACCTATCTCGCTGTTACCAGAGTGTTCATGTTTCTCATTTCATTTTTAATGTTTTTCCTAATAGGGGTGGAATAAAAATAACCAAAATCAACTAAGAAATAATCTAAAAATCTTATTAACCTTAACCTTATTTTAATATTATTCTTCAAACATTCCTTGTAAAATTGTACTTTTCTTGTTTGTGAAACAGAACCTTACAGAACCTTAAAACAATGAATAAGATATAATAAATTCATGTGAGATTCTCAAGTGAGCCTTTAAACACTGAAGCACTTGTGATTTTTTTTTCGTGTTGATTACTAATCATTGACATTGACATTTCCATATCAGTTTGGGAAATTAAGTCCAGTCAAGTAGTCAAGTAGGCTTTTATTGTCATTCCAACAATATACAGTTCAGTACACAGTGAAACGAAACAATGTTCCTCCAGGACCAAGGTGCTACTGTACATACATAAATTTACAACACAACTCTACCCGAGCCAGCTAGCTAACTAAGACACCTAATTAGCTGACTAGCTCAGATATGACAGATTTACATTTTTTATTTTTAAGTTAACCTAAAGCTACTTCTATACAAAAAAGAGACAACAATAGCCAACAGAAAACAAAGTGCACGTGCAAATGTGCAAACAGAGCTACAGAGTGACAAACACAACAATGTCACACATTTCAGTACTTTTGTAGTGAGGTATGAGTTAAGGTAGTGGGAGGAGAAACAGTAAACATTCCTGAGTAGCAGTAATGATTTAAAAATACTTTGTGCAAAAAATAGCAAGAAGATAAATATTGTGTAATATAGTGCAAAAGTGCAATAGTGTATATGTGTTCAATTGTTCAATAGAGGGGAGAGAGACCCCGATGATCTTCTCAGCTGTCCTTACTATCTGCTGTAGGGTCTTGCGGTCCGATATGGGACAATTCCAAAACCAGACAGTGATGCAGCTGCTCAAGATGCTCTCGATTAAAAAAAAAAAAAAACACAAGCTGAACTGCTTAAACATTTAACTCCAGTTTCTTTATTACATCACTAAACAGATAAAGAAACATTTAAAATGCTCTAATTTTTTTTTTTTTAATACTTTATTATTTTTTTTTGGAAAATACTATTTCTATAACTTCTATGATGTCATTGTTGTAGCAGCAGCTTATAAATCCTTTCCATAGTCATTGATGGCTTTATACATTTTTCAGGAGAAATTTTTTTTCTGGAGAAGGATTGTTGATGTTAAAAGGCTAAACAAATACTGTAACAAACTGACCAATAATAATATTATTAAAGTAATATATTATATATAATATATACAATATTACTGCAATGGACTGACACCCTAACCAGGGTGTACCCCACTTTGTGCCCTGTGCCCAGAGTCCCCTTGGATAGGCTCCAGGTCTCCCACGACCCTGTACAGGATAAGCATATTTATAAGAAAGTGTAAGTACAGTATAGACAATAATTAAGGAAATGTTTATAAAATATTAATATAACACCCATCACAAAACACCAGAATATCTTTTAGCCCACAGACTTGATTGAAGATAAAGACTTATGAAATATTCTTAAATCAAAAATTATTGTAAGACCCATACACAAAATACCCCAGGGCTTGTGTGGTACAGAAATTAATTTATGGCAATTTATCGAGTCTATGCACATGGATGGACAAACTGAGCATAAATATGACCATGTGCATAGAATGCATGATTACTGAGTGGACACAAGTCAAGTCACATTGATAAACTGAATCTTTGCATTAGGTTAACCTATTTGTTTGGTAAACCATGCATGCGCACAGACTATAACCTAATTATATACAATTTTACCACATGACCCCTTGGAGGAGTTTGCATGTTCTCCCTGTGTTTGGTGGGTTTCCTCCGGGTTCTCCGGTTTCCTCCCACAGTCCAAAGATAAGCAGGTTAGGCTAATTGGCGTTCCCAAAATTGCCCGTAGTGTGTGAGTGTGTGTATGTGTGTGTGCCCTGCGATGGGTTGGCACCCTGTCCAGGGTGTACCCCGCCTCGTGCCCTAAGTCTCTTGGGATAGGCTCCAGGTCCCCGCGACCCGAAATACAGGATAAAGCGGTATTAAAAGATGAATGAATGAATGAAGACCCCTTGGAGGATGCGAAACAGCTAGCAGATCGTGAGGAGGTATTTACTGAACTTACAAAATAAAATTTATTGTAATAATAGTAAGTAGTCTAATAAAGTCTACTCTCTCGATTGAGTCTCACATTGACTTTATAAAGTCCAAACAAATCTCCAGAGTCTCTTTTGTCTCCATTTTTGCAACATGTTCTGTTCTAGACTGCCCCATGTTAGCTGCATTAAAAGTTGTAACGCTGCTGTTTGCTGCTTGACACTGAGAAACCACTGAGAAGAGTATGCCCTCCGTCTTCCGCTGAAGGTGTTGTTAGGCTAGGAAGGTGTTATTTTGTATTATGATAAAGTTTCCCTGTTTAGCTTTGATAAGTGTTCCAGATAACACCAGAACTAATAGTCACATGCTAATTGCTGCTGGTTATCATGCACTAGTTAAACCATATCCAGGTAGGTAGGTAATGAGAATCATTTTAGATAACCTCATTAGACCGTATATTATTAAATATACCCATTATAAACATTTACTAATGGTTGTCCGAAGATCTAAATAGCTTGCCGAGGTCCAGGATGGACAGGTGGTCTTTTCCAGGTTCCTTATGTAGCTAAATAGATTAAATAGACCGTCCCCGACAATTTGTCATCCAGAACAGCTATTCAAATTCTTTCCGCATCCTTTTCAAACTTGATGAAGCAAGTTAAAGCTAGATCTCTCACATTCTATATTTGTTAGTCAGTCATTTTCTACTCTATAATCAATTATATCCACCTTAAAAAAAGTGTTCTTAGGACTCCAGGAATGATGGGACAAACCTACATGGAACATCAACAGGATTATGCAATTTATTAAATCATTTCATTGTTTTTCATTTCTACTATGTTGCATCATGCATAGATGACCAGACTTGAAAAATGTGCCCTATTGCCATCTTCACCCAGAAGCATGACTGAAAGCACCCCCTAACGATCCCATACACATTAGTAGAAAAGATCGGACTTTGAAATGATCTGCGCCTTTGGTTATACTTTCCATAAACATATTCAGTTACAGCATTTAATTACAACACCAGAAACTGTCACATCCTGCTGAAGCCCAGGCTTGTAGTAGGGGAAGTACTTTTTGCAACCTCTCACTTTCTCACTTCAACAGAGAGACAAAATGTTCCTTTACAAAGTGCGACTTCTAATTTTAAGGCTTGCACTTTGACTATGATATGAAGTGTGAACATTAGCCCACTATGCTGTTATAAGTTAAGTGTGGTCATACAATTTTATTCAGCCAGAAGAATGAGCAAAAAATCCCATACTTTCCAACAATAGTAATATAAAGCCCATGAGGGACACTGTGACATAGTGTAGCACGATATACTGTCTTAGTGATTGGTTTTTGGCTGCTTTGCTGACGTTGTGTACGAAAAGGTTTTTTGTTGTATGCTTTAACAATGGAGTGACCCGTAAAATACCCGAGGTCTCACCAAGGACACATGGTGCAAGATGAGTAATGCTATTCACTGCTGCTGAAAATAGGATTTTGTTTTTGAGTTCTGTTTGTGCTGAAGGTCACAATGCCATTTGCCATATGTATACTACTGTATATATACTTGTATGTGTATCTCAACTGCCTGGTGAATAAAGTCACAATTTCAGAATTGTAAAATCTTTGGGCAGCATCAAGCAAAGAAAACAACTAAGGAGAACTGAACTGAATCATGAATTAAGATCATTTTAACACTTGGTGAAGTTTTTAATAGTGAAAGAATTAAAGAGCATTTTCATACAAACACAATGTGATGAGAACTCATGGAATTGAACTCATGGGACTAAACATCTGTGTGTCCATAAGAAAACCACTTGTTTGTTCCTTCCAGAGCGATGGGCACGTCAGGATAAAAAAGGGAAGGAAGCGCATGAGGCGATGCACTCATCATGCATAGTGGCCACTGTACAAGCCTCTGGAGGAAGTGTTATGATCTGTGATGCTTCAGATGATCAGGACTAGGCTCAGCAAAGTTATGTGGAAATAAAATGAAATCAGCTGATGACCTAAATGTACTAAATGACCAGGGTAGCACATATATGGAGTTTTTATTCCCTGATGGCACAGGAGTTCTAAATACCTTTTTCTTTTATTTATGACGTTTGTTTTTCTATATGTAGTATATATTTTACACAGCTGCTTTTGGTTGACTCGCCTGACACATACGCAGTTTCGTTCAGGAAATAAAAAATGTATGAAATTAGATTTGTTTTGCTTTTTAAATGATGATACAGACGTTTAACGTGCTAGACAGAATGTTATGTTCTGTTGTGGTTTAAATTTTAAGCCTGTAGCCCTCCTCCTCCTTCTCCTCCTCCTCCTCCTCCTCCTCCTCATCATCATCATCATCATGATAGTAAATGGAAACTAGTGGCAACGTTGGTTTAGGGATAATTTAAAATAATTCTACACATCTGCACAGAAATCCAGTGTGGGGGCCTCTGAGTGGCGCTGTGGTAAAGTGCTCGCCCTATCATTAGGAGATCGCTGGTTTGATTCCCAGACGGGTGATGCTGTAACCTCTCGCAGCCGGAGGTCTAGAGAGAGCTGATTGGCCGAGCTCTCTCACACGGGAGGGATTAGACTTCGTGCTCCCACATTAATCACGGCTCTACAGCCAATCAGGGGCATCTGTGAGTTCGCACAAGCGGAAGGAGCGGATAGCGCTGTCCTCCAAGTGGGTTATGCCGCCCCTAACGGTGCGTGAGTGAGCAGTTCGAAAAGATGCGGTCGGCTGGCGTCACGTGGTTCGGAGGAAACACGTGATAGTCTTCGGCCCTCCGGACTGAGTGATAGTAGTAGCAACCTTTATGTGGGAGCCCCCTAGTGACTGGGAGGAATTGGATACCACTAAATTAGGGAGAAAAATTGGGGGGAAAATCCAAAAAAAATTAAAAATCCAGTGTGTAATGCTGATCTGTAACAAATTACATAGACATTAATATCCCCAGAGTTGATTTAATGCTTTCACAGTTTATATGAGTTATATGAGGAATTTGCTGTTTACAGTATATTTAATAATATATTATTAATATATCACTTATAATTAATAACATTATTAATATATCACTACTGATTTGTTGTTTTATTGACGTGAGGATTTATATCATCATGGTTGTTAATCAAATGGAATCAGTAAAGCCACTGGTGCTGATGTGAGTTCATCAGAACATTGATGCTTATCTGCACTCTGTGGAAATTTCAGCATCCGGTGGGGTAAAAGAGTCATAAGTGCAGAATATTTAGTAACAAGCAAAACCTTTAAAACCATTTTTAACCCTGGCTTTTATTTTAGCGTAAACTTAGATAAGCTTAAATCCTCTTACTCTGTTATCTTATCTCATTTAAATCTTAATGTTCATTTCTGTCTAGAGTAGTTCAACACCAAGTAATAAAACTTAGATCAACAAACTTTTGACTGGCTATAAACATGGTTTGATCTAATCCAGTATACATCTCACAGCAAATTTCCGGAGCTCAATGTTCCGGAGTTAAACGTGTAAAAGAGTTGGTCTGGTCTGTATTGCTGCACTCAGTTGTAAAAGGGAAAACATCCCAGAGAAGATACTGGTTTCTTTGTAGTCGTTTTAGAATGGAGTATTAGAAATTTAACTCCATGGAAGTTCAGATTTAACTCCTGTAAATGATTGAAAACTCAACTCAAGCAAAAGAGAGTTACTTTAACTCTGCTCTAGAGTATATACCATGGTCACGCATGTATACTGCAATATACATGTTGTATATAATTGACTCAGAGTTTATTCCAAACCCAGAATTTGCTGTGTTGGTTTCTCATTTTTATATTCAGAAATTGGGATGTGGTCATATGATGTGATAAGAAAATAAGAAAAGTATACTGGGATTCTCAGGTGTGGGGCTGAGTATATGCTAGGAAATGTTTACAAAACTGAGATAATCATTAGTTCTTTCAGTGTCTTCCTTTTTAAGAAGACTAAGTCCTGGCAGTTACTGTATGTTTGAGTTTGCTACTTCATGTGATACTGATTCTCTTCTTTGCTTCGTCTTCAGTTCCAGTCCTTATATAGGGTTTAAATTTAACCCGAAATGACACCATAACCACTTCCTCCTGAAAACCGAAACCTCAAATCCACTACATGATGAATGTTACCATGTTCATCCCTGTAACTACTAAACAAATATAAAGACCAACTGCAGTTCTGAGGGTCTGGCAAATTTTTTGGATTTTTATGTTTTATTTTAAACCACAGGTCACAGTAAGGATTTATCTTAAACACACTTTGCCAAATAAGAGGAAGTAAGTCAAGTTTTTTTTTACAAGGTTACATAGAAAAATATGTTTTACAAATGCATTAAAAGAAACACACCCAGACCTTAACATACTGCATGCCTTAATATCCTCCCACTGACACCTACAGTAAATCTAACTCCATCCTGAAGCGCAGTTACCATAAGGAACCACTATGGAGTAAAATATCAGCCTTCCTTCTGGACACAAGGTGAAAACTGTTAAATATTCTTATCATTATGAAGAATTTTAAAAACAAAACAAAAAAAACAGACACACAAAAAAAAGGTTCACAAAACTCTGCAGAGGCCAGCGCCCTTTTTCTTACCAAATCTTTTACTAATGCAATAAGCTGATTAGGAGGAAATATAATAAACTACAGCAAACTAAGGTACGAGAACTCGTATACAACTGAACACTTGGAGTAAATGAATCAGGATGGATTAGTATCAATGTACTATCAGGGGTAACTCTTTCTTTCTTTTAAAGATAACTAACCATCAAACATTTGTGGAATGGAGGACAAATTGTACCGTTAATGAATATAACAACTAGAAAAATGACGAATGTTATAAAGTAATGAGTACAAATTCTGGGCTTGATTTCATTCTAGCTCAGACTATATAGAAAGTAGAGCAACACCCCTATATTTAAGCTCATATTTCTCTCACACATTTCACCTCATTTAACAGGAGCATGTCAAATATACTCACATGTCTAATGAATGTGAATGAGGGGGATTATTTATTATTTTGTTTGTAAAATAATACCTTTAGAAAAGAAACATTAAGTAGATAGGCTAAAAACACACATCAGCCAATAAAAATAAAAATAATAAAAAGATTTAAATCACGGAAGTGTATGTGCTTCTGGTTGGAATGATAAGGGCACAACTTTCTCTTTATCCTGTTCGGTATTTGGAGGAAAAATAGCACAAAGCTGTTAGAGTATTACCTCGCAGCAAGAAAAAAAAATTATAACTCATAACACTAAAGTATTATAGGGAAGTTATGGGTCAATAACTTGTGCCGCAGTGATTCACGTTATGCCATAAAATGCTTATGTTTAACATCTTGTACAAATCCAAAACAAGTAACTTCCTCTTTTGTCTTAAGGCCTTTGCCTGCATCAGGTTAATTCTTCCTCATATGCAGCTTGTTGTGTTAGAGTTAAAACCTGCAGCATCTGATAGAAAAATTTCAACAAGGCTGTGGTATAAAGAGATGGCTTTTGGAACATCTAATGGACAATAATGGGATCTTGCATGCTATTTTCCTCTCTCTCTCTCTCTCTCTCTCTCAAACATAAAGACTCTGACACACACGCACACACTCCAGCTCAGGAAAGCATGTTGATAGATTTAACTGCTCTATTGTATGCGCCTCTTTCTGTTTCCTCAATTTACTATATGCTGAATGATGAACAGATTCAACTTCCCTCTTCACACTCTCACAGAGTGTTGCTAAGGTCAAAAATTCACGCATGTGCACACACACACACACACACTCATATTCATTTTATATGATGCAATGTCCTCAAGTACATTGCATTATCTGTCTCTCTCATGTAGATGAATAAAACATTCTTTAAAAGAAGTTCACATCCCCACAATGCTTCTCTGTTCCCATGTCCCTGATAGACGTCTGATTTTCAGGAATGTCTCTGAAAAAAAAATTCTTCCTCTTTTCATGTATTTAGCTCCTTGTGTCTCTCCCAGTTTCCTATGCGTTAACTATTGGTTTCCCTCTACTGTCCCATTCTGAGTGCATTCCCACAGAATGGTTTATGGAATAAGATCCAGATCCAAGCCACACAAGGATAAAGTAATTACCATGATCTCGGACAATAAATAAATTAATAAATAAAATCAGGCAATATTAACCTAAAAACAATTAGCCTGAATGGCCTGATTCACCAACTGGTAATTTGAAATTAAATTAAATAAAAATTATATGTTTCCTCAAATGCCCAGATCTTTCTTTTTAAAATGTTGTCATTCATTTTAGAGTGTTTTCTAGTGTTAAACTGAAGACAAATGTACTAGATTGTTAATGCCATTGCTGTAAGGCTGATGTGTGAACCAAAAATAGTGCCCATCATATTAAGATTTCTTTGCCCAGGTGTTAAATTCACACACTTCTCATTTAGCACAAAGTACCATTTCCTCATTTCATGCTTGTCAGAAATATCACGACATACATTATACTCTCACAAGGAATCTGTAGCGTCAATCAGACTGCAAGTCTGGACTCACAATAGCTGAGACATACAAGTAGAAAGCCAAATAAAAATGTCACATTCTGGTGAGTCTAAACCAAATGTGCACATCCTAAATGTTCAGAAAAACTTATTACCATGATGCATTCACATCCTGTCTAGTCATTGTATCTGCATGTAGTCTTGTATAGAGAAAAGACAATAAAAGCGCTCATGACGCAACTTAGCTTGACACCTGCACAGCGGTACTGTAAAAGTTTGGGTCTGCAATGAGCTGCATTTTATGCAACTGAGAATGTGTTAGCCGTAAGTGCTGACTGTTTTCTGCACAAACAATGATTCCTTAAGAGATAGAGTTGATGAGACACTGAGTTTCAAATGTCAATCAAGATGGCTCTGCATGAGTGGCAGCTTGTTACTCAGTCGCATCATGTTCACTCATTGTTGAGGTTTTTCTCTTTTAGTCGTTTCTTTTTTAGTTAGGGTCTTCCTACATTTCTCTTGGGTGCTGTTACATTCCCCAGACTTCTCTTTCTAGCCCCCACAACCCTATATACTGTATATATAGTGGCAGGGGTAGCTCAGTGGTTAAGGTATTGGACAACAGTTCAGAAAGTCTCAGGGTCAAACCCCACAACGAACAAGTTGCCACTGTCGGGCCCTTGAGCAAGGCCCTTAACCCTCAACTGCTCTGATATATAAGGGGACAAAAATGTAAGTTGGTTTGGAGAAGGGTGCATGCCAAGTGGCGTAAATTTAAGTGTATATATCCATCCATCTTCAACGATTATCCAAAATCGGATCGCGGGGTAGCAGTTCCAGCAGGGAACCCCAAACTTCCCTTTCCCCAGCCACCTCAACTAACTCTGACTGGGGGATCCTGAGGTGTTCCCGGGCAAGGGTAGTGATATAATCTCTCTACCTAGTCTTTGGCCTGCCCCATGGCCTCTTTCCAGCTGGACGTGCCAAGAACACCTTCTTAGAGAGGCATCCTGGTGACATCCTTACTATAGTAGATGCCTGAACCACCCCAACTTACTCCTTTCCACGCAAAGGAGCAGTCGATCTACTCTGAGTCTCTCACAACTAACTAACCTCTTTATCTGTGAATAAACTTGAGAAAAACATTCGTACAACATTATGGCCTTTACTTCCCCATCGGCAAGCCAACTGATATGTGTACTGTACTATATGAAGGCATAACAGACAAATCAAGCAACTCTTTCCCCCAGGTACAGTATATTGCTCTATGAGGGCATGCGACATCATAGTGGCTTGTGTTGTGCTTCACAACATTGCCAAAATAAGAGAAGAGAGCCATCCTCCTTGTACTGAAGATGGCCCAGAGGAACCCAACATCATGGTCTGCTCTGCAGTTCATTTCTTTATTTCCTGAAGAAAAATTAAAGTAAAATGAAATAAAATGTTTTTTTTTTAATTACATTGCTTTATATACACAACACTTTTAACATGCAACAGATAAACATTCACACAAGTTCTCATCTTAAGGCGATGCTCCGGTAATTAAATTCCTAATGTTGCTTTTTAAATGGATAGCCTTTTCTCTTCCATTTGAAGCTGTACAAGATCCATCTCCATGTCGCTTTTCTTGTTTGTTTTTGAAGATGAACTTTATACAGCTCCTTTGCTGGCAACTAGGAAGGCAAAAATAATTAAATACATGAGATTCTGTCAGAATTAAAATATGTGTCAGACAATAAACTTAAAATATGGACAACTGCACACAAATCCCCAGGTACGTACTGTGAAAGAACAATGAAAGTTTGTTACTCTAATGTAAAAAGGGGGCATGCATTATAATGGTATGCATCATACCTCAGTGGATCTACCAGCATTGTCCACTTCTGTCACAGCAGATGTGGTCTCTTCATCGTCATCTTCATCCTTCAGTGGAAATATGCAAGTATACATTATCTGGCAAAAAGAAAAAAACAACAACTAAATATCTAAAAGCAACTACAGTAAAGGTATCTGGAATGCCAGCAACCACTGGTTGCCCTTTATTTAAGTAAGGGACAGAGCCAGCTCCACCAGTTAGACGGGCTTTAGCTTTCTTTCTATTAGCTACATGACAGAAAGAATATACTAAATTGTGTTTAATAAATAGTTCAGTGATCGTGTAATCAAATATTACCTTTTTGCAGAATGTTTTTGTTTCATTTTGACTTGGCTCAAAGGTTCTTCTGGCTCCAGAAGGAATACACCTTATTAAATAAGAAACCATATATTCCTAGTCAATATACATTAGTATTTTAACCTAAAGAAATGAATGACAGAAAAAGTAAATGCTTTCATAGTGATTTAACAGTCAAAAGGCTCCAGAAGGGGTCCATCCATCCATCCATCCATCTTCTTCCGCTTATCCGAGGTCGGGTCGCGGGGGCAGCAGCTTCAGCAGGGATG
>JAQQZS010000023.1:31715001-31729327 GCA_030068045.1 Platyallabes tihoni
TGATCAGGGTCGCGGGGGACCTGGAGCCTATCCCAGGAGACTTTTGGGCACAAGGCAGGGTACACCCTGGACAGGGTATTAATACAATATATAAAGTAAAAATAAAACAAATTAACCTGCACTTTATCTTTAAAAAAAGGAGAAGATAAATCCTGACAGATAAGTGTTTCTGTTTATGCGCGGAGGCGCTGTGTGTGTAAAGCCGAGCATTTGCTCATTCTCTGTATCAGCCTGTTGTTATGTGTGTGCGCGCGTAATTTGACACCGTGTCCCTTCACACACGCTCTGTCTCTCTCTCGCCTGTGTGTGTGTGTGCGCGCGTGTCAAATTACGCTCGTGCACGCACACACACACACACACACAGCGCCTGCGCGCATAAAGGAGAGAGAGAGAGAGAGAGAGAGCGTGTGTGTGTGTGAAGGGGCAAGGTGTCAAATTACGAGCCCGCACACACATAACGACAGGGTGACGAGCACTAAGACCCAGCAGAGGAGACGATTACCCACAATTCCGCAGCACAAGAGAAAGAAAAACCATTGGGCTCAGCACCAAAACAAGAAACGCATGAGTGATACAAGATACTTGGTACTCGTAAACCAAGACTTGCTTGTTTTTCAAGTCAAAATTTATTAAAACTCTTTGCTCGTCTTGCGGAACACTGGGAAACTGCGTTGCTCGCAATCCGAGGTTTCACTGTAGAAACCATCGGAGATTTATACACCGTTTTTAACAGATTTTTTTAACGGTGATGTGTGAACGGCATTATTAGGGCATCATGTGACTTTTACTTTCAAGATAATTTTATTATTATAGTGTCTTGTGTTGTCCTTTAAGGTCAGTTTGTTTAATCAGTTTATTCACACATGAAAAAAAAAACAGATGCACTTTGGTCATTTAGTTTATTTAGCCATGAAACTCCACAGTAGTGTAGTGGTTAGCACTGTCGCCTTGCACTTCCAGGGTCCGGGTTCAAGTCCCAGCAAGGTTCAATTCCTGGCTCTGCTTGGAGTTTGCATGTTCTTCCTGTGCTTGGTGGGTTTCCTTCCGAAGACCTGCAGATTAGCCTAATTGGCATTCCCAAATTACCTGTTGTGTGTGTGCCCTGCAATGGATTGACACAGGGTGTACCTCTTATGCCCTAAGTCTCAACTCAATCAATATTTTTCTCCTTTATTTAAAACTGCGGCATGGTGGTGTTATTGTTAGCACTGTCATCTTGCACCCCAGGGTCCGTGTTCGATTCCCGGCCAGGGTAAATTCCCTCTGTGTGCATGGAGTTTGCATGTTTTCACCATGCTTGGTGGGTTTCCTCCGGGTACTCCAGTTTCCTCCCACAGTGCGAAGACCTGTCGATTAGGCTAATTGGCGTTCCTGAATTGCCCATAGTGTGTGAATGTGTGTATGTGGATTGGCACCCTGTCCAGGCTGTACCTCGCCTCATGCCTTAAGTCTCCTGTAATAGGCTCCAGGCCCCCTGCGACTCAGTATAAGGCGGTATAGATGATGAGTGAGTGAGTGAACGCCTGTTAACCTTGTGATTTGATTCACAAGCAACAAATTGCGGGCAAACAGTGCCATTTTTTTTGCACTAACTTGGACTTATTTTGAATCTTTCTGACACTTGAATGTAAGTTGCTTTAAAGTTAGGGTTGCTTTCGTTTAAGTATCTGATTGCATTTAAACAGTGGGAATTCCTCTAGGTTTGAATGTATTTTGTCTCAAATTGCCTTAAACGTGAATGTATGTTGCTTGTATAGGTTATAAGCAACTTTGAGATCTGATATCACCCAAATGAGGATGGACTCCCTGTTGAGTCTGGTTCCTCTGAAGGGTTCTTCATATTGCCATCTGAGGGATCACCATCTTTCCCCTTACCACCATCGCCCTCGGCTTGCTCATCAGGGACAATCTGATTATTATGAATTATACCTAATTCACACTCATTTCCATATTTTTCTTAATTCTGTAAAGCTGCGTTGTGACAGTGACCATATTGAATTGAACTGAATTGAATTTGCTTATCATCAATTGTTCCGGACTGTTGACCTTGAATAAAAATCAGATCTGTACCTTTGAATATACTGTAAAGTTTGAGAACCCCTGCTTTGTGTACTCAGCGTTACAAACCTGATGCTTGTACACACACAAGATTTTGGTGTCTCAGTCTCATCTGTTCTAGAATGGCTTCACTCGATTTCACTCTCAGGATCTTAATTAGTCCTTAATTAGTCCAGTGACTTCTGTATGCCCTGCCCTGTCATTCTTGTTATGTTGCTATAAGTAAAGTGTTAAACTAGATGCAAGACATGCAGTATAAAGGTATTCATTACATTGTCATGTAAACGATAAAGTTGTGAACTGAAACAGAATTTTGAGAGTAGCCTAGATAAAACATGCATAACTTGAACTGTTCTGCATATATCTGGTGCTAATGATCATACAAAATGGAAATATTGGACATTATATATGATACATTAGAATAATGTCTTCGTGCACTGTCACTTTTACATTAGGTGTGAATACAGCAATCATCATTTGATCTAGTCCAACTGCAAGAAGTGACCATTTCTTTGCACATGAAATGTAATATTCATGATTCAAAGGTTATCTTGAGATTAAATCATCCTGAAGCTGACTAAGGCATTTTTGGAATACAAATGAAGAAGTGTTATTCTGGGTGAAATGAAGTTACAGCTCCAGGGTCTTTGGTTTGATCCTGAGTTTGGATTACAGTCTGTGTAGTATGTTCATGTAGGTTTCATTTTTATCCCTTTAAATATTAATTTTCAAATATAATTTTTCAAGAGAATAGTAAACTTCTGACATTTCTCAACTCATTCGGTCCTTTCCTCCCTCAGGCACTCATATTTCTCCTCAAATCTCTGTATGTCTGACAGACATCTCATCATGGATGGCAGTTCATCAGCTGAAAACTAATGTCAGGAATTCCGAACTGCTGTTCATACCAGGTGATTCATTCCCACATCAGGATCTTATGATTTCTCTGGACAGCTCTCAGATCACACATCCAGTCAGTGCCTGCAACCTTGGGGTAACAATCAACTTCCCTCATATTGACAACCTTACACTTTCATGGTGATTGTTCCTCTATAACATTGGAAGAATTCATCCATTTCTCTCAACAAAAGGCCACTCAGGTGCTTTTTCAGTTACTTTAAGCCTGGACTGCTGCAATTCACTCCTGGCAGTTTTGCTTCTGAGCACCATTTGTCCTTTGCAACTGATCAAGAATGCAGTTGAATTACTTGTTTTCAACGATCCGGAGTTCTTCCACACCACCCCACTACTCCGCTCCATCCACTGGCTTCCTGTAGCTGCTATATCAAATTTAAAAGTCTGAAGCTTGTCTGGTCCCCTGTCTCTCAGGGTTCGAGGAAGAGGTGGTAGAATGAACTTCCTCTGAGTAACAGGCAATCTATTTCTGTTTCTAAGGTATTTGGAATACCGAAGCCTCTACTAATGTTTGATTAATGATGCTTCTAGTCAGTGTAAGAATATATTTATTGATGACTGTCATGAAATCTTTTAGTTTCAGCTTAATGTATAAATTCACATCATTGTGACAAAGTATTTTGCTTTCTTTGGACAAATGGTTCTAATATTTTGAAGCAGGTCTAAGAATTTTCCGGGGCAGAATACAGTACACAAAAAATGCATAACTCAAATTATTCTGTGCACGTTTGGTGCTAATATAAGATGGAAAAAACATTTTATATGTTCCAATATAGGGCTTTCACCTTAACATTCAAATCGTGTCTTGGTGCATTGATACTTTAAGGTTAGGTGTAAATACACATGATTTTTAAAATCACATATGATTTGATTATATTCAACTACATGACATGACAAATTTGATGGGTCTAAGGCAGGGGTCGGCAACCTGCGGCTCTGGAGCCGCACATGGCTCTTTTATCCCTCTGCTGCGGCTCCCTGTGGCTTTGGAAAACATATAATGAGTGTTTAATTTAAATGTATTTTATTTTAGTTTGTTATTTTTAAAAAAATATATAATTTAAAATTTGAAGATTATTCAAGTTGACCGCTGACTGCATGCTCCAGGTCACATGATAAAAGGATGACGGCACCCAGAATCAGACAGCATTTTTGGTTTGTTTCAGGTGGATAATTTAAGTTTGGCTTTTTATTTCATAAATATGAAGAGAACTCAAATAGACATTGAGTATTTTATTTGAAAGTCTTTCTTTTCTGAGTTAAAAATTTTTTGTTGCATGCAGAAATAAATTTTCATTTTCATTGATTTCATAAATGCAACACACTATTGTTTTTTTTATACATTAAGCATTAAGGTTAAAAAAAAACTGTAAATAGGTGTGATAGACATGTGGCCTAAAGTATGTGGACACCTGACTATTTCACCATGAGTGAAGCTTTTATCTGTAATCAGGATTTTTCTGAGTCAAGCAAGATTGGCTTAATAAGATTTGTTAAATAGGTCTCATAAATCACAGCATGGAGTCATTACTGACACTGTGTCCAATTCAAAAGGAAAACTGAAAATCAAAGCTCATTTCTTAATGGCCTTTTGAAAGTATAGATGTAATGTGTTTTTTTTTTCCTTTTTAACAAAAGAGCAGAAATAGCTTATTGTGTTCTCTGGTGTCTGCATTGTAGTTTGATGGATTGGTTCGCTGCTAATGGAACCCTAAATGAAATTTTCGCAGGAGCCCTGAAGGTTACCTGCCAATCACACTCTCTCAGCACATAAATTTTTCCTCCAATCTCTGACTTGAACGTCTTGTCTCTTTCTTGCCCTTTGCTCGCATTATTCTAGTCTTCTTTACTTCCTCATCTGATTAACAAAAAAGTTTTTAAATTTCTCAAGTATATTGCTCAGAGATCCGAGAGAAAGAAATGAAGAGATGCTTTATAATTTCTTGTCATCATTAGGGTAAAAAAAATAAAAATTACGAGAAGCTTCCAAGACATAGATGCAGAGACACTAACACTTTCTAAAACTTTTTAGAAGATTTTTTAGAAAAATGTAAAAAAAAGAAAAATTCATAATTTTTTGAAAAAAAAAAGTGACTGTGCATTTGTATAACAGAATGAGTTATGAGCTCTTAAATCCTTTATTCTGATTGGTTCCTTGGTGATGATACAGCTGACTGTGTTATTAAAAAAAAAATCTTACACAGTTTTGTTTGACGAATTATCTTCATAGACATATTTATATAGACAAATAATAAGAAGAAATCACTGACATTGTGAATTTTTCTGTAAGGTAATGTTTATTCCCCTTTCTACGTTTTCAAGATAGAGGATGTTTAAGGTTCTCCTGGGAATCTTATTAATTGGAAGAAAGAGAGAGAGAAAGATGGAAAATGGATAAAAAGTATGCCATGTTGTTTTCCTGGTCAAATTGTTGTGTAAGTGGTATAAAGCACTTTATTGAGACATTATCTTCAATAAGGTAGCAGTAGCCCTACGATGGATTGGCACCCTGTCCAGTGTGTTGCCCTGCCTCGTGCCCTAAATCTCCTGGGATAGGCTCCAGGCCCCCCGCGACCCTGAATACAGGATAAAGTGGTATAGACAATGAGTGAGTGAGTGAGATAGCAGTAACTCCATCTTCGCGTACAAACCTTTTTTTGTTGATTTTCTTGTATACTAAGTGTTTTATTTTGGGCCATCAGCGGTAGGTTTCCCTGTCGGCCATGCGGAAGGAGGGAAGGTCAATTCCCACCCAGTGCCCAAACCCCAGCCACTGGATGCAGTGCTGGTCACAAGCCTGGATAAAATAGGTGGGTTGCATCAGGAAGGGCATCTGGCGTAAAATCTTGTGCCAAGTTGTGTGCGGGATCGGATAGTGGAAAGACTAACAACACTAAATGTTTTATTTTGTACTTTGCCAGAAAAGTAAATCATCTTTAAAACTGCTTTAAGGATATTACATGTAAGTCAAGTGCGTAAACATCATCTCACACTCTGTAATTGTTTCATTTTTTTATCCATAAGATGTGTGTTCATGGATATTACTGATAGAATATGAATCAAGGACAATACGTTTAAGAAATAACCTGATTTAAAGTGTATTTTAGTTGTATTTCAAGTTTGCCCTTCGGAGCTTAAGAATATCTTCCCGCATGGGTGTTTGTATGTCCTTGGACTGACTGGTATAAAGACAATAATATAAGAATACAAAGAAAGGACACACTATCCCAACGTGAGCAGTGAGGGTCAGTGTGCTCGAGGGAGCTGACTGTAGAGCTTGCATTTAATCATGCCCTCAAGCAGGGCTTAATAACTCAAGTCATAAGGAATTAAAGTTTCAAGGTTCTCTAACTCCCAATATACCTGATGTGTCCCAGACGCTAATTATTAAGGCCCTCACGAGCTGGGCTGGATGTGCTGGGAGTTTAGAAACCTTGAAATTGTTCATGACAGGAATTCTATGGCATTTGTATGGCATATCCTGGCTCAAGACTGCAAACAGGTAAATGGATAAAAGTACACAGTCATCGTTTCAGCTTGAATGGGTGAGTAGATAATATTGTACAGTATTGTGTAAAAGTCTTGACCTCCCTCATTACTTCATATTTTGCTTCCAAAGAGCCAGACTTTCTTATGTTTTCTTATGCTTCCTGAAGGACGTTTTGTCTCTTATAATTTTTAGTCCAGTCCCTGTTCCTGAGCAGTTTCAGAGGAATGTTTTTTTGTTTGTTAAGCTACACAGTGATCTATGAATCATTCAAGCATACAAACCATATAACTTAAGGCATGAACCAGTGAGAAACAGGTGCAGATGATAACAGATGAGCCGGTGATTAGTATACTGCTGATGCTGAAAGCTGAGTGGTTGGAACAGACGAGAGGGGAAATGAGGTTGCTGCTGAGGTTGTTACATAAAGACCCAATTTTTAAATTGCACCTTTAGACACTTTGCAGCCTGTCACAGTAAAACATTTTTCTTTTTACTTTAAACTAATCTACATCATTTAATTTAATATAAAGAAATGGGGGGGGCGGGGGGCTCAAGACTTTCAGAAAATGTGATAGAGGTCTGAGGACATCCTAAACCAGGAAAATGTTTTTATCATTTAAATAGTGTTTCACCCATTGGTTTATTCAGCTGAGGACCCGGAGTTTTTCCCCGAACACTGGAATTGGGACCCAGAAGCCTGGATGAGGGCTAGATATTAATTTCTATTATACAGAAATAGAAATAGGATATATAATAAAATAATAATTTTACAGCAACAGGCTTGGAGAGAAAAATCACACTGACACATTGACGTCACATGGGCTGATATACAGTAATATAGACTGCATGATGAGGACCCTGATTTCTATTCTTTGCTAACAATACAATGGTGTCAAACACATAATTTCAATTTTAAGTTGCCTGCTGTTTTTAGCCTTTTGGAGCGAGGCTTTTAACAAGCTACAGGTACGTGTACAAGCGTGACCTCGGTTTATTAAAAACAGCGGCAGGTAACACGATGTTTGTATTCGCACTTGTTAGAAGGCAATTTCGCTCATTTTGGTTCACTTCCTGATTTTGCCCCAGAGGCCAGATGTAGAGGCGAGAAAACTAATGTGATCCATGAGCAGGAGAACAACACATCTGTATGCATATTCTGGTTGTTGGTAATCACTGGCAAGACAGGCTGAGAATTGGCCTCAGAACCCTTGATTTAATGTGAGCTGGAAGACAGCTATGACTGGAAGATTGTCATTACCTATTCCATACGGTGCCTCGCATTAGCTGGTGGAAATTGTTTTTGGCCTGCAGCCTGGCCTCGGAAATATACGCAATCACAGTTGAGATTAGAGGTGGTTATTACTGCAGAACATGTATGTAAAGGAAAAGTTAAGGCGTAAAAATACAACCAGGAGTTCAGCACAACAAAATTTACTCAGTGGTACACACGATACATCGCACCCAGGGCTGTGCTTATGCAAGCTCTAACCTGTCACTCAAGTGAAAGCTATAAATAAATACTTACTGTAGGTTTTTAATTTAAACTTAGTTTAATCCAATAACTGTAAACATTTTCAGAGAAACAACGTTGCTTGAATACTTAATTGAATAAGATGATTTAATTTGTTTAGTCGTCACATTTCACATACAATAGGAGGAAACCGCTGATGCAGTCATGTGGATATTTTTGGTATCAGATTGCAAACTGTCTATAAATTGAACAACAAAAAATATGACATTACAGCAACAAAACCAAAAAGAAATCACTCAAGGACTACCAATTAATTTGGTGTTAAAAGAACATTTTCTCTAAATATACTGTACGAGGGGCGTTCAAGTCAAACCGGGACTTGCGATAAAATTTCTGGTGAATGAAGGTGTAAAAAAAGTGATTGACATTTACAGAAGACTTTAAGTACGGTATGGTGTTGCGATTCTTAGTCATAGTAAAACATTTGAGTGGTGCAAACATTTTTAAAAAGGGCCATTCATCCATGAATGACGATCCCGGCCGAGGTGGCTCGGAGCCCAATGCAGTCGTTCCTTTAAACTATCCTTGAAAATCAACGTCTAACTTGATTAGACGCATCTATCTGTCGGTACTGTACACACAATCATTCACCAACACCACTTGCACGTTACAGGAACTCAGCTGTGAATAATGACCCCGGTCCAAGCCATTTTTACATGTTTGGGTCATTAAAGGAGAGGCCAGAGTTTTAAACATGAAACAGGCAGTTTGAGGCAACTTTTTTACTAAAACCATTATAAATTTAAGACCAGCTAGAGGACTTGAAAACTTAGAAAGAAAACTTGTCTCACATTTTTATTCTATGAATGTTAAATAAAACAGAAACTAAACATTTTACACATTTAGTCAAGCAACATTTTAATTTAACAATATTGTTCTTACAGTACATTGAACCTCATATTTTATACTGGGTACAATCGAATTAAACTGTAAATTAAATACAGACTTGTTTACACAAGAAAACCTAAAAGTGCTCATAAAAGTCCATTTAAATGGACGAGAGGTCCTGAGTATGTGATAGAAGTTTCATCTCAATCTCAATTCCTGTGCTTCGAATCATATAATTGATGATGATCATCATCATTATCATCATCAATTATCTCACCTTCTAACCATCTAAATGCCAGTACTACAACCTTTGCAAGAAATTTTTTCTCATTTTTATTCTCCTTTTACTCAAATACTGTACAAGCAAACGGGTAAGGTATTGGACCTTGGCACATGACAATATGGGGAAATTTTACGAAATAAACTTCTAAAATGTTATTAGTAATACAAAAATGTTTATACTTTCCCCAGGCTTCTTATTCTAAGATCAAAATTAACATTTATCTTTGTACTCTATATTAATGACCATTAACCTTAATGTTAAAAAAAGGAATGCAAGGTGCACTTCCACATTTGGTAAAAATTCATAAAAGGTCATTGTTACCCAAACAGAATTGTGAACTATTAAGGCCACTCTGAACAAACATCCTAATAATAACCAGTTCACAAACGTCCCTTAAAAGGCAGAGGAATGCTGTTATGATCATGAAGAAAATAGCCACATGTTAAAGACATACAGTTGTTTTGTCTTATGTCACACACTTCATTATCTGTACATTTAACTTTGAAATACCAGCTTTGAGATGAAACAGCTTTGAAACAGCTTCCAGCTTCGAGACTCCTTCATCAGGTGAAGACCAAGTCTGAGGTTCAGTTACTGTACAGTATATACACACTTATTGATAAACATACAAATGTACTCTATATCCATACACATGTACTGATAAACATACACACTTGCTGTACTGTATTGTATACCCATGCACATACAGTATACTGTATATGCATATACATACTGTACTATATATCCATGTACATATACTGTATATGCATACACATACTGATAAACATACTGTATAGTCATATATTATACACACATACTGTATTCTCATACAAATAATCATATAGCTACTGTATACACATACTGTATTCTCATATACATAATCATATAGCTACTGTACATACATATTGTACAATCATAGACAGAGACGAAACAAAGCGTGTTTCTGAAACACACAAAGAGAGTGAGACAGAGAGACAAATGGAGAAACGGGGCAGACAGAGAGAGAGAGAGAGAGAGAGAGAGAGAGAGAGAGAGAGAGTACGTGATTGAAAATGCAAATTTAAGAGTGTTGGGGTCATGTTGTGGTAAATTGTATGTAATGTAGTGGAAAACGTCCTGTGACCATAACACATAATGTTTCCGCCTCATTCCATGCCTCCACATGATCAATACTGCACACTCCATACACACTCTCTCAGAACCTTTTCACTGTTCTTTCAGAAGATACCAGACCACCACATGGTTCTCTACACACATAATTATCACAGCACATTCACACCATATGGACAAAAACTTTTTTCTCACCTTCTGACCGGCAGAAGCTTCTTACCTACGACTGGAAAAGATTCTGAGACAGAACTTTGGGAACTTTCTGACTTTGCGCACAGGATTAATATTTACCAGATCCTGTGCTCTGACCCGTACTGCTATGTGTTTTGACTATGACCTTGAGACAAACTAGAATAAAATACGTAGCCCTGACCACAGGCCACACAAAAAAAAAACTGTTATTAATGAAGAGGAAATGATGCAGCCTCAATCAAATTGCTTCTTAATGCGCTCTTCTCAGAATCCATCTCGGATAGTCTTCAATATATTGGGTGTCTATTATAGATCCAAATGATCACAACAGGTTTAAACCCCTACATCAGTCAGCTTAGTTTTAAAGCTGTTCACATGTCACGCTTAAGGTACACAACACTCTACAGTATTATGATCCCAATACACTATACTCTCTCACTTTCCACAACCATCTTTCATGATACACAACGTATTTTACAAGGGTGAGTCAAAAAATTATCCGAACTGCTGTTGTTACAATGTGATTTTCTGAATTTTATTTTCTTATTTTGTCTCTCAGAGTTGCGGTATACCTATGATGAAAATTCCAGGCCTCTCTCGTCTTTTTAAGTGGGATAACTTGCACTATTACTATTAATCCAGCATCCAGCATCTCACTGTAATGTAACCCTCTCACAGAACACAATACTTTATCGCAATAGCCGCCATTCTTGAACAATACACAAGTACATCTCATAACACACAAAACTCTGTTAAAATACTCACCACTTTGTCACAAAACACAATAGTATTTTACAGCATGCAGTACTCATAGTACAGTCACATGACTGGGTGAGATATTAAGATCGTCCTCAGTGACACCACAGTCATGATGGGTTTTGAGGATGTTTGCTGGGTTTTTTGTCATAGAGTCTAATGTGTAAATTGACAAATATGCAGCTTCAGGCCAAATTTGGACAGAAACAGTTGTAGAAGTGATGTTCCTCAGTGTGCTCTCTCAGGATGATGAAACTACCTAAAGGCCTAAATTCCCACAGTGTGAAACCGCAGACTGTAGTATTACACAAAACGGAATCATTTTACTTCATTTTAATGTGAGACATTCTGAGAGCTACAGTATAATAAAAATGTCACTCATTATTTGTTAGCACATATGCAGATATTCCAAACCTGTGGGTGTGGTGTATTCAATATACAGTACATCATACTGTACAGGAGGAATAAATATGCATTGGGATGAGCTGTTATAGAAAAATAATCAACTTCAATTATCACACCAGCTGGTCACTTTTATTTTCACAGCACATTACACCCTCAAGTGATTTATTTCTTGCTTCTATGACAAAACCTAATCACTTTGATAGCCTTAAACCATTATAGATATTAAACTGAATTAGACCCTGTCCAGGGTGTACCCCGCCTTGTGCCCGAAAGTTTCCTGGGATAGGCTCCAGGCCCCCCGCGACCCTGATCAAGGATAAAGCGGTATAGAAGATGAATGAATGAATGAATGAGACTGCTCTTGCACATTTTACTGTTAGTTACAGTATGAGCATACCGTAACATTTGCAATTATTCTTATCTGCTGAAATGAATTACACTGTACCAGTGAAGCATGTAATTATCTCAGTGTACATTATAAATTTTAATTAGGCTTGGAGGAACACTAAATTGATGAAATATAACATGTTTGGTTGACACCGTGGCTCGAGGCCTAGTGCAGGAAGTGAGAAACCATTTAATTAATGTGTGAACATGGCCAAGAGCAGTTGAGGATTTGTTATTACATTTTTTTATGATTGTGTACACACAAAAATTAAGCAAAATACACAGTTTTTGAAAATGATTTGTGTGAAAATGATTCTTCATGCTCCCAGAAAAAACTTTTTCGATTTGAGTCCTGGAATGTGCCCTGTGCCATCAGGGACAAAAAAACTTCAAGGATGTGATAACCTGGTCATTCAGTACATTCAGGTCTTCAGCTGACTTTATTTCATTTTCGCATGATGTCACTGAGCCTAGATCTGAGCAACTGAAGCAACTCCAGATCATAACACTGTCTCCAGAGGCTTGTTCAGTGGACACTATGCTTCTCTTCTTACCTTGACACGCCCATCACTCTGGAAAAGGGATCTGGAATCTGGATCCATCAGACCACATGATCATTTTCCATAGTTTCAAAGTCCAATCTTTATGCTCTTTAACAAAATGAAGCCATTAAGTCTCATTAACAAGTGGTTTTCTTATGGACACACATCTGTTTAGTCCCAATCCTGTGGATTCCCATTACATTGTATGTGTATGTCCTCTTACTTTCACTATTAAATATAGCTATAGTTTTTACTGTTGATTTTTTTCTTCTTCTACAAAGTTGACATGGTTTTGATGTGTTGAAGCGTTCTTGTTCGATTAGTTTTAAATCTGCTTAGTTGTTTTCTTTGCTTGATGCAGCCCAATAATATGACTCTTCTAAAATGGGAACTTTCTGCCAGGCAGTATGGACCATGCAGGCAGCAATGTAACCATCAATGTAACCATGAAGCAGCATGTCACTGTCCATGTTTCTGAGCAGCATGGTAGAAACATCACAATGCATCTATGATAGTTAACCCTACCAATGAGCTGCTCTGGAATATGGTGACATTTATGGCATGGCAGGGCTGGGTATGCCACTAAAAAAGAAAACGTCCCCCATGTTGGACCAGAGAAACCATCGCTTGAGATGTTAAATTGTTTTATATAATATTTCACTGATGCTTTAATCCTCTATACATTAAATCTTCAGTGTGCTCGCTGACCAGCTCTTTAGAGTCGCCTTCAGGTCTCGCCTCCAGGGACAGAAACCCACAGAGGATGCATCTGAAGTGTGTCACTCGAGCGGGGCGTCACGCTTCTCCTGTTCTGAAATGCAGACTGCATTCCTTCATGGAGCGAATGAAACGTTTGAGAAACACATAATTACACACTCCAGCTCTCAAAGTGGTCTCTCGAACAAATTGGATAGCTGCAAATAGAAAAGCAGGCTTTTTACACAGCGTGCTGAAAATGTAGCTCGTTAGATGAGAATGATAATAAGAGTGATATGGAGACAGAGATGGAGAGAAATACGGAAGAGATCTCTTATCATTTTGGCAGCATGTGATTGGCAGTCGATGTGTTTTGGAGTTGGAGGTTACAGTATTTTCTTCCTGCCACAGCTTTCAGACTGGCAACAATACACACTGCCACCGGATGAAGACCTCCTGTCTGGGCATAAATTTGCATTTTTTTCCTGTCAAGTGTTAAGAGATGAAAGTGAAAGCCTTTATTGGTTTAAACATGGTTAAAGGTCAGATGTGGAGGACTGTAAGAGAAGCTCTGTTTATCTAAACTTTGGCAAACGTGTAAAAACATGTTGTGTAGAAACATTATGTGGCTGCAAAACAACTTTAGAAACTGAATGTTTAGAAATTGTAGTCAGAAATATAGCCTTTTTACAAAATTAATCAATTGATTATGTTTTAGCAATGATAATTAATACTATTAATAATAATAAAAAATATTAATTGGTGAAATAATCAGATAGACACAAATATTTAGATGATGTAAAACTCATAACCTGCATGCACACTCATTACAGTACTTGAATATACTGTATGGTTCACCTTACGCATCCTTCATTAATTCTTACTTCTTATTAATTAAACAAATGAGCAAATCAATCAAGCAATCTTCAGAATCAGAATCGGGCTTTATTCACGAAGTATTTTGACACACATATTTGTCCCTCTCACAAGCAGGTTGTAGACAAAGCACTATACAGTGGAACACTCGTAAACCAAATTTAATTTTCCCATTTGAATTAATGGAAACACAAATTATTCGTTCCACAGCCCAAAAAAATAAATACATAAAAATAATTAATACAAAATATAAAGTA
>JAQQZS010000023.1:31731359-31741887 GCA_030068045.1 Platyallabes tihoni
TAACTTTCATTTTCAGAGTCTTACACAGCTGCTTAGAGGAACCCATGGTTGTTGAGTGTCTGCAAGTGTGTGCACAAGGTTTGAGGAGTCAAAGTATTTGTAAAGCCTTGAAATCGGCATTTACTAATGACAGCTGTTACCATGCATCAGATCTAACGAGCTGACTATGCTCTGAAACCTTGTAAAAAGAATCTGAGACACTGGAACTCTTAGGGTGCCCAAACTTTTTGCACAGTGCTATAATAATGTTTTTTTTTTTTTTTTTTCAATTTATGGCATATGTATGGCAGAAGTAACTATGCATCAATGTTTGCTGAAAATATTGTGCATTTTCTTCCATTTGCAAGAGAGACTGTGTTAACATCTTTTCTTTAGCTCACTATGGTATTTCAATTAAAAAATCACCAAAATCTGTTATTTATCAATAACAGAAAACTTTTGCATAAAATTGTAGCTGACAAACTTGCCAAAGCTAGCTAATAAAACTATGATAAGGTTAGTCTTTAGCCAGATAATTATTACTGTACATTTTAAAAAAATACTGTTTATAAAGGAGGTGGCGTTCCTTTTACCATAGCTCACTATGGTATTAAAATAATTAAAATAAACACAAAATAAAACACAGATAATTTTCAGATTGTTTGTGTTAGTTTTTTTTTACACATAAAATGTAATTTGTAAGTAAATTACCCAAGCTATCACTAGATAGCTTACTTACTGTTACTTCATGATGCCTATTTTTTTTTTCATTTTTCTACAGTAGCAGCACAAGTGTGTTTTGTATTCTTTCCATCAGTGGATACACATCCGGCACATTGAAAAGGTTTCCATGAATTATTCAGTCAGACACACATGCAGGGCTACAGTCTTTTATTCATTTATTCATATCATATTTTAAGCAGCCTTTAGTCATTATATTTGTTTTTCAAGTTCAGATTTACTCTTCCTTTGAAATCTGAAGTCCTTGCTTTTTTAGCACGGTCTGTCTGAGCATTGTGGAATATAATGCAGTGTTCTGAATATCGCATAGTCCCTAATTTAATTATTCCTTTTGTAGAAAATGAAAATAGATCTAACGGATAACTTCAGTCACAACATTTTTTCAAGCATAAATATATGCTGGTGTTTAAGACAGTTTTCCTTAGTAAACAATCCATAACCTATTTACTCCTTATTCATTTTATTATGAATAAACGCTTGACAAAGTATTGCGTATCTTCATTTAGCCAGCCATAAATGAACTGTAAAACCTCACAACAGGTCTTTCACCTCCGACATGGTGCATGCATCCAATGTTATGTGAAGATTGAGCAATACACCACCACCACATGCATTTAATACGTGACAGTGATGCACTTTTCACCTCCAGTGCTGATTAATGACTTGGTTCTTGACTGGGCCTGGCCAGACATCATAATTCTTGTTGTGACAGATTCTCATGATTTGCTAATAAAGCCTGATTGGCTTTAGTCTAATGTCCCATAATTCAGACAAACGGTAATGAATTTAATTTTTTATACCCATAAATCACTCCCTGCCTGAAATCATTTCTCTGTGCTTTGCTGCCTGATGCACAGTGACTGATCTCACCATGCAGACGCACCACATCAAGCAAACTTCTCCAACTTCATCCACAATTTGTCTTCAAATATTCAGTGTTCACAGCAAGATGTCTCTGGTTTGCATTTCCAAGTGCTTGGATTATGTTTGGTGTTTACTTACATTTTTCAGCGGTAATGGCAAGACGTCTAAATGACAGACGAAGCAGAGAGGATGATCGATTGAAATCTAAATGAAGATATTTAACCCATGAGTCTGCTGCGAGTTTCACTTTGTGTCATGCTGATTCCCATGGATGCACTGTTTCTCAAATGATGTTATTCATTAACAGATTTAAAGCTTCCAAGGGAATGACTTGTCATTTTATGACAATCACAATTTTTAGATGAAAAAAATGACTCCTTTACTCTTTCATTCTTTTTTTTTTTTTTTTTGTAAAAATCTTCATTCTGGTCAGTGTCGCAGTGGGTCTGTCTGTAGCCTCATCTGCAGTATACACTGAAATCCACAGGGCATCATTCACACATTCATTCATTTCATTCATTCATTGCTACCTTGGGGCCAGTTAGAATGACCTCCCAGTTTTCATAAGACAGAAAAAGTACACAGTTGTTGGTGCTGTTAGCTCAATGTTACTCTCATCACTGTAAAACCAACAAACCAATATATATTTTTTTCACTCCTTTTACTATCTATTCTGACTACATTATGACACACAGTGGTGTACTTTTACATGTGTGCGTGGCAACATTTGGGGGAAGACCCCCCCAATGGGGGTGATGCTCAGGCGTTCACATACTTTTGAATACATGAGTCTATAGGTCTGTTCCAAATGACCAATCACTGATTACCTTTTATTCCAAAGACTGATTATAGATCACCATTGTTATTAACAAGCAATTAGTAATCTAACATTTGTTCAGAAAAATTTCTGATTAACATTCTTTTCAGCAACTAATCAGTAATCACAATTGTTCTCAACAATCACTGATGACATCTGTTCCCCATGACCGATTACAGATGACAATGTTTTGTCCACCCACACATTACTTTCTTTTTTATTTTAAAATTCTTTTCTTGGGAATATTTGCAGTAATAATATTCACTCACTCACTCGTCTATACTGCTTTATCCTGTATTCAGGGTCGCAGGGGCCTTGAGTCTATCACAGGAGACAGGGCATGAGGCAGGGTACTTCCTGGACAGGGTGCCAATCTATTGCAGGGCACACACACACACACACACACACACACACACACACACACACTCACACGCTCACTGACACAGTACAGGCAATTTGGGACAATTTGGACAAACATGTCTTAGAAATATGGGATGGGAAAATTGAATAAGAATGAATGAATATGGGGAAAAAACAAATCACCTGGAGGAAACCCACTAAGCATACTAACTACATGCTAACTACATGCACACACAAACACAGTGGGAATCAATTCCGGACCTTCGTGGTACAAAGCAACAGTGCTAACCACTTTCTTTCTTCTTGCATTAAAAAGTTGCACACTATAAGATTTCCTCATGCTCCCAGAAACTGGAATATGCCTCGTGCCATCAGGAAAGAAAAACTCCATTAATATAAGAACCTGGTCAGTTAGTACATTCAGTCATCAGCAGACTTCGTTTTATTGCCACATAACATTGCTGAGCCTAGACCTGAGCAACTGAAGCAACCCTCCCTCCAGATGTACAGTGTCCACTATGCATGATGAGTGCATCACTTCATGCGCTTCCCTTCTGACTCTGGCATGCCCATCGCTTTGGAATAGGATCAATCTGAACTCATCAGACCAGTTGATGATAAAGCTTTTTTTTTTGGTCCAGGCAGTGTATTATTTTCTAGTTGGTTGAAACTCTATTCTATTTTACAGGCCTTCAGAAAATCTCCCTTCTTTATCTAACATGTCCTGATAATCATGATAATTATAATTCGTTCAATGGTAACTTTTAGTGATTTATTTTAACATGCATTTGCTACCTTTTCTTGAAAAGAGTATTCTTCTTTATGAACAGTATCAGGTTCACCAAAGAAAATATAGTCAAATATTTTTTTTCCTGTTTCTGAACACACATATCTTCATCAGGAAACCACAATATCTCAACTGCACCAACGTCAGGAACTTCACTTATAACCCGAGACCATCTTTCACCAAGCGAAAGTTATCTCAGTTGTCTGGTGAAGACTTTGCCTTATGTGGAAGATCTGTTATTACAAACTGTTATGACATCTGGAGAGACATCTTGGGGCTTTTTGTTCCACTTATGGGCTTCCACAGAAAGAAAGCATTTTAGTTTCCAATTTATTACACTCTGTCATCAGCACTACTAATGTTTTCTATGGGGAGGCAGGAGGAGAATCACAACACTTTGCAAAATAAACAAAGAAAGAGTGTTGATCCAGTTTTGGTATCTGGACATTCCTACAGCCCATGCAGCAAACAAACATGGAGCCACATTCCCCAGAGTGCTCTTGCAAGTTGCAGGGTCAGAGAGGGACAGTAGGTAAACACAGACATGCTTTTTCATTAGCTATAATAAGAGCTTAACAAAAGAAAGTCTTTCTATTAGCCAGTCTATGTGACGTCTTTGTGACGTCACCTATAGGTTACACTGAAGAGTGATTTCCCCCTTTTTAGCATGGGCTGATTCTGCCAAACCCCAGTTAATCCGAACATGCCTACTTACTTCAGTTGCCACAAGCTAACTAACTTAGCTTTAGCTTATCTAAAATGCTAAGGAGATTAATTTATATGCTACTGCTACGTTTCATTCGATAGAACATCCATTATCCATATTATACATGTCGTCTTGTATCCACGTCTACATTTCTTGAGATAAAATAAATTACAATGATTCCAGTTAGTTGGTTAGCTAAAGTAATGCTTAGCAGACAGCTAGCGGTTTGACATCCTGCAATGCAGCTGTTACTCAAATCAGCCTTGCCCCTAATTATACATAATTGTATGGCTTAATATAATTTTAACTAAGTTATATAAAAATTCACCCCCTATTCATTGTCATGAACAGGAAATCTAAGCTGGAAACAGTACTATTACGGTGCAGCTCTATGGGGATTGACGTACTTTTGGAGTCATGCTTTGACACCTCATGTTGCAATTACTGTATGTTGTAGCACTGGAGGTAGCAGGTCCTGGGTTTGATAACCCCATTGGGTCTGTGTGCATGGAAATTGCATGTTCTGCCCATGCTTGGTGGGTTTCTTCTTCCTCCAACAGTCCAAAGACATGTGGGACAGTCTAATTGGCATTTCCAAACTGTCAATAGATGGTCCTTTGGAGAAGGATATGGCAACCCACTCTAGTATCCTTCCCAAGAAAACCCCATGAACAGCATCTAGGAAGGCCTGGCTACTGTCCATGAGGTCACGAAGAGTCCAACATGACTTAACAACTAAAACAACAACTGGAGGTTGCCCCTTGTGATAAACCGAATAGAACCGGAGAACTAAAAAGATGCAAGACAGGTTGATTTAAATGTTTCACAGTGAAATCTTTGAAGACTGTAACTATAACTATAACAGCTAGCTACAAGAACGTAGCTACTGGCTTCAGCCAGAGAGGATTAAAAATTTAAATATTGAACAACAATGGACAACATTTAGAAGTGAGAAAGAAATGTAGTTTTGATCTTATGCAAACACCTACAAATCAACTTAAGTGGATATAAAAGTGAAGAGTTTACTGGTTAAGCTGCTGGAGCAATCATTACCTCTGGTATGATTTAGGCTAATGGCTAGTGTAAGCTAGTATGAAATAGCACGCAAAGATGATTTTTACTCATTTCGATGTCCAAATTAGCTTTTTAATTAAGTGAAATAACATATTACAATTAACAGTAACTAGCTAGCTTAATGTTTCCAGTAATTTAATGAAGATGAAGGTATTTATGTCTTTCACTTTTGAAAATTATTTTAAAAGTAGTAGCATGTAGTGTAGTTAGCTACTTTAGCATCTATTTTAAATAAGGATTAATTAGTAAGTTACAATTGAAAATGGATGGAAAATGACTAAGTAGTAGTAAGTAGTAATAAGTAAGAAGTTACTTTTTAAAAATGTTTTCGCATGTATGTTGTTTACTTCAGGAGTTTCATTAGTGGATACGTTTTACTTTTACTCCACTAGATCCTATAACAAATATCAGTACTTTCTACTTTACAACATTTCTGCCCGGCATTGTGTTACATAACCAAAGGGGTGTGTAGTACTAATTACTGATTATTATACTGTATGTAACTGAGTGATTTGCCTTCCCTCTGTGAAATACTCATTTGTGTAACAGAAGCAGAGATATTTGCAGGCAGCAGTGAATCAGCATGTTCACAGACAGGAAAGGGAGAGAGTCTTTTACTACCTTGAAGATAAGAACATTGTACTACTAACATTTTTCTACTTTTACTTGAGTAATATTTTACCTGGAGTACCTCTACTTTTCCTCAAGTACATGTGACAGGCTAGTCACGCGTTCCCTGTAGCAAGAAGTGGAAGAAAGGAAAAGTGCAAAACCGTATCTTGTGTTAAAGGAGAAGTTTGTTTTGTATCTTCTAGGAGAGCTATAAATGAATCAAATATCTTCTATTGTAAAAGACAGACACACGAGGGATTTCCAGGTCTCGGCTCTATATTTGGTATTATTGAGTATGTGTGGCAGCCTGGGAAAACATTTTATAACACTGTAAAGCTCTGGTTGGGTTCGGAAATTACGAGCACAGAGAGACAGGGATGCGGTGAACTCAAACTTTTGGCTTTTATTGTTATTTAATGAGTGAAACAGGAGAATGAGTTGAGATTAAGTGCTTGGTGAAAAGGGCGATGGTGAGGGTCGGCGTGCTGGCTTTGTAGGGTGTAGCTTGGGTCCTGTGCTCTGGCGGGCCGGTCCGGGTGAACACCGGAGCGCTCGGTCCTTCGCCGTAATCCGAGTCTGTGGGAAGAAGAGAAATTAATAAGTCTCCGGTACATATTTTCCACTCACTTGTACGTGTTGTTGCGGCCCTTTTATAGAGAGCAGTTGACAGATGGACGGTGTATGATTAGTTCTCGCTGATACACTGATCATCCTCGCTGATACGGTAAGTCGCGGCACCCTGCCCCTTTTTGTGTTTTGGTCCTGTCCAAGGTGTTATCTGAGTCCCCTTTGTACTTCCCCCAAGATGAGCGAGAAGATGTTGTCCTACAAAGTGCACTGTGCATCGTCCCATCGCCACAAACAAATATTTCTGCAAGCTAAAAGTTTCAAGATGTAAAATGTCTACTTCCTCTGCAATCATAACATAATGTTTAACATTTTAAATAATTTCACACACACACACACACACACACACAAACCTGTTATTAAAACCTGAAAGGATTTTGGTGAATTATAATCTTGGAGGAAGAAATGTGGTCGGGAAAAAAAATGAAATGATCGTATTCAGTGATCACTTAAACGTTTAGGGAAATCAAATTGTAAAAATAAACAACAAAAAAAGAGTATTTTTTAGAACTCACAGCTACAGTATGTTTAATATTGACAGTAAGAAAATATCCACACATACTGTACAATGGAAAGAGAACTCAAGGGACCGGGACTAAACAGCTGTGTAACCTTAAGAAAACTACTTAGCAGTGAAATCAAAAAACTGAGAGATCATCTGACCAGAGGTCACAAAGGTACTGTATGGCAACCAAAACCCTGCCAAGAATTAGAATTAGCCCTTAAAGCTCAAGTGGCATATACTGTATCAGTGACAGAAACACAACTTTGGTCAATGACTGATTAAAAAAAAGACGTCCTGCCAGTGTCTGTCGACAGGGAAGACATAATTTTTAAAAATGTGTCAATTTTACCACTCCCGGAATATGGAAATGACATTGCATACTGTAACTCAGCAAATGCTTATTATTATTAGTTTCATAAAAACAAAACAAAAACAACCAGAATTTTTTTTATCATATGTATGTTTGATATTTGTTTCTCTATGTGACCCATTTTTTTTTTGCTGAGTCATTTTTGAATTGGTTAAAATGAAATAACTTTAAATTCATCATATTGCCTAGGTTTCAAATAAAATCATTATTTTCTTGGTTAACTATTATAAGCGGCCATTTTTAATAGTCTGTAATATAACTGAAAGCCTTTACATAAAAATATTTAAGATAATTAAGTTTTATTTTATTGAGTGGCTATATTTATGTTCTGTACAAAGCAAAATAGATTTTCCTGATTAATAACTTCGAATCAATATATTTTGTGACATTAGATGGAATAGGGTCAGAGTCTTGTTTAACAAAATTGAATGAGAGTAGGCAAGTTGTCACGGCAAGTAAGGCTGAACATGTGACCTATTTTCAAATTCAATGTAATCAATAGTTTTGATTGTTGTTGCATTTGGCTAGCATAATAGAAGAGAGTAAGATCAAATTAATGTAATCCCCATTAAAGGTTTCTTTAAACAAAAACATTGTGAGTCCTCAAATATGCCTTTGCCTTCAGGAAAGAAACAATAACCTTGTCATTCAGTACATTCACAATGTCATTTTCTTGCCACATAACGTTGCTAGCCTCATGCCCGAAGCTTCCTGGGATAGGCTCCAGGCCCCCCGCGACCCTGAATGCAGGATAAAGCGGTATAGAAGATGAATGAATGAATGAATAACGTTGCTAGGCCTAGACCTGATAATATGCAGCCAAAGATCATGACCTTTTTCTGTTGTTTCAAAGTCCAATCTTTATGCTCCATAGCAGACTGAAGCCATTTTTTCTGAGATTTGTGAGATTCAAGATTCAATGAACTTTATTAATCCCAGAGGGAAATTGCTTATTCTTGGTTACTGTTGCTTATAGTCATTTTCAAAGAAGGAAAGGAAAAGAGTAATAAATAAATTAGACAAGGGAAAAAAAATAATAAATATATATATATATATATATATATATATATACACATACACACTGTATATATATTCAGGGTTTTCATCGCACTGCATGCGTATGGAAATGCTTTTATGTTGACTAAAAATATTTTTTGTAATTTTTACTGTCAACTTTTTAAATTATATTTTACAATTATTTTCATGGTCATTTGTAATTTTTTTTCTGATTGCATTGCATTTCTTCCTCATGTCTTAACCAATGACATTGTATATTTGTCTTAAATTTTGCTGTACATTTCTTCTTTCGCATTTCTGATTTTAATAATATTCTTAAAATTATTAGGAAATGTCCATCAAAAAACAATGAGCTAATAAAATATTCAATGAATGTGTATCAGATTAAAAAAAAAATAATATATATATATATTTTATTTAAAGAATGTTATATATAATTATTTATGCAGAATTGCAGAATTGTACACAAAATGTTTACACTAAAGTTTTTCGTCCTCTGATGTTATACAGTATCTAGATGGTACAGTATATGACGTCTCCTACATATGTACTGTATATATCAGATCAGAGTTCAGATCTATGTTATGATGATGTGTGGCAATTCCTTGTGCTTGTGCTCCTCTTTTACAATCTGACTCCTATGTATGTTATGTTTTGATGATTCAACAGGGCAACAATTGACATTTCTCTATACAATCCCCTGCTACACTCATGCACTTATTCCAATGTTTCTAGTGGCCAGAGGTCATAATGTGCTTGGATACCATTAAGGTATAAAGTTTTCTCAGTATGCTGGAGCCAAGATCGGTCTGCTTGCTTCGCATCCGAAACACTGGGGATGTGGCAACAACTCCTACAGTAGCTGAGTTCCTATAAGGAGCAAGCAGTGTTGGTGAATGAAATAGCATTATTAAAATAAATGTTTCAGTGGTATTGCTATAGAAATCCAAATAGATAGGCTTTGTCAATAGGACATGCTTTGATTATGTAATGAATAAAATAAGGGGTTGCTCCCAAAGAATTCATATTTTTTTCTCCTTAAAGATCTAAACAGACTCTGTCTTATAAAAGGTGCTATGCTTTGCATTTGTTGTTTTTACAAAATGGTTTTGAAAACATTAGGATTATGATTTTGTAAAACAATAATTAATTAAACAAAATAAGAAAAAAAAAATTCTTGATAAGTACTTGATAAATTCTTGATAACCCCCAGGCTAGCTTGGTGGAAAGGCGTTTGGATGTAAGTGGCAGTGACAATTCTTCTGTAAACTTTCTCTCTCCGATGAATTGTCCATTCATCTTGACAAAAGTGTTCAATCTCTGTCGAAGAGGATAGAGAGTGTTGGTGAAGAGGAATTCTCAAGACAGATTACAGGCCTGGGTTTGATTAGCCCATTCATGTTCTTACCTTTGACCTTGTTGTTGTGTTGAAAGGTGAATATCTTTCCTGCTGTGTATTTTTTTTTTTTTTTGCTGATTTTCTCTCAGGATTTTCCTATGGTTTATGAGTTTCCCCAATGGATTCCCAGCAGATGTAAATCATTCCCAAAATGTAATACCAACATGACCATGTTTTACTGTGGGAATGGACTGGAACAAAATGATTTAAAAGATTAGACTGCAGAACATGTTTTTCCTCATTTTTGCTAAGTCGCCATTATGTCTTTTTAAAAATCTCTAAATGGTAGTCTAAAATCTTCTTTCTTTCTTTCTTTCTTTCTTTCTTCTTGCCACACCTTGATAAAGCACTGCTTTTGTACCTGTTCTATCTGAGAGTGGGTTGAATTTCTGTGCTCATACTCATGCCTTTCTATAACTTTTTCATGGATTTTTCTTTGTCTTCATGATGTTGTTTGTTGAGCTAACAAACTCTGGGCTTATCCACGAACAGGTTAATTTCTGTTCAAGATATTAATTCTTAACAAATCGGCACTCTACTAATCATATGACTTTTAACAGCAACTACTGTATTTGCAATAGAGCAAATTTTTGCAGAAATTCAATTCAATTCAATTCAATTTTATTTATATAGCGCTTTTAACAATGGTCATTGTCTCAAAGCAGCTTCA
>JAQQZS010000023.1:31767064-31777996 GCA_030068045.1 Platyallabes tihoni
GTGAGCATTGATTAGGGGTGGCCGAATAGTAGGTTTATGCACAACTGCAAGCCTTTAAAGGATCCTACACCTTGAGGAAAGATACATGGTGGAGGCAGAGAAATCCGTAATCGGGTAATCGTCTCCCCTGCTGGGTCTTAGTGCGCGTCTCTTACTGGTATAATCAAGATCCGTGCACGCATGTACTGTTTACTATAACACTGTGACCACGTGTGTATGCCTAAAACACATTTTATTTTGTGTTTGAAAGCGTGTGTGTGCAGCGCGCATGTACTGTAAAGCAAAAGCAAGTCTCATTAGAGATGTTAAAAATCCATTTTCTCTCTCTGCTCAAGGCTCAGCCTGCTCTTTGCATGCTGTGTGTGTGTCAGTGTGCGCACGCGTCATTGGACACTGTGCCATATACACACACACAGACCTCCTACTGTATTTTCACCTTCACAGACACACACGCTCTTTTTCTCTGCTCTACACAGAAACACTGCTCTGTCGCGATTCTTTTCAAAGGTAAAGTGCAGGTTTGTTTTGTTTTGGATTTGTTTTATTTTTACTTTACAGCAGTGATTCCGTTAGTGTGTTTTTTAAATTTAATTTGGTTTTCGAGTGTTTTGAAATGTGAGCCCCTTCCGGACCGAATTATGCTCGTAATCCAAGGTTCCACTGTGTATATTTTATTTTATTATTATTATAACAGCTCAAGGAGCAACATGTTTGTGCACTTTATAAAGATTTTAATTCTGTTTTTTTAATAAAGTGTTGGAAATTAATGCTTTTCTTGTTTTTTTTTTATTTATTTATCCGATTCATCGATTAATCTGAAAAAATCATCGACAGATTAATCGATTATTAAAATAATCGTTAGTTGCAGCCCTACTATAGTTTCATTAAATTGTTTCCAGCCAGTTTTGCGTGATGCAATCTGGCTGGACAGACATGGATGCAGACAGACAGATATACAGTACATACAGGTAGAGGTACATGCATACCGACGGACAGACGGGCAAACAGACACAAACCTGTAGACAGAGAATTTTTTGAGACTATCATACTGACAATCTACAAACCATAAAGACATCGATGAAAGAGCAAATTCTAACCAATGTACAGACAAAAGCTTTCTTTTATTTAAATAGAAGATAACGTTGATGAGCCTTGACCTGACCAACTGAAATACCTCAGATCACAACACTGCCTCCAGAGGTTTATACAGTGCTACAGTCGTAAAGTCCAACAGTTCATCGTATATGCCAATTATTTTTTTATTGCCAACAATTATTTTTATTTGCAAGCTCGTGTGTGTGTAATATTCAACTGCGCCTTCAAGGAGTCAAACTGTTTCAAACATTAGAACCATTTTTATGTTAAACATTTATTTCGGGTACAAACATTGCTGATTGACACTTTAAAACATTTTGCTGCTGGCAAAAAGTCAAGAGTCAATGGGAATCAGAAAAAAAAATACCCCAAACAGAAAATAGTGAGCTTTTGCAGAGCTGTTTAAAACTTTGGGTATAATAAGTAGTTAATTATGGATCTACAAAAAATGATGCTAAATTACTGTTAGTACACTGTTTTATTCTTTTTATTCTGCTACAATTTCTTTACAGTACTTTTTTCCCTAAAGGATGATATATATTCCTTAATCTGAAGTTGTGAAATAAAACAAGTCAGTTTCTTGTTCTCACTTACATTATACAGTAACAGCTGTAAACATTCCCTTATACAATTCCCTGTGTTTATGGTTAATATACGTTAAAGCAATAACATATTATAAATCAGCATATTAATATAAACCTGTGAAGGGGCCTTTTTTATAATAGAAAAATAATCAACGTCGTCTGACCAATCAAAAACCAGAATGCAGAAGTATTATGGTACACTTGTATAAATAAATCACATATCATATAAAGATAAAAGAGTTCCTATAATCCTGAAAGAGTGTTTCAGTTAGAGGATGTTACAGTATGTGACCTAAAGTGACTATACAGTAGTCAGGTTATTTGAGGAGCTTCTCCAGTCACTCTGTGTGTCGAATTGAATCAAGTCACTTTTGTCACATCCCTGAGTAAGCTATTTCCATCTGAGCACAGCTCTATAGCTATGTTTCATTGCTTATTTATGCACCGAGCACTCTTTCTGCACTTCCTTTTTTGCAGGTTCTGTGAAAGGATTAGAACATCTGTGATAGATCGCCTGATCCATTCAGAGCTTTAAATCCTCAGACTGTTTTATTTCCCTTAACCTTGCAATCTTGCCATTAATATTCTGTGATTTATGATTTGCTCCACACACACACACACACACACACACACACACACACACACACACACACACACTTCTACACTCACACTCAAGCTGTTCCCAGTGATATAAACAGCAATATGGGTTATATGTAAACAGTTATATAAACAACTAATCCATGATTCAGCCAATTATGCAATCAGCAATATTTCAGTTTCTTGAGATGACATGGGTTCACTCAGGGGAAGGGTTTTTCTTAGTTTATCCCGTCCTCTTTAGATTCACGTTGGTACACATATTATAATTCTGTGCCTAAGATTTGTGTGTAAGATTTCCACACCACGCT
Organism: Platyallabes tihoni; assembly: GCA_030068045.1. Lineage (NCBI taxonomy): Eukaryota > Metazoa > Chordata > Actinopteri > Siluriformes > Clariidae > Platyallabes > Platyallabes tihoni. The sequence goes on from JAQQZS010000023.1 coordinate 31,769,652, forward strand.
GCCATAGAGAAACTGGATTTGTAGGACTGTAACACATACAAGGGGTGTTCAAGTCAAATCGGGTCTTGCGATGAAAATTCTGGTGAATGAAGGTGATTGACATTTACAGGAAACTTCAAGCACAGTACGATGATGAGCTACAGTAAAACGTTTGAAACGTTACCATGAACAGTGAGCGAGTGGAACGCCTGATCCTTGAAAATCGACGGATATGTACACACCATCAGCCTTTTTAATGCTTTACACACTCTAGACTCATGAACATAGATGTTAGTCAGTTCCAAAGATGCCTTTAAATCTTTGGTTGTCACTCAGGGTAGACTGGGCGGCCACTTCTTGGTAGAGTACCCACAGTACCAAACTGTACAGTAGACTGGTGAATTTCTAAAGTCTTTGAAATCACTTTTTAACCCCTTTTTCAGCTTTATGTAAATCAACAATTTTTGATCATAGAGCCTCTGAAAGCTCTTTTTGTCCCACAATAGCGTGTTGCATTTGTTTGCATTTGAAGTGGTAAAATATTGCAGTTCCTCTATAATCCTGTAGATTTCAACTATTCACACATTGGCACAAAGTTTGTTTAGAATTGTAGTAAACAAAATAATTTAATTGGGACATTTATAAAACCGTGATACTGACAGAATCGCATTTCAAATAGAATCAGCACCGACTGTAGGTATCGTGATAATATTGTATCGGCTGGTCCCTAGATTTCTGACAATATTAAATATTGAAATGATCGTTGTGCTTATTCCCCTGTGCCAACCCACTAGTTAGCTCTCCTATAGACTGTGAGGTAGACCATGATGCATTATGGTTGGATGTATTCAAGCAGTTCTTCCCCAGGATGTTTATTTGAGCAGGAAAAGATTAGCTCTTTATTTTAGCAGCTACAACTATACATTACATAACTCCTGTAGCTCTGTAGTTTGTATTGTTACCTGATTCACTTGCATCCAGTAAAACTCGAATCTAAAGAATCATAAAGAATCATAAAGAATCATGAAGAATCATAAAGAATCATAAAGAATCTAAAAATAACCATACGTTAGTAATTACTGTAAACTGATCTAAGTGTGTCAGTCTGTACCACACCATCCCACTTAAATGTTTTCACAATTTGACTATTAGATGGTTATGGTTGTGATGTAGACATGGAATATTGTTCTTTGCATACTTTATTTTCCAAAACTGGAAATAGGTTTAGCTGATAACACCGGCTAAGCCCAGTGAACCGGCTTCGCAGGAGCATCTGAGCGTTAAGGGTTATGCTCGAGGACCCTTTGTAGGCACTGGCGGGAACTGAACACTGTCTGTACGGATCAATAGCACAGGAGCGTTTCTGAGGAGCCGAGGCACGGTTGTCCCAGGCTCAGTGGAAAAACTCAGCATGTGAAGTCAATAATTGCTCCTGGAAGTGATTTACATGCAGCCAATGCAGTTTAAACATCCTCACACCAGCTTCTAAAAAATTAAAGCTTTATAAAACCGAGTGCAAGCTGCAGCTGGGCAATTAATCAAAAATAAATCGAAACCTACATTCAGAACTCCTAATCAACTTAATCTTTCCCATGGCAATTTTTAAGTGTTTTTATAATGTTTGTTTATGTACTGTCCCCTTAAAAACGTCTAAATCACATGACTCAAGCCCCGTCCTGTCTGTGACATGGAAGCAACATAGATGAGAACTCTCATTAGAAAATAACATCCCAGCTTTAATAGTTGAGCGTGTTTACAGTATAGACCTTTCAGTGAACTATAAAGGCAAAAAATAACAAAACCAAAAAACAAAATAATCACTCATTAATCATAATTGAAAAATGTTCAGTTAATTGTGATATTGATATCATTTCATATCACAGCCAACTAGAATACAGTGTGTAGGTCTCATAAACTCTGAAATGTGAGGATGTAGAGAATGGTGTATAATCCAAATCAACCAGGCATCGTCAACCAGGCAAATGTCAATTTATCCTGCTAAGAATTAGGTATATAAAATTACGTAAAAGCACTTCAAAAAGTACAAATCCATCAAAGGGACTTGTCCTTAGGGGATATAATGTATAGAAGCAAAAGAAAAAACATCTGCAGGTCAAGCAGTTACAGTAGAAACTCTCATTATTAGAATGACAGCCTTCATTCTCATTCTCACTCATTGTCTAAACCGCTACAGTATATCCTGTACGAAGGGTCACGGGGGCCGGCAACCTTTCCCAGGATATTTAGGGCACAAGGTCCAGCGCAGGACACACATACATAAACAAACACACATGCTTATTCATACACTACGGGTAATTATGAAATGGCAATTAAATTAATCTGCAAACTCCATGCACGCAGACCTGAGTGGGAATTGAACCCGGACCCTGGGGGTGCAAGGCGATTTAACCACTAAGCCAAAGTGCCTCTAACATTCTTATTTAAAACAAAAATTATAAACCTGATACATACATGTTTTAGACAAACACGAATGCTGGTCTTTAATTTAAAAAATTTAACAAATCATTCTTTAATGAACTGTGCTAAAAACATTTGCTTTTTTTTTTTTTTTTTTTTTTTTACAAATAGGGACAAATTATAACCGAGACCAAAATCTTTTAACTGGTCCTAATTCAGAAGGTAGGATTTATCCAAAAAAGAATGGAAGTATTTAAAATTGTTCTTTTTAAATTTGGTTTAAAATTAAGAGGTACTGCTACAAAAGAATCAAATCATTGATGTGATTTTCAAATTTGTCTTGTAATAACTCTTCTGACACTCACCCTGATGACTCACTCACCCTCAGCACGTAACCTACCAAGAAATTTTTAAATATAATCAAGTCAAATTAGAACGTCTTGAACATATTTGCAGTGCAAAATCTGAGAATGCTGGTGCAATGAATTATACCAATGAAGTTGGTATAAGTTTTATCTTTTTTTAAGGCAGTTTAATGTCAAGTAACTTGGACAATTGTGTTATTAGGGAAAAGTACCAGAAAATGTAATGATATTCAGAAACCTGGATTGTGAGGCTCCTGGTCCAAGTCCTTTGCGTTTCTAGTTTTCCCTAAGCCTCACATCTGTGTGTCTGTACGAAAGATAATTACAGTATGTGTTAGTCAGCAATGATTGGCACCCTGTCCAGGGTGTACCCTGCCTAGTGCCCGAAGTCTCCTGGGATAGGCTCCAGGTCCCCCGCGACCCTGAACACAGGATTAAGCGGTATAGAAAATGGATGGATGGATGGGTTAGTCAGCAATAATCAAGTCATGTGTCTGACCTTTGCTCTGGATTATGATTGTTAGCTGTGATCTCAGTCCTGTCAGCGTTGCTGATTGTGCACATGTGCGTTATTATTGTACGGTTGCACAGAATTGACAAAACAATGAAGAAACCCACTATTGACTGATTAGCCGATTATTTTGTTTACAGACGAGTGATATGATGATGTGGTATTGATGATAAGATATACTGTATTAACATTAAAATATGTTTCTTTCTCTACCCTGACCCAGAAACCATCAGTGTTAAATGTCATTAATATGATAACATTATTACTTTTTTTTTTTTTTTGCACGTTTTTCTTTAAAGGGTCTTTAAAAGTTTTGAAATTAGATGCAAAATATATAGAAAATGCCTTAGTGGTTGACTTCAGACTGCCTATGTATCACAAACATTACAGCTATACGATTTGATAAAAGTATTTGGAACGTATTGAGATTCAGGTTTAAACTATGATCTGTATTTATTTTACCAGTATTTATTTTACCACCCTGGTAATGACACAAATTTCCCCCCCTAATGTGACACAGTGCAGATTTTTAAGGCTGTCTAAAGCCCCATATCCGTTGTTTTTAAGATCAGCCCTGAGTCTCTTTTAACAAGGAACCTCTTTAATGACATTCACGCACACACTAACGGAAACACTGCGCTCTGACAGAGAAAGACTCTGGAAACTGGATATTAAACAAGGAACCTCTCTAATGACACTTGCTTTTGCTGTACGTGCGCACACACCCACGTAGTCACGTATGTTGACTATATGAGTGAGCATGGGAGACGATTACCCACAGTCCCACAGCGCTCGAAAGAAAAAAAACATTGGCTCAGTTGTAATCACATGATAAAGCGCATGCGTACCACTCATCTATCAGTTGAAGTGTATTTTTTCAATTTTGCTCGTCTTGCAGAATGCTTGCAGACCAAGTTACACGCAATCCAAGGTTCCACTGTGTATCTGATACGCAGTCATGTGACTTAAATGAGAACAGTCAGGTCAGAATTCATGACATTCATTGCCTCTTGCTGACATCATCATCAGCATGGAGATTGCATAGCAGCGCTAGCAACAGCTGCTAAAACAGCTAAGGAGAGGTGTCTAGCTGTCTTCCTTTATCTCAACCACAACAAATACAGCCGACTAACTGCACTCGGTCCTCCGGAGCAAAACGGCAGGCAGATTTTTGTTTAGTTCACATACATTATTTGAAATGAATGAGCAGTGGCACAAATATTATTTTTTTTTCAACCCAGAGCAAAATGTGTCAACGTGCGAAGGTGTGCGATTTCAGAGGACAGATGCATCCACATTAGAGTCCTCACTTGTAAGTATGAATGTGAACCGTCATGACATTCATATCGGATCTGACCAAAAAAAATCAGGAATTGAATAACGTGTTCTGTAATGTGAACTACCCTATTATATTTGCCATTTAGAATTCAAAAAGTATTTTTCTAGACTAGAAACAATAATGGAACAAAAAATCGGTTTGAGCAGATGTTTGTCATTATTTATTTGGCACCTTCATTGTTATTGTAGAAAAACAGAAATTAAAATTATTGAAAAAATCTATATAAATTCCCAACTATGCCCATATTACTTAATACTTTGCAGCCTTTTGTAATCAGACGACTGCACAGACGCATATCATGATTTTGATTATGTGGTTAATTGTGCAGCACTAATGAACAGTACAACAGTTTATCTTTGCCATCTTGTCCAGCCTTTATTTGAGCTCAGTGAAGCGACGAGACGAGGACGAGTCTCATGTTTAAACATTATGATACGCTGTTAAACACTGTTCAAATTCTCACTCATTTGGCACTAATGTCGTGTTTCCCTTACTTGATTAGATTATAAATGTTAAGGTTAGTGTGGTGTTTTTAAGGTATTGAAATTATTTCTCGAAATGTGATTTTCTTCTGTAATTGCAAATATTTAAAGTAATTGAGATACATGCAAAAGAGAAACACAGTTGAGTTTTGTAGTTTTCCGAACCGTATATAGTATAAGACAAAGTCAACTCTTTATAATAGGAAGGGTTTTCCCAGATCTCCACACACACACACACACACACACAGACACATTTGGCCCAATCAGCTCTTTTTCTGCCAGTGCGGTGGGTTGATCTGGAACGCACTCTGAGATCATTTGTAAATGTGCCAGGATGAAGTGGTGTTTGTTGGGTGTTAAGTAGTACTCTAGCTCTACAGCAGTCTCTGCATGAGGAAAACCTGAAAGCCAGGATCACAGACCTGGCACTCTGAGTGCTCTTTCAATGCTGCTTTATGCACAAATAGTCCAACTCCAGCAAGCTGAAGCAGAGAACACCTGTGTGTGATTACACTATATCGTACACTGAGCAACACATGTGAAAGGCAACGCCTCCGAGCAGCTAAATGTATCTGATAACAGTCCTGAAATGTTCAAAATGCACAAGTACATAGTGTTGACATTTTAATATTAAATCAAACGCAGTAAATTATGCAAAATATTAAATTTTTGCTAGTGGACATCAATACATGAGATGTATGCTAGAGAGTTATGCTTTCTTTATTTTATTAATATGTTCAGTGTTTGTGATTAAACCCGAAAAAGATACAATGAGACAACAACCAGTGTAGCTTTAGTATTTATTTGGTAAAAAAACTTATCAATATGAAAAAAAATTGTATATAAAAATAAAAAACTTATTTTATAAAATAAAAATACAATATTTCTTAATGTATTAGTTGGTTAATAACTGACAAACAAATGACAGGTGGGAATTGGACATGACTAAATTAGCTGTGAATTTTTTTAAAATTATATATATATATATATATATATATATATATATACATTTTTACATGTTAATTTAATTTAAAATGACTCCATATTTTTAAATATAACTTTATGACAAAACAATAAAATATTCCTTGAAAATGCACCTGAAAAGAGGAGCCAGTGATAGTCATTAAACATTATATATATAATTATTGATCTACATAGTGCAGCCCAACATGTAAAAAAAAACAAAAAAAAAGTGGCTTCTGTAATCATTTGTACTCGGGTTCCTGAATTCGCACCGAATTATATAAATTGCTGCTGTTTCGTGTCTGATTAGGTTTTTAGCCACAGCTGTCAACAAGCACGGCCGCTCGTTTCATCAAATCGAGTTTCCATGAGTGCTCGGCTGCGCTGATTTGCGTCATCAGAAATTGAGCGCACGATGTCCGGTCAACTTTGGCCCTAGCAGTCGCACTGCTGTGTAAACAAACAGAGGGACGTGACCTCGCTTACAGCCACATCTGCTGCTGTCTGAACCCTGAACTCTGAACTCCAGAGCTTATTGAACAACAACACACTAAAAAAAGAACAACCTTAATTCAAGGAGAAACATGATTCTGAAATAGCGTTAAGTGAAAGGGTTAGCGATAGATGAGAGAAATAATTACAGAAATTATTAAGAATGGCACTATACTAGCACATCTGTACACCATGCACTTATTTAATTAGCCAATCATGTGAGAGCGGCATAACGCATAAAATCATGTTCATACTGTACATCTTAAGAACGTCTGTAAGTTTAACCATGTCAGCGATGTTGATACTGTACCAGATGAGCTCCTTTGAGTTTTTGAGCAAGTGCTGATTTCAGACTTGTGCAGAAAACAAAAAACATTCAGCGAGAGGCGGTTCTCTGGTTTGCCGATTAGAGACATCTGAGGAAAAATAACAATAAAGCCTATGGCAGCTCAAATAGCCACTCTTTACAACCATGTTGAGCAGAAAAGCAGTTCCAAATGTACATGCTCTTTTTCAATTAAATACACGTAAAACATACAGTAACTTGATGGAAGCTGAATCTCGGTTTACTTGTAAAATAATCATAAATGTCTTAATAATTATCATAATGTGTCATGCACTGCGTAGCTCAATGTTTTATAAGATATTGTGGATTAAATGGTTGCTCAGTTTAGGATCAGTGATGTAAGTGGTGCTTCTCATACCAAAAAAAGCTTCTAAGAAAGTCTCGAGCTGCTGTGCCAAAGCTCTTCCCCCAGGCTGTGTACTGTACAGTCCGATCCTGTCAGCCTCTCTTCCTGAAAATGAAATATTAAAAACCCTGTCGTTGTGGTTCAGCCTCCTGTGATGCGCGCTAGGAATCTTCAGAGGTGCTGTTAGTGTCCTCTTACTGTTACGCTTTGATAAATCAAGTGCTTATACAGTAGTCATGCATGTGTGTTCACAGGGGTTAATAAGGCCATATGGGACATAGTGACTGCTTTTGCTGCTTAATTACACCCCACAACACACACACTTCACCTTAACTTGAACCTGCAGATTAAATTGTAGCACTGAAATGTTTCTGTGCACAATTTTTTTTTTGAAGTACAGTAGGTGCACATGATAATACAGTATTTTTATTCTATTATATATCATCATTAATAAAAAAAAGATGAAAAATGAAAGATCAATTAATAATAAATTAAAAATAATTAACTCAATTAATCCCATTATTACTTGAAGATTAGGGTATATGTACTGTACATGCAGCTACTAGAGCGTTACCTGAATTGCGTTACATTATTTAATTGAGCTAAATTAAACCTAATTGTTTCTCTTGTTTGTTGTGAAGTCGTAGACATATGTAGCACTGATTCTGATTCTTGGATTTTCCCTATTGACGCGCTGTGTATAAACACTATAAACACTAGAATCCTGCCTTTAATCATCACATGTTGCAGGTTTATTGTCTTTTTTATGTTCAAGCATTTTAATATTACGCACTTTATTTATTTAAATGTTTAAATACAAACAAATAGTTGACTTTTGGATTTTTATTAACTTTATGCGACCCCTATTATGCAGGGGTAGCTTGGTGGTTAAGGCTGATTGGAAGGTCCCAGGTTCTAACCCCAGAATCACCAAGTTGCCATTGTTGGGCCCTTGAGCAAGGCTCTGAACTGCTCAAATGTATAATGAGATAAAAATTTCACTATTGAGAAAATAGGAGAAACGTCTCGGGTTACTTTGATGTAACCCTGTTCCCTGAAAAGACGGGAACGAGATGCTGCGTGAAAACGCTATGGGAACCATTT
>JAQQZS010000023.1:31798571-31809227 GCA_030068045.1 Platyallabes tihoni
AAAAAAACGAACGCGATGTTCACCAGATGATACGATCTTTAGCAGACGTCTCCGCGACGTACCTGTGCTATCTGGGTGGATGACTACCATGCTGTGACTGGTGTCTGATGGTCACATGATACCTGCTTCATTTGAATGATATCATAGAATAATAGATTTAGTAGATTTTTTTTTACAAAAGGGCACTGGTGGCTCAGTGGTAGGCATTCCACCAGCCATGCGGAAGGCGCGGGTTCGATTCCCAGCCAGTGCCCAAACCAGTGCCGGTCCCAAGCCTGGATAAAATGGGAGGGTTGCGTCAGGAAGGGCATACGGCGTAAAACCTGTGCCAAGTTGTTGTGCGGACCGGATAGTCCGCTGTGGCGACCCCTTGACGGGAGCAGCTGAAAGACCATTAACAAACAGAATTTCAGGGCTGCATACTAAACAACTGAGGGTCACACGTTACCCAGTTTGATAACATGTTGTGAAAAGGTAAATTAAAGGCATTAAAAAAAATTTAATAGCGAGCCAACATAAAATGGGTGATGTTGTAGACATCTAGATGTTACTGGAAGCTAGCTAACAGTAGCACAATGCTGTGATTACATTAGGTGGCTAGTTAGCATAGTGAGCGTCTAACTACAACGAGGCACATTTTAAAGCTACATTCTGTACTGACCTGACGAATTCTACCAAAAGTTGATGGAATGATGTCATATAATTAAGTCTGCGATTTGCTATAAAAAGTGAATTTCTTCAGTTTTTTCTTCTGTGTTTTTTTTTAGTGTAGCAGTGCTGAAGATAGCACAATCTGAACTCATACACAAATAGAAAAGGTTTTTTAATAAAACGTGAAAACACAACTGTTTGCTTAACAACCAACCAGTCCTGATAGTTCATTTTCATGGAGGACAGAGGAAGATCGGTGCCTGACCCGGAGTCAGATCGTCTCATTTATTTCTTGTAGTGTTCAGAGCCGTCCACCTAGCATGCTGGAACAGGGTGCTGAACATCTCTGAACTCTATTTCACCCTCTTATTAGATCATGGACTGCTACCACATTGAGGTCAGCACAGGGATCACGTTGTCAGCCTCGGGTGGAATCACGTCGTGTCCCTTCAGGTTTAAGCTTCGGGTTCAGATGTGAAGGGTTTGCGCAGGCTGATTTGAAGTTTATGCATGACACAATAACGTGTAGAAGATACGCCATGTCATTAAAACCAATAACATTAAAATCATCTAGTTTTTTTAGGTTCTCTTTGTGCCACCAGGGTGGTTCTGGCACCTTGGGTAGCGTGGCTCTGCCATGAGTCTATGCATGTTATGCCTATGATCAAGCTTGTATTCTTTATTTAGATAGTAGCTAAACAACTCATGTAAGGGCAGGACTATATAAATGGAAGTTATTTGTTCACAGGCAATTACGAGCATACTCTCCATTGCAGCGGCATATTACTGTATGCAGCTAAACGCGAAGGGCTTTGTTTTCCATTCTGGGTTCATTTACTGTCCACTGCTCAGAAAGAAAAGAGCGCTTAAATGAAGGATAGTCAATAACCATAGTTCCCCTTTCCAGTGCTCATCACTGCTTTGTTCTTTTGAGAGACATAATTATTGCTTCCTGTAATAACACTGGACTAGCAAGTTGGATTTTTATCCAGCAAAAACAGCTGAAACACGGAAACAGGTACAGATGTTGAGGTTTATCAGTACATCAGGTTCCAGACTCAGAAACGCCTGATGAGTCACGTGGTGCTTAGCGTTGGCCAAGAACACAGTTGGCTAATTTCCCACTGGTAGCAAAGCACGGTGGCTTGTGTTTTACTAAAGGGCATACCAGCTTTATCAGCAACGTGGCGTTGTGTTGAAGAGGGGCTTACTTCACAAATTCCAGGCTGTATGGAAGGATTGTAGTGGTAATAGCCAGCACAATATCTGCTCCTGTGATCTTTCTTATGTAATAGCCTAGTAGTAATGGGTTGCAGTGTATAATCCTTTCATTGCAAAGAGTTAAGAGTTCTGTGATATTAAAAAGCACAGACTTACAGTGAATCTCCATTGTCTTCAAAAAATCATAAGGATGAAAGTGATGTAAATCATATGCCTTCACATCCACCTGTACAGATATTAACCCTATTAAAGATCTTTTACAGATCTTGGAGCGAGGACAGCGTGAGACAGTGCCTTCCAGCATCACATTCAAAACACGACCAGATGGAAAATCTTACGAAACAAAAAGTCCTCAGACATTTCCAGAGAAAAATGTTGAATTGTTTTAGAGTCTAAAGGCGTAAAAATAAAAAATAGGCCTGGTCACGGTTAGGGGCCCTAGAGTATCTTTATGCATAATTAAAGGTAATTGTAACAAAATAAAGAGACCATTAAGAGCTTAAAATAAACACGATCACTTCAAATGTTGTGTCTCTGAGCAACCCATCACAGAGCACAAGCACACACACCTCAATACCCAATGATACCCTACGAAACAATCAGCCTTCAGTGCGTGGCTTTGGACTGTAGGAGAAAACCTACAGTAGCACGGAGTACCTAGTGCTACTGTAGTGCTACCATCAACCAAGTGCATGGAGAACGTGCAAACTCCACACAAACACATCCTCACTGTAGATTTGTACCCCTCGAGGTGCAAGGCAACCACACTAAGCGCTAAGCCTGTGTGCCACCAATCAGTGATATGTGCATTAATGAATATAAGATATTATGAATGAACACTATTTCCTTATGAACACTATGAATGAACACTATTTCTTAAAAGAGACCATTTGATCTTCATTGGAACATATTTTTGATCATTTAATTATTTTAATTGACTGATGACCCGGTTTATAAGAGTCAGCTTCCAGTATAAGAAACAGTAAGGTGTGGAGCTCTCACCTAAACCAACAGTGGACGTAATGCTTGGAGGTGAGCTGAGCTACTCCGACAAAGTGCTGTTTGAGTGCGAGCCTGCAAGCAAACGTGCTGCCCTTTTCATGAAACAGCTCAGTGAGCCGTTTGCCCTCACCTTCTTCTCTGATTAAATCAAAAAGCTACTGCACACATTGTGACGAGCTCGTTTTACCAAGTATCGATTCAGATTAGATTAAATAGGTTCAGCATTCACAAGGGGGCCGTGTAGAGACACCGACCAAGCAGACGAGGGATTTTCGGTTTCACTCTCTCTCTCTCTCTCTCTCTCTCTCTCAGGCGTAGACATCGTGTTATGATGACCACCGGTCCATAGAGAATCCCAGAATTTGTTATGGCAAGACGGCAGGTGTCTGTAAGGGATAAAGTGCCAGCTGTGAAAGGAAGACATGAAGCTGATGGAATAATTTAGCTAAATTATGTAGAGGCATCATAATAATAATAATAATAATAATAATATGCCTCTACGTCATCTAGCTAAAATAATCCATCAGCTCCATATCTTTCTTTCATAAAGACATGCTAATACATTATCGGATATATAGCATAAAGCATTTCAACTCCATAGCATCTACCTATCAGCATTTCCAAGCATTTCAACTCCATATTGTCTCCAATAATTATACAAGATTTCACATAATTTTGAATCCCTCATGTCAGGATTTTTTTTTTCTAGACTGTGCTCAAAGGTGTCTGGAAGCATTTGAGTTTCTGTGGCCCTGGTAGGTTCTGGGTAAGAGATTAAGTTTATTGGACGCTCACGTTATGTTCATGTGAGCTATTAATTCCCAATTGTCCTACAATACGTGCATAAGTCCATAAATCTTATTCTCATTAGTACTGAAGGCTAACCCACTTATTTGTGGTCTGCTCATAATGTTGCGACTTTCCTTAGCAGTGTTTCTGTCGTACAGTATGACCCAACAACTCTTTATTTCTAGTTTTTAAATACTTCGTCATTAAAAAAATCAACAGGTGTCTTCTATCACTTATCTAAGGGAGAATAGACAGACTGGTACTCTGTTTTATCAAAATCAGCAGCCCTGTATGAGATGTGACCCAGTTTAGCATGCTGGCTAGATTGAGAAAGTTATCTGATAGTCTGATGAACTTTCAGTGACCTAGCAGGATGCACATAAGCATGAGTGTAAGCATGAGTCTTCATGATACTTCTCCAATTATATATATAATAGTAATATATATATATATATATATATATATATATATATATATATATTACTGTAGATGCACATTTCTTCCTTTGTGTGTACTGTACTGTATGTGTGCCCTGCAAGGGATTGGCATCTCCAATATAAACCCCGCCTTGTGCCCCATGTCTACTGGGATAGGCTCCAGGCCCCCTGTTTCCCCATACACAGGCTAAGAGGTATAGAAGATAGGAAGATGAATGAATGAATTTATTTTATGAATATGACTTGTGTACAGGTTTTCTACAGACTATGTGAATTTTCAAGAAAGCATTACATTTGTACCATGAAAGAGACGTGAATGAACACAAAAAGTGTAGCTTTGTAAAAATATTTTGTTTTTGGGATAAATGATTCCGGATATGGTTGTGACATTTTCATGTCATGGATGTGACATGTCCGAATCAATCCTAAGCACACTACTGTATATAAAGAACACGCTTAAGCAGTGAATCTCATCATGAAACATCTGAAATAAAAATTAGGGGGACAAATTTTTCGGGTCCTTTCTCTTCTTTCTCTCTCTCCTTCTTTTTCTTTCTAGGTTTCATCATTTTGTGTCTTTTTTGCGTTTTGCTGCTCAGCATTGGACATTACTCTTATCTCTTTACTTCACTATAAGTAGATTTAGTTGCCTGTTCTTTTGTTGTTTTTCATGGTAAGGCTGACTTTTGCTTGTTTTTAAATGCACTTTCTTGAAGTGAAAGAATTTGTGGTTGTGCTACGAGTTAAACTGATAGCATACGGATTCCACAAAATCTCTTGGACTGTGTATCATAACCAGAACTGGTTTGTCTCCAGTGTGCTCCTGTGGAAAGCTGGATAAAAGTTTATAAGATTAGCATTGATTTAAACTTCAAAACACTTCATTGTCAGACGTTTTCTAAGTGTTTGCTGTTTAAAAGTCAGCTACTCTTAGACCTCCAGCACAAGCGAGTAATATCAAGTCAGGAGTTTTACTGAAAGCACAGTACCGCTCTTTCCCAAGCTCTACTTCCTGCTGTGGTTTTCTTGCTTACTGTCTGGTTTTGTAAACATTCGACAACACGTTTCTGCATGCTGTGTTTTTTCCCCTGGCTTATGTAAGCTTTAGACAGATATGAATCACGTATGCTTTTTAGGGCTTGATGACTAGTGCACGGTTATACAGTTTGCAAAAATACACACACACGATAACATTTTGTGGTGATTAGCCAAAGAGAAATGTTTTGAAGCGTGATTGGGATCAGCGCAGACTAAAAGTGCTGTGAAACTAAGAGCCTTTAAACAAACGTGGCTACAACACAAACCTCAGATAAGCTCCGTAACCGCTATCTTCATTTGCTACGAATGCTGAAGGGGAAAAACGAAAGCATGCATGCAGTAATTTTAGCAGGTACTCAAACCCTGCCCTACCCAGAGACTGGAACAGAATGGAATTTGAAACGTTTTAGCTAAAAATGTTTCCATGGTAAAGGTGTTTTTTGCAGAAACGTTTCAGATTTCGTTCTGTTCTCCACCTTCAGAGGCTCTCCAACTACAGGTGAGTGGTGATCAGGTTTTAGGCGTGCACATACACACACACACACACACACACACACACACATGATTAGTTGAGTACCAGCAAGAAAACCATGTTGATTTTTATCTTGACTGAGGTTAAAGTTAGTTGTGTCCATGGAAGGTACCACCCTGTTATTGTGGGGGTTTATCTGCTTGTCTCGCTGAAGACTAAGGTTCGATTTCCTGACAGGGATGCACAAGTCAGTGCCAAGCACCAGGAAGAGAATCAAGTGCAAAAATCATCAAGTGCGAATTTGTGGACTGAATGATCCACTGTGGCGCCCCCTAATGGCAGCCGAAAGAAGAAAAACAACAGGCACGTCCATGTGTGGGTGATGGTGTATTAATCAACACTGCGTGTTGGGTGGGTGGTCACTCAAGGCTTCCTTTATTGGCTGGCAGTAAGTCAGGATGAAAACTGCTGCCAAGTCTATTTTCTCAAAGTGGTCATGAACGTAGAGTGGGATAAACAACACCTTAAGTTGGTTATATTGTGAATCATTGATGGTGTATCACAGACAGAAGTAGTAACTTGTGTAGTATAAAATGTCGGTTTTATGCTTGAAAACCTTTCCAAACCTAGTTAATAAGACAGAGCAATCATCAGTGCATCTGCTGGCGATCGTGTAGCACCGCCCCCTATCTGTGAAGAATGCGGATACAGCAGAGCACCAATGGCATGTTTACCCAATTTATGCATGAATTTAACTAACATTATAAACATTATTATTATTATTAACATTAAACTCTGTTACACATGGAAGGCCTCACAAAGATAGCATGACAAATATTTGTGTTTGTGTGTGTTAGAGAGAGAGAGAGTGTGTGTGTGAGAGAGAGTCAGAATGTGTGTATATTTTTCTCATCTCAGTAGTGACTAACTGTTTTCGAGTGCTCTACATTTTTGAATTGCATAATCACCAAACTCTTCTAAACAGACACATTCAGTGAAACCTGAACCGAGGCTGTGGTTGGATGCTGCAGAACATTAAGTTAATGCATAACACAACAGAAAGATCTAGTCTCTAGTAAGTGTGTATCAAAAAAACATGCTTTTTGTCCTTTTATAATTTTCCCCCCCTAATGTGACCTCATATAAGAAGAGCCCTCCCCCGTCTTGTTACCTCTGATGTTTTCTGTATGGGTGTGGCTCATTTATGTATACACTGAAATGGCGCATTTGGAAGAACAGTGAAATAAATTGAATTGGTAGTCTGAGTGGTGTTTCAGCTGGAACATTAACACACACACTTCGGTTGAGCTCTGTGACATGTGTAACTTACAGAAATAGTAAAATGTTGGACTTTTAATTGAGCTGGAAAACACCATTATAGAGGCTGGGGCAACGCCTTACACACATTGTCATAATAAGAATTAATTCTGGGTGGTGTGAGACTTCAACCCACACCATGTGTCATTTCCTTCATTTTTATTTATTTTTTTTGGATGCACTTCCATCTGATCATTTTGCTAAATTAAACTGCTGAAATGTTATGTGCTTGGCCTAACTAATCTTAAACTTAAACAAGGGAAAGGGATTTTTAAGAACTAAGACAGAGATTAATCAAAACATCACTGCCGTTTTGGTAAGGGTGAGGTGTTCAAGTCAAAGCGGGACTTTTGATTGTGTAGTATAACAGAACATTATGTTATGAGAGTAAACTCACTTTATTTCTCTATATAGTGGCAACAAAAAGTATGCGAACCTTTTGGAATTTTATGGCTTTCTGAATTAATTTGTCATAAAATGTAATCTGATTTTCATCTAAGTCAAAGGTATTAAGAAAAATGGATTTTTCATAATATCATATCAATCTACTATCATTTCACCAGCACATTGGGAAACGGATATACATCCACTGTTTCTGTGGCAGTTATTTACAGGGTCAGGTAGCCAGATTCTACTTGAGCACTTGGGTGTAAAGGATCTTGCTTAACCACCGAGCCACCCCTGCCCCCATTTGCAATGTGCCTAAAATAACACACAAGATTCTGATCTTTCATGTCTTTATTCAACACACTCATTAAACATTCAAAATGGAACCAGTGAAATTAGTATCTGGTGAACCCATTGGCAGCAATAACCTCAACCACGTGCTTCCTGTAGCTGTGGATGAAAACTGCATATCATTCAAAAGGGAATTTTAGCCCATTCTTCCTGGCAGAACTGCTTTAGCTCCCTCACTCTTTGGACGTTGCATGTGTAGGACACTTCAAGTCATTCCATAACTGTTCTGTTGGGTTGAGGTCTGGACGTTTTTTCTGAAGCCATTCTGTTGTGGACTTGCTCCCGTTGTTTCGGGTCTTTGTCCTGTTGCATCAACCAACTACAAAGTTTCAGCTGACGTACAGACATTCTCACATTATCCTGAAGAATTTTTTATATGCTTAGGAATTCATCTTTCCCTCAATGACTGTAAGTTGGCCAGTCTCTGATGCAGCAAGGCGAGCCTAAACCATGATGTTTCCTCCAGCATACTTAACTTTTATGTTCTTTTCAAATAGTTCAATCTTGGTTTCATCAGTGCATAAAACATTTTGCCAATTTACATTTAACGCAATCAACAGTCCTGCTTTGACTTGAACACCTCGTACTTGATAATACAGTTCCTTTTAGAGTAAACAACTAACTCTCTACTAGAATACTAGAGAGTTAGTGAAATTCTTTCCATAAAATATGTTAAAGTCAACACAAGTAAAATGGACACATATTGCCAAACAGTGTGGTGCCAAACAGTGTGCTGTGTGTGTTCATTTTCGGCAGTGTGGTGACTGCTAAAGGACTCCTATGAGGTGATTCCCACCTCAGCCACCCTCAGGCCCCCCTCCTATCGACAGCAGCATCACGACAAAGGGATGTCACAGGCATTTCTTCTGAGCCTGATCATTTTGTTCTCCTGCACCCAGGTCAGTCTCTCTCTCTCTCTCTCTCTCTCTCTCTCTCTCTCTCTCTCTCTCCATTTATTTATTTATTAACTAGCATCAAATATAAAGTGTTCCTGCATTGCAACAACAGATTACATTTACAAAGAAGTTAAATGAATGATTAATAAGAGACACACAACACGCACAGGAATTGAATTCAGTGTGTGAATTTGTGTTCATTGTGTCCATTGTGTTCCAGACACACAGTGGGCTTAAATGATGATAAACAGAACTACATTATGCAATATCAATTGGGATAGTAGGCAACCAAAGTTTTACCCGTTACTGATACTCTGGTTTAGTCATGAACGAGGCAGCCAGGAGTCATTCAGCCAGGATTTATTGAGTCAGGAGAGAGGCATCCAGAAGTCGTTCAGCCAGGAGTGAGCAATAGACATGAGTGGGCTACTCTGTAAATGGTGGAATGGTCTTTTTAGAGGGAATACATTGTGTGGTGTTTGGGTTAAACAGTTGGGTTACAAGTTGTCTAGTCTTGGGTTAAAACAGTCGTGGTCTGTGATTAAACCCTCGTGATGTCCTGGGGTCATTTTGACCCCAAAAAAATCTTTTGCCATCAAAATGTGCTTTTACTGTATTCATCAAATGGTCTGAAAATTATAGGGGTTGTTTAACACTATGCTCTTCATGGTTACAAGAAATTTGAATTCATTTTTAGTGTGTTATTTGTGTTTTATTCAATTTAATAGCATCTGTTGTCCTTTGGGGTCAAAATGACCCCACAGGACAAAGTGGTGCAATGGGCCACATTATCACACAATACTGCTTTCCAAAACATCTTTGATGTTGGATCTTTAATGTGTGGGATCAAGAAAAGGTTATGACAAAAAAAAAAAGTCTTTTCTAGCAGGTGTTGAGGCATTTTACATTGTAGTCTGAGAGAGACAGGCAGCACAATGAGGAGGCAAAAACGCTATACTGCACAGGAGGTTCGTGAGCTAATTTGTAACCGTGTTGTTGAAAAGAGTGACCAGGAGGACAATGCTGAACATAATGAGGATGAAGAATCAACTTATGATGAGGATTCGGTGTTAGAAGAGCAGGAAAATAATGATGTGACAGATCCAACGTACACAGCATATGCTAATTCTTCTGAAGAAGAGGCCCCTACATCACTCACTGATGGGTATGCAATGAAGGAAAATGATGAACATGATGAGGAAGAAGCTGAAGCTGAATTGGAAGAATTGTCAGAAATGAAGGACTGCACTTATTATGATGAAGAGGAAGAATCAAGTGATGAGGAAGAAGCTGAAGCTGAAATGGAAGAAGTGTCAGAAGTGGAGGACTGAACTTCTCATGATGAACAAAAATCAACTGATGAAGAAGAATCTGAAGAACAGGACGCAGCTGAGACAGAAGAGGAAGAATATTTCCATTCAAAGGATCTGGTCTTCCATCCCTCCCAGTGACAGACGGCACATGCTGACAGCAAAGAGAGTAGAAAGAGAGTCAAGCCACCATGGTCCAACCGCATATGCAAGGTCTCGTGTGTATGTCAACAAGTGGAAAAATTTGGATGCAACAGACCTGCAGACCTTTACAGGTTATTCCCCGCACACCAACCACTGCCAGATTGGTTATGTAGATCCAGCGGTTCTGCTCCAGCTCTACCTCTGCAGTAGCTCCCCCTTGCTCATATCCCACTCATAGCTCATCACTTAAAAGGAGTAGGTGCAAATTTTTCCCCCGCAAAAGTGATCTCAAAACATCCAAAACGTGCATAAATGCAATGCATACATATGCAAGATCACGCCATTACTACCTGCCTTGGGTGCAACTGAGGGCACATTCAGGCTGTTTTGAAAAGTTTAATGTTTTTGAAAATAATGTTTACATGTTTTATATGTCAAGTAAGTCAATGTCAATTCCAGTGAGTTTGAATAAAGTTGACTAAAAAGTGAAACACAGTGATAATGTATACTTATGCTGTATAACCAGTCAAACCAAATGGGGTTATTTTGACCCCAGAGGACAATAGGTGTGATTATGTGCCGTCATTCAAAAAGTTCTAATGATTCAAAAACAACCTCCTCACTAAACTTTTACATGTACT
>JAQQZS010000023.1:31822462-31832515 GCA_030068045.1 Platyallabes tihoni
TTGAGACAGGACACAGTAGACTTCTTGGGCACGGGGACGATGGTGGTGGCCTTGAAGCACGTGGGAACGACGGCGCTGCTCAGAGAGATGTTGAAGATGTCGGTGAGAACATCTGTCAGCTGTTCAGCACATTCTCTGAGCACTCTGCCTGGGATGTTGTCTGGTCCAACATTCAGCGAGTGGAACACCTGATCCTTGAAAGTCAACGATAACTCGTCGCGAAACTTGTGAAAACTTGCTAACTTGCGAAAGAGTGCATCTACACACAATCATTCACCAACACTACTTACACATTACAGGAGCTCGGGTTGGAGGGGCTCGCCACATCCCCAGGACAGTCCTGACCTCATTCATTTTTGGGACATTAAAGGAGTTCCAGTTGTGAAGCAGGCAGTCTAATCATGGCTACAGAGAAAACCTTGATGGTATCCAAGCACTAGTGAAACGCAGGAATAAGTGCATTAGTGTAACGGGATTTTATAGAGAAATAAAGGGAGTTTTTACTCTCATACGGTAATTGTGTTCTGTTATTCTGCACAATCAAAAGTCCTGCTTTGACTTGAACAGCCCGCAAATTTTACACATTTTTAATATTACATCTCTTAAACAATGTCAGTGTATTTTCTGTGTGTAATCTACAGTATATGTAATGTGTGTTTTTCTGTCTTCAGTTGCTGGGAGCAGAACACAAACATGGGCTTCTGGTGGATTATTCGTTCCCCGATCCTACTGGCAGTGCTGGTGAGAGTCTCTGTGCTTACAGAACATTCTAGCAATCATAGACCTTCAGCTTTCTGAGAAGATCAAACTGTCTGGCTTAAACACGATTATCGTGTGGAGGCTAAACACCTCTCTGGGCTGAGCATGAACACAAAGGGTTACACAGGAAGCATGTGATTATGGAGTCCTGTATTGATTGAAGTTATGGAGAGAGAAATTGCGTGAAATTGTTTAATGGAATACTTTCGACTCGGCAGCACTTAACCCATTACCATTAATCCGTTCACTGATTGCTGTTATTAGGGACGCATCAATACAGGGTTTTTTTTTCCCGGATCGAGTGTGAGGACAAGCACATGGTCATGGTACTTGATACTCATCCCTGAATGGGTCACCTACTCAGTATTCATCAGTCAGGGGTGTTAGTGTTTTTTAAGGCTGTCTGCTGCTAGTTATGCACTCCTTGTGCTAAGGTTTTTTAGTATTCAAACAATATCTTGACTGGAGAGTGTGAGGGTTAGCTAACCCGTCTTCGGGTCTCAGAGTTGCTGTGCTTCAGGATTCAAGGTAGAAGACAATTTGCGCTCATTTCAGACATTATTTAATGCACTGTTACCGATGTTCACGTCATGTTCCTTCAGCTGGCCATGGGTGACTGAGTGCACATGCTGTCTGAGCAAACATACAGTATGTCACAGTTGTCTCATCTTAACATGACATAATGGTAGTAAGCAGACCCTGGAGATGTTTAACCTCGTCTCTGCTTTCTCCTTGACTCAGATCAATTTCTTTATCTTCATACGCATCATTAACATCCTCGTGTCCAAGCTGAGGGCTCACCAAATGAGATACACTGACTACAAGTTCCGGTTGGTGTTTAGCTAATACAAGAAATATATTTAATAGCGAATATGTTTCTCAAATTCAAGTTTTCTTTGCTAATTGTTACTGTCTACAACCCTGTTTGCTTTGCTTTCTCGTTCAGACTCGCAAAGTCCACACTTACCCTCATCCCTCTGCTCGGGAGCCATCTGGTCCTGTTTTCCTTCATCACCGACGAGTCTACGTCAAACGGAGCCGACACCCTGCGGCTCACGAAGCTGTTCATCGACCTCGTCTTCAACTCCGTGCAGGTGACACAGGAATTTCTTTGAACGCATTCCAACACTGTATACTGGATAGTTAGTACTCAATCTGAATCTGGGTTCAGATCTAATTGTATGTTGAGGGTTTTTTGTTTGCTTCTTTTTAGAGTTGCAGTATTTCTCGACTTTGCAGTATTTCTCGAACAGTCGTTAAATAGATGGATGTGTCTCATTTGTGTAATAGTCACACTTTTTTTTTTACTAGGTCACTCAAGTTCTCAAGTCACTTCCCAACTACAGCCAGTTTCCTTTTCTGGTGCATCACACAAAAATGACAGGAATCCATTTGGGGATTGTTTGTTTTTTCAAGGCTGTCTTAAATTCAATTAAATTTTATTTATATAAGTGCTTTTAACAATGGTCATTGTCTCAAAGCAGCTTCACAAAATTAAAAGAAGATAAATCAAAATGAAGGTGCATACAAGTGCATTAACATAAGTCTTGGATATTTTTCATGTTCTGGACCGTGAAGTTTGTCACCAGGAACGCAACAATGTAATCGGTAATCTGGGCCAAGTTCCACAACCCTCGTTCCATGCACAAATGCATTCCAAAGTTTAGCTGAGATTCATATGATGCTTCTTAAGTCCCACTGAGTGAAATCAAGTCGGTATATTTCAAAGTTACAGTGCATTTAGTACAAATGTAACGTTTTTAAGCATTTTTGCACAGAACGAGGGTGGTGGAATTTGGCCCCAATTACTTAGATTGTACTCGTGTTACAACTTCACAGTCTGTGTGCAAAGCAGGAAAACTTAATGATAAAGCTCATAAAGCTCTGAAGCCTTTCAGCCAATTGGTTCACAAAAGGGTTCGTTTCTTGAGGCTTCATTTGCACACAAACTCCCCTACTGGTGAAAGAATGTAAGAAAAGTAGATGTGTTCATAGTCATTTTACTGTATGTGATCCTTTCAAAGTTGTCTTGCCCTACTGTAGGTTGGGCATGAGAATTATACATGATTTTCATTAAACTATGCATTTTTCTATTGTGAGCACAAGTAGCAGCAGATTGTAGCATTAGGTATGGATTCGTACTACCCACGAATTGTGCAGAGCTTCCTTGGGCTTTATATATAACCCTAAACCCATAACCCTATATATATATATATATATATATATATATACAGATATTTACAAAACAAGACAGGAAATGCAAAAAACAACATCAAAAGACTTATAATACTAAAGAAAATATACATCAGGAATAACATTCAGAGCACCTAAAAAAAAAAAAAACCACACAGAGCTTGGGCTTTATATCCGTCAATACATGGCGGCAAGATTCAAACCACTTCCTGAACCGCCACTTGCAGCGAGGCTTCAAACATCATTGATGACGTTAGTCGCCGTAAACAATACAAGCCTCGACACACGTTTCACTAAATAGTTCCTGGATTTCTCGACACGCGCCTAGAAGCATCGGCACAGTACAGTACGTCCCATCACTAGGAAAACTTATAACGACTACAACCTATGGTAATGTAATTACATGCACCTCAATTTTGATTTAAGACAGACGTGAAAAAAACCCGAACTATTCCTTATAGTGATATAGTGAGTACAGTATTAGTGAAGTCACTAATACTGAACTGTGAACTTTGAAAGCAGAGATAAATGCAGGGAAAGGAGAGGCGTCACAGTCACACACAGCTATCAGGTGCGTCAATACACATCATCGAGTTGGAGAATTGGTTTAATTAAGCATTATGCTAGTTTAACAAAGCAGATGAGAGAGTCCAAAAAGGAGGCGCTCTCTTATAGATCTGGACCATTGGATCTGTTTTGTCTTTTGTTGTGGGTGTTGGTGTGTATAGCAGATCTGCTTACAGTACGTGTGTCATGTATACAGGGGCTGCTGGTGGCCATCCTCTACTGCTTTGTCAACAAAGAGGTGAGCTAAACACTATCACGTTCATTTTTCCCACACTGTCTCTCAATTTGATCATTTTCACCAGGCAGGGAGGACACTTCCTCCATGTGAGACACGTGAAGACATTCCTTATTTACAAGCATTAGCTCACAGATGGACAAGATTGGTCGAAATTTGTTAGCCGTTTTTCTTTGAGGTACTAAACTATGGTATCTATAATTTTATCATTACTATGCGGGGCGTTCAAGTCAAAGCGGGACTAAAAGAACAGGTATGAGTGTAAAAACTCCCTATATAATACCCAAAATGCACTTATCCGAGCGTTTCACTAGTGCTTGGCTACCCTCAGGGTAGAAAGTTTTTTTCTGTATTCCAGATCCATGATCACACATCTGAAACACTTGCCTCTCAGGAACTCCTTTAATGGCCCAAACATGTGGAATTGGCTTGGAGCGAGGTCAGGACTGTATGGGGATGTGACAATACCTCCCAGCTGAGTTCCTGTAATGTGCAAGTGGTGTTGGTGAATGATGTGTGTGTGTACAGCTCCCACAGACAGATGCGTCTCTTCCGCAAGTTGGCGACAAGTTATCTGTCGATTTTTAAGGATCAGGTGTTCCACTTACTGAATGTTCACAGAAATGACTGCAGTGGGCCTGAAACCAGTCAGTCATGGATATACAGTACAGCCTTCTTTAAAACGCTTGTTTAAATGTTTTACTGCAGCTAAGAGTCTCATCAAAGTCTTCTGCAAATGTCAATTGCTTTTACACCTTCATTCATGAGAAATTGCTTTAAATGTCAAGTTCCAGTTTAACGTGAACATGAAGCCTCATAAAATAAAATAAACAATTAAAACTATTTTCCGCATTATCAGAACTGTATAGGTCAGATCATATACTGGTTGGCAGCGGAGTCTTACTGGAAACACGTACACAGCTACACAGGTCAAAGCGTTCATTCTAGCACTGCGTTCACGGTGTTTCTTCAGAAAATGTTGCCACAAGTGTTAGTTTTGATCTAACCCCAAGCCTGTTCCAGCATGACGATGCATCTGTGCATAAAGCCAGCTCCATGAAGACATGGTGTGTTAAAGTGTTAATATTGGAGTGGAAGATCTTGAGTGTCCTGCACAGAGGTCTGACTGAATTCAGCCCCACTGAACACTCACTCATTCATTGTCTACACCGCTTTATCCTGTTATTCCTGAGCTTATCCCAGGAGACATAGAGCATGAGGCGGGGTACACAGTGGATGGTTGCCAATCCATTACAGGACACACACCCTCATTCACATGCTCATTCACACACCACTGGCAATTTGAGAACGTCAATTAGCCTAATCTGTGGGAGGAAACTGGAGTACCCAGAGGAATCCCACCAAGCATGGGGAGAACATGCAAACTTCATGCACACAGACCCCGAGGCATGAATCGAACCCAGACCCTGGAGGTGCAAGGCGAAACTAAGCCACCGTGCCACCCCCACTAAACACCTTTGGGATGAACTGGAACGCAAACCTCCCAACATCAGCGTCTGAGCTAACTAGTGATTTTGTAGGATGTTTGAACAAACACAATCCCCAGAACCATGCTCCACAATATAGTGGAAAGCCTTCTCAGATATAGAGTGGAGCGCATTGTGGCAAATTGTGGACTAAATCTGGAACAAGATGTTCAAACAAGGATCATACGAATGTGATGGTTAGGGGTGCAAATAATTTTGGTTTGATTAGCAATGTTGATACCCTTTAGGCGGTTAAAGGGATGCTACCTATGCTAATATTAAAACTGCTCTTTTGTAACATTCTGTTATTATGACTTTTTCTCCTCCAGGTACAGTCTGAGATCATGAAGTTCTGGAAGCGCTGGAAAGGGAAGGACATCGACAACGACTACCGTCACACCTGCAGCAACACGGCTCAGATGACCATCAACAAGCACGTCCAAGCGGCATCCAGCATGAAGAGGCTACCAGACGTCACATGCTCAAGTATGGACGTCTGCAGCGCGGAAGAAAAGCAGCTGCTCACACTCAGCTGCCATAACGGCGCGGACCGCCTGCACTTCACCTCCAGGTCACCGGACGGCACCAGCTCCACCAACAGCACGGCAGCCGAAGAGCCGATGGTGTGCAATCAGGACCCACGAGGGAGCATCGAGAGCAACATGTGAACATGTGAGAACACATGCAAGCATATACATGTCTGAGCATATCTCATGTCATGTACTCACGGGTACGAGTCCAAAATCCGAGCAAGCAGCACCAGGATGGGTCTAATGTGTATGTGTGTGTGTGTTTCATGTGGAACAGTGTTTGAGCACGTCAGTCATTGCTCTATGCTCGTCTGTGCTGTCCATCTCATGTGAAAAATTCTGTGTTTGGTTATAACATGTCCACACACCACGTCACCACAGCACTGTGTATATTCAGCACACGGACCTGAAGGAAGACGTGCTGCAAAAAAAAGAAGAAGAAAACAAAACTCAATAAAACTTACAACATGAACCTCAAATAGACACAAACCTGGACTGTGTATTTAGTGTAAACCATTGACATTTCGGGTCACGAATTATTTGTGTGAAGGCAGGAGAGAAAATACTCATGCAGGCTCTCCAATTGTGTTTCAGGGTCCATTCGGGAAGTACAGTGGTTCTGAAAAGCAGACCGTGCAAGATTCCTAAGTGTCTAAGAAATCATCTGTGACCAAGAACATAAAAATCAAATGTGTAGTTTTATCTTAATATTAATGTTGTCTTGGAAAATAAAAGGCCCTTTTTTTGTATTTGTGTAACTTGTCAGGTTTAGTTATTGCTGTTTTTTTTTGTTTTTTTTTTCATAAGGTCTCAGACAGACAAAAGATCAGTGCACAATCTTATCATGCAGTTCCCCCCCAAAAAAATTATTTTTACCTTACATGATTTGTCCTCCGTCACCTCCAGGTAACGTTAATCAACATTGTTGTGAGTTCATATTACTTACAAGACTAACCCTTTTAATATGACCATGAAGATTGGTAAACAATTATTAATTGTAAATATATACATTACTGTGCAAAAGTCTTGACACCCAAATTTCTTTATATTTAATTAAATGAATTGATGTGGAAAGAAATGGGAGGAAATGCGACAAGCTGCAAAGTGCCTAAAGAGACTATTTTAAAATACATTGTTTATGCAACAACCTCAGCAGCAACCTCATTCCCCCTCTCATTTGTTTCTCAGCATTCAGCATCACCAGTATACTAATGACTGGCCTGATCATCTGTCATCTACACCTGTTTATTACTGTGTATTTTATGCCTGAGTGGTCACTATGTGGCATACCAAACAAAAAATATTCCTCTGAAACTGGTCAGGTAAAGAGACTGGACTAAAAATGAGAGACAAAAAAAGTCGCCCAGCAACTCTGTCTCTTTAGAAACAAAATATGAAGAAATGAGGGGGAGTTAAGACTTTTGGACAGTACTGTAGATTATTTAGAGCTGTGTGCATTTTACAGTATTTCTTGATTGGATTTGAACCAGAGAGAATAACAAAGTTAAAACAGCTCAACATACCAGTACTCGCTTCAGCATTTTTTTAGCTGTAATCTATGACCTGTCATTACAGACCTCCTACTCACCATATTGCAACGTGGGTCAAATTTTTGTTTTCCAGAAGAAAACATGGCAGCTTATTGTGTGTATTTTGTGCATAAATGAGGGGAAACTTAGATTGCCATCTTTTTCCATGTGAACTGAACCACTAGAGTAGTAACTCCAGCTTTGCAGAAAATGATTAATTAGGAGTTAACACACGAACCTTAAGGCTGCTTTCACACTTTTTTTGTGTCAAAAGAAATAGCATATTCAGCACAAATTTTCACCATCGACACTATTACCAGTGCTAACAAGAAATTACATTAACTGGCGTGGCTTACAATTTTAGATTAGTTTTATCATTCTAAATACATTTGTGATAATTAACAATTAGTGATGTATAAAATAAAGATTGGGAATGAGGGGGTGTTTTTAGACACTATATCTTTGGAGCCAGAAAGTCAAGACTTTACTTAAGGGAAACCTCATGTTACATATCATCAGCTCCCTAAACATACATGCAGTGTTATTTTTATTTATGCTGAAACATTAATTGTGGCTTTATTAATTTTTTAAATCTCCCAGTAGGGCTTAGAGATTTAATTGATTATGCTGTTTAATCGATCTTTTGTTAATTGATTCATTTATATATAATTAAATTCATTTAAAATACAATCCATTTCCTTTTGCTGAAAATACTAACATTTTTTAAGATCATCGCTTCTTCTTTTGAGTCCATGCGCGGTTCAGTGCATTATCGCCACCTAATGGACTGGAGCAGAAGGAGTTTATTAGAATCTTGTTTTAATACGTCATAACCTTTAACACATGTACAGTAGCTGCTTGAGAAAGTTTAGACAATAAACAGTGCTATTAAATCAAATCAACACTGTTTCACAGCTCTAGCTAAGAAGATCACATTTTTTAGCCACAATGTTTGGTTTTCTTATTATTCCTCCTTAGTCTTGTAGTGGCGTAATGGTTAGTGCCATGGGTACTATTGCGTACCATCACTGTTTTAAGTCTTTGTACTGTGTCTGGGCAGTGGTTGCTTAAAGGGTTAAGACTTTGGGTTACCGATCAGAAAGTCTGGTGTTCAAGCCCCAGTACCTCCAAGCTGCCACTGTTGAGCCCTTCAGCAAAGCTGTTAACCTTCGGGGGTGCTGTTTCCTGGCTGACCCTGCACTCTGACCCCAGCGCCCAAACTGTGATATGTGAAAAAAAAAATTCACTATGCTGTAAAGATATGACAAGACCAACACTGCTGTCAGCGCTTTCCTCACACATCTCACAGGATTGCATGCCAATAGAATAAAACCAGCAAAGTGTGAAAGCAGCCTCCTAAAGGAGTCTTACTGCTGTGTGTCGACTGAGTAAAACCAAAAAACTAGAGTTTTTAGATAAAGGATCAAGATCAAGAAATAAATATAGAATTTCTATGAATTAATCTCATGGAAATATAATATATAACAATATAAACTATTGAAAGCCCTAAGCGATACTGATGTCTAATGAATTTGATGGTCAAATTATAATCATTTAGTTTATCTGTTCCTTTTAATGAGCTTTGATAAATGCACAAAAGAAATCCCTGCACATGCTCAAACACTATATCAAGCGCTAGATTCTGATTACCCTGTAACACATTCACAAAGGGTCCAGTCTGGATTATCAGAAACCCTTGACACATTGTTATGTTAATGCATTCCCGTGAATCATTACAGCAAGCCAACTGCTTGTGTTTCCCTCCAAGGACTTGCGCCCCTGTGACCATCAAGTAAAAATAGCCTGATCTTAGTTAAACACAGAATAAACAAATAGAGTCTAAAAAGTTCAGAAAGGCTTGGACTCAATGCCAAAACAGGGCATCATGCCAGATCAGATTTGTCTGATTTATTTCTCCACTGTCTCACTTATTAATACACCATGTAAGGTGGTTAGTGTCACTTATTAAAAGTCTGTCTATGAATCTGGAAGCCATGAAAGCTCACTAGAAATTTACACTTTGAACAAACTATATCAACTTGATCAAAACTTTTGTCATCAGGGACAGGGAAGATGCATATGCAGACCCAGATGCATTAATTCAGCCATATAAACATAATATCAGTGCAGAAAATGTTACTCTGTGTCTAAACTGAAACTCGCAGCCACGGCTCCATGTTGTGCGTCAAATATGAATGAAGTCCAGGAGGATGACAAAGGTAGAGACGGGCATGAGGATGATGATTCTGGTGTGGCTGTTTGCACAATGTTAATTTATAATAGCTAAAAAATGTTGATATTTGTACATCCTGCTTGAAATGTAATATGCCTCTTTTTTCATGTGTCTATATCTGTATCTGTTGTGTGCACAATGCATGTGGGGTATTTTGTACCTGCGTGGGCCTCCACAAGGGCACGTGCGATTTTTAGAGCCTTGGTGTTAGACATGTTCAGAAATAGCATCTTTCTTGTGATCTACTAAACATTAAAGTTTTTTTTTCTTCCCTTTGCATCTGAGAAGTGATTCAGTTGTATCCTTAAGTCAAATCTGCAGTATATCATAAACCTTTAACAGTTTGGGAAATACAGTATATTAAAAATATATACTGTACACTACCGTTCAAAAGTTTGGGGTCACTTTCTAACTCCATGATGGTTCCTGATTTTTATTTCTTTCTTTGTAAAGGAATGCTGAAGGCGTCCAAAAAATGCATTAATCTCCTTTGAACAGTTGATATTGAGATGTGTCTGCT
>JAQQZS010000023.1:31981152-31994445 GCA_030068045.1 Platyallabes tihoni
GGGTGCCAATCCATCGCAGGGCACACACTCATACACACACTCACACACCCAATCACACACTACGGGCAATTTAGGAATGCCGACTAGCCTAACCTGCATATCTTTGGACTGTGGGAGGAAACCGGAGTACCCGGAGGAAGACCCGCAATATATGCTTATCAATACAATAACTAAATAATACCTGCATCTTTCATGATACTGGGATGTGATTTCCTTCGCTTTAAGAACATTAGAAATATAATATCTCCTCTGGTTACGCTTCATAGAGCTCATTTTGAGAACTGCTGATGCAAAGTGTAAGATCATACCGTCTGGTTTGCCATTTGAGTCACGGCTATTAAATGTGAAAAGCTCGCTGGCTCAAAACCTAGCATAGCACGACAGCTTTCCAAATAGACACTAATGTGCCTATGTTGTTGGAATCGCTTCGACAGTGCCGTCCAGCTTAATACAGGCCAGGAACAACATTGTGACTCCTGCCTTCTTCTTGGATGCTCCTATGTGTTGAGACTCTGGAGTATGTGGCTTTTTCAGAGGGCTGAAGATCAGAAAGCGAGCCGGATTCTGCTGAGGCCTGAGAGATTAATATCTGGTGTGGAGCCTGAATTGGGTCAGGGAGATTATGTGTACTGAGAAAGTGGATACACTGCCAGGAAGGTGAGTGTAAGCTGAACCGGGCAGAGAGTGAAGTCAGCGGTGTGCTCTGCTTTAGGAGCATTATTGAAGCACATTGGACACATCAAGGCGGCGGTAGATGTGAGGTTACTCACCGTCCCCCAGCTGATCTGAGCTCCCAGGTCCTTGAAGT
Source organism: Platyallabes tihoni (assembly GCA_030068045.1). Taxonomy (NCBI): domain Eukaryota; kingdom Metazoa; phylum Chordata; class Actinopteri; order Siluriformes; family Clariidae; genus Platyallabes; species Platyallabes tihoni. The sequence continues at coordinate 31,981,961 of JAQQZS010000023.1, forward strand.
AAAACGTAGCCGTGGTTCCCACCGGAAGTTGCTGGAGCACGTCTTCATCTTTTAAGGGCTTTCCCTCTGACAGTTAAAACACACTGTTATTACCATCTCGCAGCACGGTCAGGCTAACACACTCAGCTCTTTATAATTCAGGGATCCACTCACTCGGGTCCAGGCACAGCGACTGTCTGGCAGGATACCAGCGCTGATCTAGTGAAGGGGGGACATCACTATTAAACTCTCACACTGCCAGCAGCTTAGCATTCTCGATGACAACATAAAACACACTTACTTGATTTGTGGAACATTGATTTTATGTCCAAAATGGTAGCAGATGGTTCGACCTGGAGGCCAGGGGAGAGTATAGGAGGGATCTTATTGCTGTTTATTTTATATAATCTCTGTTTAAACCTTTCTATCCAATAAATCAAACAAACAAACAAAACAGTTTAAAATAAACAGGGACCGAAGAAGGAGTTCAAACTAAAATGCTAAAATAAAATTTTAAAAATGTGATACATCAACTACAGAGTTAATCTAAAAAATGCGCCTTTCTTATTCAATATAGATTTTAATTCAGCTCAGTTTTATTTGTATAGCATTTTGCCAATGCAAAATTACAAAGCAGCTTTTCTATAATAATAATAATAATAATAAAAATTAAAATATTAATTTTTGAAAAGGTAATGACAATATTTGAATTAATATTTAATTTACAGTATATTATATTATAATATAGATATTATTTCATATTCCATTTTACTCCATTTTGGGGTATATAATAGCAAGAGTAATATCAAATTTAATCTTAAGAACCTTATAATAAATAAATAAATAAATAAATAAATAATGTTATCAAAAATTAAAATTAATGAAAACAATTAAGTAAATTTAATGTTATCTATAATTCATTGATCTATTAATGCAATTGAATGACTTTCTCCAGCTTTCTGAACACTCCAGTTATTCAATTTATGTTTGAAGAACATATATTCTAATGCACAGGCAGGACTTACTTTATCCAGGAGCAGCAGTTTCTCCTTGGTTTTGCCGTCCAGAATCTCCACCTCAAAGTAAACAATTCGTTTAGGTTTTTTGGGTGCTTTAGGTCTGGGCTTAGATGGGGGAGGTGGTGGAGCAGGCTCATTCTTGACCCCCTTAGCTTCCAAAGCCAGGACATCCATTATCACTACTCCTTAAACACTGCAAGATCTGAGAGGAGTAACTCAGAGCCCATTTACGTTCCTTATGGCTTCCTTATCCAACCAGTTTGACAGGAAGCAGCTGGAGCAGATGGAAAGTGACACTGAAATTGGGACGTGTGTTCGGATGCTGGTCATCCACAAAATGACCCTGAAAGCGAAGGGAAAATGTTGCCTGTCTTTTACACATAGGGGGGCTGCTACGTTCCTCCGAACGCCCCCCAGGACCTGCAAAAAGCCCACTGAACACGAAACCCGAGAGCCACGCGATGTGTTATTCACAACACGCCCCACACCAGGCTAAATATATACCTTCCACTTCTCCATAGGGCAGTCGGGTGACCTTGCAGACCTCGGACCAACCCAGTAGAAGATCTGATGTTGTCAAGACTATTCTGAAGCACAGGCTCAGGGCCATGAGTGTCCAGAGAGAATTGCTAGCCACATATACAGTATAGGACCTTTCTCTGCTGATGCTGGCTCTATTATTTCCAAGATGTGATATTTATAGCTTATATGAGAACAACTTGGCTATGAGGAACCTACATGGCTGGGTGACTCTTCTTCTAGACAATTCACCTGGAGAAGAAAATGTAACCATGTATCCATTTTATGTAGCACTGGATTGAAAAACATATAGCATTTTACCAAGTGTATATGTTCATCTGGTGTTTTTTTGTACTCCATCACTTTATCCATTATCCAAAGCAAATGACTGCAAAGCCATGGTAATGAACTTGGTGTGTAATAGTAATAAGCCATGGAAATCCCTCTGCATCCTTATACACTGGGTCCTAGTGCCCACTCGTCTGCACAGAGGTCAGATGTAAGGTTTAGTGTTATATTTGGCAAGCTCCTTGTCCTCAGTTATATATCCATCAGCATGCCAAGCATCCAGAAAGGATTTAGGGACACACTGCCCTCTGGAGTATTTCCACCACCGCATTGTCTGCAATGTAAACCTGGAAAACTTGTGCAGACAAGGTGTCCAGAAAAGATCCAGTGCTACAGCCAGTATAGGACCTTATTACGGTCATTTACAGTGTAGCTTGAACATATGAATTAGACAACCTTAGAGTTAGTAGTTTTTTTTTTCAGAGAGGTCGGGTAGATTTACATCAGGCCGTCGACAATCTGTAAAGTTGTCCTAATTTTTTTCTTTGACCTTTTCCCCTCTTTCTCAGGGTTGTCATGTTGGATCATTTGATGCATAATGATTTGGCAAAGCTTTACGCCAGATGCTCTTCTTGTTTCCAAATTCTCTAGGCTTGGGACTGGCATGGCATCTCAGTCCCAAGCCTACTGAGGTGCAGTGAGATGCAATATACAGAGTGCTACATATAGAGTATATATACTAGTATAGAGTATATATTGACTCTATACTATCAATGGGTATAGAGTCGAGGGCCTTGCCAAGGGCCCAGCAGGGTCACCTGGTGCCCCCTGTTGTAGGTGGCTCGAATCCCTGACGCATCTGATTGGAGCGTCAGGGATTCGAGCCACCTACAGCAGGGGGCACAGCTTTTTCTTACAAAGTTGCACCTGGATAAGTTGCTGGCCGTTGTGTAACAAAGGAAAGTGCACTTTTATTAAGGAGTCACTGCTTGGCAATGACCCCTGCATAGCCCCTGATACGAGGAGGAACGTAATTCTAAGTGCTAAGTTACACTGGTATGACTCGTTTATACTGACCACATCTTTTTGGCATTGCTCTAAACTTGCAGATCTCAAATTATTTACCTACACCAGTGGGTTTTCAAACTGTTATCCAGGGACTGTGGGCTTTTTATTCTTAATTCACAGCTAACCATTATAAAAGTTGTATTTATTATTGTGGTCTTCAAAACTTAAAAAACTGTTTAATCCAAAAAATAATCCCTGAACAACAAATTATCCCATATATAACATCATTATGGACTTTTGCCCAGGCTTAAGATATTATTTGCTATTTATTAGTGCTGGACAATTAATTGAATAGAATCAAAATCTCAATATGAACCTGAGCAATTATCAAAATGCAAAAAAGTGCAATTTATTAAAGATAGTGCATAGTAGGTTATGCATAGTTAGTAATTTATGTGGAGTTTTGCCTGAAGTATACTCGGTGTGACCAAAGGTCTCAAAGATTCATTAACCTGTCCAATTAATAATCCTGATTCACCAGTATATTGCTCGTTATAAACATGCACCATGTGTATGTGTGTGTTTGTGTGTGTGTGTGGTTTTAGTGACCAGCAAATATAAAAAGCACTATAATATAGTATTAATAGAGTATTAATTTAAAGAAATAATATGAGAGGCATTATGCTGAAAGAGAAAACATGGTGGTCGTGTTGTTAAAGAGAGATTTCAGAAACTAATAAACACATGAGAACAGAAATATAAGTCATCTTTATGCAACTACTTCTAGTGTTGTTATTTGCTTTTTTTCCTCTATATAAATATGTTTAAATACTAAATGCTACATTTAAATACTTATATAAATGTTGTAGTTTAAATTGAGAATTTTTTATTAAATCATACAGCCCTACAATTTATTACAAACAGCCTGATGTATCTAACCTACATGTACAACTACACTTGCCTGAACGAGTAAAGGACAGGAGGTCTTACTGTACCTCTAACATTGGCACTTTGTAGGTAAAGGCTGTTTCTGCAAAACTCAGTGGATGGAATGAACCATAGCCTTTAAAACTCAAAGCATTTTAGCCATTTGTTTTGCTGTTTTGTTTTGCTGTTTTGATGTCCTTTTTTCAGCACAAAATAGGCAATATGATGAACTATAGTTTAGTTAATTTTAACCAAGTATCCAAACATGACTGAGCAAAAAATAAGAAAATGGGTCACATAGGCAAAGAAAAAGCACAGATACACATTCCAGTCTTTCATTTGAAGCACATGTAGACAATGTCACCAGGGTCGCATTCTTTCACCTCAGAAATATTACCAATATAAGGAATATATTGTCACTAAACGATGCAGAAAAATTAGTTCATGCTTTTATCACCTCTAGGTTAGACTATTGTAACGGCTTACTGTCTGGTTCTTCAAATAGGTGCTTCAGTTAGTCCAGAATGCAGCAGTGAGAGTCCTCACTAGAACCAGAGCACATCACCCCTATCTTATCTTCACTGCATTGGCTCCCTGTAAAATTTCACATCGATTTTAAAATACTACTTTTGAGTATAAACATTAAATGGTCTCATGCTGCAATATCTCAGTGAACTGCTAGTGTCTCACTCAGCCACGCCTACTTCGATCAAAGGATGCAGGCTGCTTGTCAGTACCGCTTATAATGAAAACTACAGCAGGGGGCAGAGCTTTTTCTTACAAAGCCCCAAAGTTATAGAATAGTCTTCCAATTAATGTTGAGGACTCGGACACAGTCTCAGTGTTTAAGTCTAGGCTAAAAACCTATTTATTTAGCCAAGCATTTTTGTAAGTAGATTTTCCTTAGGTAAAGGAGCAAATCTGGGGGACTCATGGACGTAGAGTTTTATGGTGAACTGGTATGTTTAGATGCTGTCTTCCCCACTCTCATTGATCACTCCGGTTTTACCTGAGCCTCCAATAACGAACTGGACTCTACATTAACTTGAAGACATCAACTGTTATATTGAACCTCCAGCTGCCTAACACACAGTATGACTGCTGATCAATCCCTGCTATCTGTTTCACCCAAATGAGGATGGATTCCCTGTTGAGTCTGGTTTCTCTCAAAGTTTCTTCCTATTGCCATCTCAGGTATTTTTTCCTTGCCACCATCACCCGCTTGCTCATCAGGGACTATCTAATTATTTTGGTTGACACACATTCACATTTCATACAAACTTCCATAATTTCTTTTGATTGTTTTAAGCTAATTTGCGACAATGACAATTGTTAAAAGCGCTATACAAATAAAATTGAATTGAATTATGACATGTTTTTTGTTTTGTTTTATGACCAAAACATAATAATTATATGCTCATTTTGAGAGTTTTACATTTTTTGGCATCATTCCCATATTCTGGTGCTGGTCAAATTTACACTTTATAAAAATAATAAATAACTTTTGTTCTACCTGACATAACCCAAATACACAGTTTGAAGTCTGAAGCCTCTCTGTTAACACATACTGGCAAAGCTTCCATATAAGCACTCTTTTCATTGTTATTGAACTATGCTTTGTTGCTGGCATGTATCTACGCCGCTTGAGTTCTAATGGTTTAATTTTCAACCTCATTGTGACCCTGTGTGCTCTACTGTATGTGTATACTAAGCAAAAATTCCAGCATGTGCTGGAAGAGTGGTTCCAGTTTTACCAGTTTGAACATGATATAATACACAGCACACTCTGTATCTAAAGCCTTTAAAAGCCTTTTTACTACCAGTGCAGTGATACTGAACATGAATTTGATAGCTTGGTTCAGTGCTGCTTGAAAATGTAAATATAGATATACAGTGTGCAGTAACGATTGAGATATTGGTATAAATGGTAATTACACTGTGTTTTAATAGTAAAACTTTGTAAGGTAAATACTTTATTAGTGTATTAGGTCTAATAGATCAGTAGTATTATAATTTTAAGCATTTCCAGAATACAACCACTGCAGACCAGGAACAGCCCACAAGAGCTTGCAGGACAAAATATTCACTTGCTGCCTATTCTAGCCCACCCACTTCCAGGTGCTGTTGTAATGAGTATTTTATTGAGTAAATATTGTTACTGTGACAAGGGCCAAATACCTGTACCAATAGTAATCCAAGGAAGGAAAACCAGTGAACCTGCGACAGGGTCATGCCCAAGGCTCACTGATGCACATGGGGAGTGAAGGCTGGCCCGTGTAGTCTGATCCAGTAGAGAAGATACTGTAGCTCAAATTATTGAAAAGATTAGTTCTGGTTCCAGTGGAAAGGTGTCAGAACACACAATGCATCACTGTTTAGGTGGTAAAAGGGGGACCTACTCAATATTAGGCGAGGGGTCATAATAGTATGGCTGATCAGTGTATTATCATTTATGAGAATAGAACAAGATAGAGTTAAATAATTCTTTTGATTGTGTAAAGCTGCTTTGAGGCAATGACAATTGCTAAAAGCGCTATACAAATAAAATTGAATTGAATTGAATAGAAATTGCTGAGAATATAATAAAAATGTATAAAGTATATAAAGAGGTAATAATAGAGTAATAAGATAATAATAGAAGTTAATGATAATATATTCCATGTTTCTAGAATAGAACAGTTTAAAGAAATATAATTTACTATTAGAATAGAACTTAATGAGAAAGTATAACATATTTAGAATTGAAGAATAGAGACAAAATAGAATAGAGAGAAAATTTAACTTTAATATTTTAATGACATTCTCTATTTTTAAAATAATGACAATAATTTGTTATTTTCTGCAATGAAATTACTAAACAACAATCAGTATTTAGTATAGATATACAGAAGATAGTATGATTATTTAGCATTCTTCAACACCTGCTGAATCTGGCTGGACATAGAGTCAAAAAGACGTTTGTGGTACTCTGGGGTCAATCACTCAATCCATGCCAGGTTGATCGCTTTCTGAATATCATATACAGAAATTTGCCACAGAAGTTCACAATTCACTTCAAAAAAGTGAAATTCCTGCCGTGTATTTGGTCCACCTATTAACTAAACCATCCATCCATCCATCTAGGAACCTTTGTAGTCCGTAGAAAACCAGTGGTGACCCATGTATTTATTCCCATTTTTACGACCATGGTAGGACCTCCGGTCAAAAATCATACTACTTACACACACCATGGGCAATTTGGCAACTACAATTAGCCTAATCTGCATTTTTTTGGACTGTGGGTGGAAACCGGGGTACACAGAGAAAACCAAACAAGCACGGGGAGAACATGCAAACTCCATGAACACAGACCAGAGGCGGGAATCAAACCTGGACACTGGCGGTGCAAGACGGTGAGAGGGTGCTAACCACTAAGCCACAGTGCTGGGATAGGCTAAACCAGCTGTTTGTAATTAGCACAACTCTCCTTTTTGTGCACACGGAGAACTGAAATGCATGCCATACTGTATATTATCTTAATACTTTTGGCCAGAGTTCAGTTAATATTTCTGAACATTTATGAGAATAGACTAGATGTTAATGAGATTTGTTCTGAATGTTTATGAGTATGCAAAGACAGTAGAATAAATATAGTCCACATATTTGTGGAGAGAATAAAAAATTATTTGTATTGTAATTTAATAATAAATAAAAAATCGCGGTATTATTTCAAATCCCGTGATTGACTGGCGGTTGAAACGATTAGCTAATCACAGCCCAGCAGGGGCGGGTTTTGTACAAATAAGCGCTCCGGACCATCAGGTGGTGCTGTGCTCTCGCGCGAAGAAACACGTCACACATTTTGAAGACGAGGCACGAGCTTTTCTCGAACTTTCTCTGGGCTCAAATGATGAGGACGAGGTTTTTTTTTTCCCTCCTGACGGGTGCAAAAACTTTTTATTAGTTCCCCAGAGTAGGGTGCTTTAAGGCTTTAGGAGGAATGCGGCTGGTGTTGTTTCGGATCAACACGACGAATTTGTTTAAAAAGAAGGAAGAAACTGTGTACATAGACTGTTCTTATTTTTTTTAAGTTAAACGCCGGTTATTTAACGGTCACGGTATTATAACCCGATATACATTTCGTTTATTGAGCTCTTAATGGATCCGACGGCTGTTTAACTCGATATTTAGGAGTTTTAATCATTAGTTTGTGATGGGTAAAGATTACTATAAAGTCCTGGGAATACAGAAAGGAGCTTCTGACGATGAAATTAAGAAAGCGTACCGAAAGCAGGCGTTACGGTATCATCCGGATAAAAACAAGTCGCCGGGAGCCGAGGACAAATTTAAAGAAATCGCAGAAGCTTACGATGTCCTGAGCGACGCGAAAAAGAAGGATATCTACGACCGATACGGTGAAGAAGGTGAGTGACGTAGTGTACGTTATCCTAGACCCTGGGCGTGGCTTTGGGAAAGGGGCGTGATCATGTGGACGTCCTGGTGGCACATGTCCACCCTGAAACAATCCGTGCCATCCGAGTTTGCACCCTGAGCACAAAACCGACATGATTAATACTTACTGTAGTTCAGTCTTCATGTATGATCCGTGTAATCCTAATCTCTTTAAATATTTTGCAATATGCGTGAATATTTTGCTTTGAATTATATAGTAAATAAAAGCACTATTATTTAAAGTCTTACACATTAGATCTTGTATGCCTTATCTCATAAAATAAAAGTTTTCTGAAGATAATTTTTAGTGTTTAGCTCCACCCCTTCATTTGATTGACGCTGTAGTTTTTCCCCATTTTTTTCTTTTTAAACTCAGCAGCCTGAGTCTGCAGGAAAAGGTGGTCTCTCGAACAATACAGCGTATACAGTTGTACCTGAGGGTGGAAGTAAATTGCTGTTTAGATGCAACATCATCAGTGCCGTCGGTCTCATCTCCGTGTGTGTCTAGCACGCACCAGTCTCATCCTCTGAGCCATAACTGAAAAGGAGGAAGGCACGCCAGAAAGTCGCTCATGAAATTTTTACCGAAATATTATTAGTATTGGAGTAGTATGAAAGTTAACTCCCTCGTATCGTCTTCTCTCATGTTTAGTGACTTTACAAACCAAGTATGTGCACATTACTACCTGCTGTATCAAAGAGTGTAAATACGCATGTGTGGGCGGTGCACATGTGCCATGGGAACGGAGGACAAAAATAAAGTGAATGCGGGAGAGTGGAGTGGAGAAGTAATCGTTCATGGGCACAGTACAAATCAATGGTCCATAATGTGGAAACGCCCTGTCACTTCTCTCTCTCTGTCTCTGATTGATGGCTTCTCGCTCTCTCTGTCTTTGATTGATGCTCTCTCGCTCTCTCTCTAGGTCTTAAAGGACATTCTGGAGGTTGCGGACCCAATGGCCCGAGCTACACCTTCCACGGAGACCCACATGCCATGTTTGCAGAGTTCTTCGGCGGCCGCAGTCCATTTGATCAGTTTTTCAGCCATGGCGCTGATGACGACATGGATGTGGACGATCCCTTCGCTGCGTTCGGCATGGGAGGCATGGGTGGCTTCCCCAGGTCTTTTAAGACACGTGTGGGGGGTGCACATGTGCCACGACAAAAGAAGAAAGACCCTCCAGTTATCCACGAGCTCAAGGTGAGCTTAGAGGAGGTGTTCTCCGGCTGCACCAAGAAAATGAAGATCTCACGCAAACGTCTGAACCCGGACGGCTGCACGGTCCGCACTGAGGACAAGATCCTTACTGTGAACATCAAGCCTGGCTGGAAAGAAGGCACGAAAATCACGTTTCCCAAAGAGGGAGACGAGACGCCCACCAACATCCCTGCCGACATTGTGTTTGTTGTAAAAGACAAGATGCATGCGGTATTCCACAGAGACGGCTCCGATATCATCTACCCAGCTAGAATATCCCTCCGAGATGTGAGTGTCTTTCTAGTTATAACTGCTTCCTTCTATCACAGCATTGTTCACATTGGCAAACTGATCAACAGAGTTGTTGATTCATTTTTTATAACAGTAGTGCAGCTATAGTTCATAAGTTTGCTAATGTGCTTGGTCTTATAGTTTAGTCTTAGTCTTAGCGGTTTACCTGAGGACTTACGTCAGGATCATGTAATCTGAATGGCATAAAAATGGTTTAAAAGTCTATTATTAAACAAAGGAACATACACTCAGTGATGAGGTGCCTTTACACATTTAATTTTTCACGCAGGAAATGCAGTAATGTAAAAGAGGAATCAAGTCGTTACATGGACATTCCCCAATGTTATGTGTACATGGATAAATAGTATGTTTAATTGAATTGTAAGTTACTACGGTATAAGAGCAATAAAAAGGTTTAGAAATAGGCTGTTATAGAAAAATATAATTTCAGGTTACTTCAATTCATCATACAACTAACCAATCATTAGTTATTTTCTCAAAAAGTTTGTCATGGAGCGGTTTTTTTCCCCCTCATGCTCTCGTCATACACAATACTGACTCTCATACAGGAGCTTATTAATCAGATCTCCTTAGTGGTTCAGTTAGCAGGTAGTACCTTTGTCTGTTTGCTTGTGATACAGAAGATAATATTTTATTTTAAGAGATGAACCACATACATACTACAGCTGTTTTGCTATATATAATGTCGCTATACTGTATATAATTCTCGTACGTCCGTTTGAGGCAGGGACAGGTTTATTGTCCCTTTTGGCCCGGATCTTTAGGAATCAAATGGTCCAAGTGAATTCTTCCAGAGTGATTAGATTGCACTGAGATGACGATTCGATTTTGAACCGACTCGTGTGCAGGAAGTAAGTTGTGTAAAAAAAAAAAAAAACCTGTAGTTGAAACATGGTGGAACAAACGACATCAGAAACCGTTGTGAGAAAAGAGGGAGTTTTTCCCTACACGGAAATAATGGTTATACTTGATTAAGCCAGCTAACTAGATGAACTTATTAGCTGCCCCTTTTTAGCCAGGCAGTAAAAACAGGGCAGTTTGTTAGAACTTTATCATTTTTGTTAAAATTTTTGTATTTTCTTAATGTATCTACAGGCACTGTGTGGCTGCTCGATCAGCGCGCCGACACTCGACGGCCGGACCATCACCGTGACGTCCCGCGATGTCATTAAACCGGGCATGAAGAAGAGGGTCGTGGGTGAGGGACTGCCTCTGTCCAAATGCCCTGATAAGCGAGGGGACATGGTGCTGGAGTTTGTTGTGAAGTTTCCGGACAAAGTGACGCAGAACACTCGCGATGCTCTGATGCAGATCCTCCCACCATGAACGTGAGGTTGGGGAAGTGGGGCTCAATGGTATTAATTTATAAACCACTTACCTGTCGATGAGTGCACTTTTGACATCACTGTGAATCGTTTGCACAGTACTAATAGGCACTCAAGACACGCGCGCACACACACACAGGATATGCATTACCTCAGAGTCGATGCAGCTGCCTTCATGAATTTTATTCATTTAAATCATGCCAGATTAGAAACAATGCTCTTTTTTCCCCTCTTTTTAACACATTGAATTATTTTCTATAATGTTTTTCCCCTCATTCAGCAAGGGACACATCCTAAGGAGAGACAGGAATTCAACTTCATAGGAGACTTAGACCTTTTTTTTTTTCTTCTTCTTTTTTCTCTCTGCGCTTCCACATCGAATCTTTCTTGTTCTGCATTGAAGCCGGCGCAGCGAGTGTGTCTCAGGTACGTCCGCACACTCTCGCAAACACCCCGCTTTTCACCCTGACCCCGTTTCGTTTCATGCGTCTCATGTCTCGGATCCTGCTATTGTACGATCCTTCTGGATTTTTTACGTGCTTGTGATTTCCTGAAATCTGATTTCTGTATCTCGTGTACGCACGTTAATTTGTGACGTGTTGGCGCTGTTGTGTTTATTTTCCGGCTTTTTTATTGCCAAAAACAAAAGAAACAAAGCCGTAAAAGTGACAGGTTTTGAAGGCAGTGGCAGCTTTCAATGTTATTAAAAAATATTTAAAACATTGTGGTGTTTTTAGTTTCAGCGTGGCCAGTTGCTGTTTTTAAAACACGAATGAATGAATTTAATAATACTATTCGTCCATTGTGAAAACCCAAGGCTTAATGTATTTTACAGACATTATTGTAACAAATAAAAGTGTGTTAGTAGACAGGGTACTTTCATTGTTGTATTTTTGAATGTTGCAAACATGTCAAGAAGAAACTGATAACTTGAGTGCTCCCCAAATTCTAAAACAGGAGGGATTTCAGCACAGGTATAGGTTTCGATCCACTTCTAAGGGATCCTGACCAATCCTGGACCAAAACTAGGACTATTCTGCTCTCCCCTACACTCCCCTTTAGTGAATACATTTTAAGCAGTCTCACCCACTTCCAAAGGAATTCTGACCAGTTCAGTTTGCCCCTACAGGAAGTCTGACCAATCTTCCATGCTATCTAAAGAATTCTGAGCAACGCCACCCAGCCTTTGAAGTGATTCAAACCAGTCCTGTCTGCTTACATCATACCTCGGAGCAGGCCCATCCACTGCTGAGGGGAATACTGACTGACTTTTCTCTCCCACTACTAAAGTGATCCTGACCGATCGATGATACAAGATGGCGCCGGTGAGGTCGGCTGCCTTCACGACTGCTCCGACCACCTTTTCTTTGTTTTTGTTTTTTAAGTTAGTTTTCAGTGTTCTAAAATCACCACCATTGAGTACATTAGGTATGATAGAGACACTCTTGTTTCTATTGGTATACAATGTACTCACAATTC
>JAQQZS010000023.1:32007546-32039571 GCA_030068045.1 Platyallabes tihoni
GGGATAGGCTCCAGGCCTCCCGCGACCCTGATCACAGGATAAAGCGGTATAGAAGATGAATGAATGAATGAATGAATGAATTGCAATACACGGATTGCCACACCGAGGAATCACAATGCGTAACTGTCTTCCTCAGATATGATCAGTCAACGCTCAGGGCGGAGAGCGGGCTCAGGGGGACAGCTGGGTACAGGCAGAGGGACACTACGACTGAGATCGAAAGGACCGGCAACAGTGGAGGAACTGGTAAGTGTGTGTGATTGAGATGAAAGTCGCCGTTAAGGTCATGTCGACCTGTCATGCTTTGTCCCATTTATAGTTTAACCGTACATCCACTGATGTGTCCCTGTTGTTGCTATGGGAACGCTAACGATAAAAGAGTTGTTTCTGTGTTTAAGACAAGCGTTTGTTGTCGTTCTGTTCCAGCCCTCAGCGTTTGAAGAGAAGGCGATTGGAAAAGTTGATGATCTGCTGGAGAACTACATGGGGATCCGGGATAGTGAGCTGGGTAATCGCCCACCAGTGTTATTTATTTAATTACATTTGTGTGTCTGTCCGTGTCTGTGTGTATGTAAAAAATATTTTCTGTTAAATGCTCTCCTGTTAAAGCGGTAGAGCATTAAAAGTGCTTTAGGTGCTCTCTCTGAGAAATCTACTGAGTTCTAAATTTGTCTTTCTTTCTTTCTTACTTTCTTCACTTATTTCTATAAACGTCTTCCCATTTATGTCTCTCCTCCCTTCTCCCTCTGCTTTTATCTGTTTTCTTTTGTCTTTCTTTTCTTCTGTTTCTCTCTCTTTGTCACTTTTACCCTGTTCTTCCTGCCTCTTCCGGTCCCTGTCTCTTTGTCTCTCTCTGCATTTTCCTCTCACTGTCTCTCTCTTCCTGTGCCTCTCTTTCTCTATCTGCATCGGCCCGTTTCTCTTAACATTCTTTCTTTCTTTTTTCTTTTCTCTATTTCTTTGTACACCTTCTTTTTCTCCTTCCATGTCTTCTCTCTCTCTCTCTCTTTTTTTCCTCTCTCTCTCTCTCTCTCTCTCTGTGTCTCTCAGCTGCCACAATGGTGGAGTTGGGCAAAGACAAAAAGAACCCAGACGAATTTGCGGAGGCTTTGGATGAGACGCTCGGCGACTTCGCCTTCCCGGACGAGTTTGTGTTTGACGTCTGGGGCGCCATCGGTGATGCCAAGGTCGGTCGGATTTGATCCTGAACACGGCGGGGCTGAAGGGTCTGTGGTGGACGTGTGTAAGGGAGTTTGTACTGTTACTACAGAACTACACTACAGAGTGAGTTTTACACTAAAACCCTACAGCTGTCTGCAGTCTGGACATTCCCTTGGAGCGGGCTTTTAATTTGTATTTTTATTTTTATGCAATACAGTGACCTGCATTGCTCTGACACTAATGTAGAATATGAATGTTGAGTTTTCCCCCAGGATTGGTTTAGATACTTCAGATAAACGCTATGAGAAAATCCCAGTCTGTAGGTTGCATGTCTCTGTCTCTCTCTCTCTGTCTCTCTCTCTCTCTGTCTCTTTATAAAACTGTGACGTTTACTTTGCACTGTTACTGTTACAAACTGCACTGCCACGCCATGTTCGCTCCCCAACACACACACACACTCAGCCCGTTGTGCATGCGCAGTGCAGTTCTGGACCATGTTTTTATATTCCTTACGTCGTCTCCTTTATATGATGATTCTGTTCCTCACATTTTCCTTGAGATAATCAGAACTTCATACGTGTTCGAATGTCTGTCCAGTTACAGTTCACACATTTTTATAATATATATATATTTTTTGTCCTATTATATGTTACAGTTATGTTTGATAGAGTATCTGCAAAATGTTTAGGATGCAAGTGACCAAATGGATGATAAAAAAAAAAATGCTGTCGTTTTCTGAAAAAGGAGAAGAATTAGCTGCATGTCGTTAATGTGAAGGAAAGGGGTTAGTATGAGGTTTCTACCGTGAACAGTACCATCTCTGAGCAAAACAGTATTAAAATTTAAAGCAGATGTTGCCCTTAGTAAGAGTAAGAATCAGATCAGGTCTAGCTAATAGTTCGCTAAATATCTCAGGTAAAACATAAACATTTATTGAGACATGAAAAGTAGGCTTGTGTGATATAATGTCATCGTCCCTATGTGATGTTACACACGGACACGTATCACAGATTAAGTGCGTTTTTTTTTTGTACCTGATTTATTTTTTTTGCTAATAACGGTCACTGAAGCAGGTTTTGGAGGAGATTAAATAGACTGACAAACATGTCAGATTTAACGTTTTTACAAATGTTGGTGTTTACCGGTGGTTGTCATCCATTATGTTACATTACCGCCACCTTCTGGTCCTGTTCTCTGTCATCGTCCCTGCAGTTTAAATCCCGTCGCCCCTTAAGAAACCCATCCAATACATTCCTCCTTGTCCTCAGCATGTTTACGAGTAATGTGAACGGTGATGATAACCGCAATTAGAAAATTATTAAATATGTTTTTTTTTTATTACATGAAATTATATTATTAATATTTCACCAGTTACATGATCAAAAACTGAAATTTTGTTACAGGATTACAGTTTGTTTTTCTGAATCTAAATAATTCATTACTGAAATTCCATCATCCAGATGAAGTTTCACGGTTGCTTGAGATCCCGAAAGCTTGGCTAATAATACAGGGTTAGCGTAATATCCATTCCTGGTTGCAGTATGTATCGTATCGTTAAACATTGTGCTAGATAGAGACACGATTGCTGTGGCATTGCTTTGACCAGTTAATATATTTTTGTATGTGATTGCAATTAACCATTGGTTTGTATCTTTGGAAAGACTTTATGCTCACCTTGTATTATAACACTTACCTGTCTTCTCCTTTAAAGCAGAAATCCATCGGTTCTTTGATTGTGTAATTTTTCAGTATTTTAAAAAACAGGCAAGTCATGCTTAACAAAGAAAATTGGTATCACACAAGCCTGCTCAGAAACAAAAGTAAAAAAAAAAATACAAACGTAAAAAAAATTCAATTGATGCTTCTATTTCAAGTTGAACATCATTAAAAAAAAATACACCAAATGATGAACACTATAGGAATGCGCTAGATCGATGAAACGTCACAGAATTTCCAGATGGACAACATTCCTCCTTCCTGTTTTAGCACAAGTCGTTTAAGAGTGAAGACGTAGAATTAATAATAATAAGCTGTTATCTCATGCCAAATCAAGCATCAGTATTAAACTGTTGTTCATGCGATCTATCAAGCACTGTATTGTATTTAGTCTAAATATTTCAGCTATCTCTAAAGCGGTATTATTAAAGTGTTGTAAGAGAGCTGTAGTGAGGGTGGTTGAAAGGTCACTGCCTTTAAAGCAAACAGTTCGCAAGTGTTCATTTCATTCTCTCTCATTATTGAGGTTAAGGGCAGGGCTTGTGTTGTTCACGTGTTTGTTTTTATGTATTCACTGTTTTTATCTTATGTATGCAGGTGAATTTTTTGTTAGTTTTTTAAAAACGTATTTGCTTTTGCTTTTTAACATTCTGTTGTTGATGCTCAGCCTATGCTCAGTGTATTGTCGATCGAACGTCTTTTTAAAGAAAAAAAAGAATCAATGCTGTTACAAACACTGTTCCGGTTTCAGTGGTACACTGTTGAAATGTCTCGACGTACTGTTGAAGTGCAATTACAGAGCCGTCTCACCTGTCCGAGCTTGACATGTTTACTCATTACACCCATTTCTCAGCATCATTAAACAAACCAGCTAATGTGGCTCACTCGTGTTGTTTGTGTGTGTGTGTGTGTGTGTGTTTCTTTATCAGTAGTCCATGAGGTCATCTGTTTATTAATTAAACACTGTTCAGTGTAAATGAGCTTTTTTGGACAAAATCCAAACAGACTTGAGTCAATTTCTTTTAGACCTTGTGCTGTCTTTTATTGCACTCAATGCTATTTTGATCAGATCTTAAAAGCTGTGTGGTAAGTTTTATATTATGAAACATTTTGTGCAAAAGGAAACATGATGTTCCTAAACTGCAATGGGCGTTCAAGTCAAATCAGGACTGCTACACAAATGCACATTTTGGAAACATTAATCGCTTTTATACCTTCATTCTCCAGAAATTTCATCACAAGTCCTGGTTTAGGTAGATAGATAGAGAGATAGAGTGCTTTATTAATCTCAACAAGAAATTGAATAATTACCGGACTAAATGCGGCCAGTTCACATATTATACAAAAGCAAGAATTGCAGTTAATGAATAGGTAAAAAATGCCATTTAAGGTTCATTAATGAGGTAAAAATGCTGTCAAATAATACAAATATACCACTTCTATGTACATGTGCATGATGTTTATTATGTTAATTATAAAATGAACACTTTTCCAATGTCATATTGTTTCTTAAAAAAACTTTTTCTGACAAATATCTGAATACCCAAAGTGAATACCAAATTAAACTTGGAAATAATTAAGCATTTTTTAATATTTTTAATACAAATAAGTACAGGAAACGAAACATATTTTTGTTTCCATGGTGACGGGGTTAACTAATTTTTACACTCGCTCTGTCTGATGCCCTGAAATCGATCTATCTACTGATTTATCTATCGACTAATCCCTGGCTGATACTTTTCCGGATTTGTGTTGATACTGTATCTCTGGCTTACAGTACACTGTTTGTTTAGGCATGTTCTGTAATAATCTGTGTCCTTCCAAGAACTGATGATACTCCATCTGCATGCAGAACGACTAAATTTCACTAATCATGTGGTTGCATCTGAACTCATTTAGGGTTTTTTTTTTAATGTAATTAAAACTTTAGCTATTTTACTTTTCAAGTAATTTTACAACCCTATCTATGTTATTGCTACAGTATGCTATAAAATGTGCAGGGGAGGGGAATACTTATGCATCGCAGTGTGTATAGTGCGGTGGACAAATTTTGGGTATCAAATTCAAACAAGTGCAATATGAGCTGTGTCTGTGTTTCAGGGGGCTGGATGACTATTATTGTGAGGTTAAATAATAAGGAATAATAAGGAAAATCACTTCAGTTACATATCACAATACTTTTGTGTAGCAATTCATGTATCACCACACTAACTCCAAAATGTATATATTTTTTAAATTTGTATACGTTTACATTTGTGATGGTAAAACATTGCTGTTCCTGTATAATCATACAGGTGGTGCACTCTAAATTATTAATTATTAATTGATACATTTGTTTCAGAATTTTTTTTTTATTCCAAATCAGGATATTTATAAAGTTTGTCCACTGGTATGGTACCGGTATAAACCTGAGCAATACCTGCATTTAATATTGTTTTTAGCAACATCATTTCCTAGAATCCACTGTTATTGTTGCTTTCAGTGCATCCACCATTCAGCTCACACGCATACCCCAGAGAACAATTATTTATTACTATTTAATTAGCTATGTAATTATGGGATGAGATTATAACCTGGTATAATAATAACAGTGTAAACATATTTGTCAAAAATGTTTTCAGTATTTCAAAACTGAACATTATAGGACAGAGTACAGTTACATTACACCTTATACAGAAAGCTGTGAGGAAAAAAAAGAAAAAGAAAATCAATGAAATAAGAACTTACATTGGCCTTGTCGTTTGAATGTACTTGGTCTACTTAAACCATAACTGTTTTTAATTATTTGAATGTTCCACCTGGAGTAGGTCTAGATCATGTGTCATGTCTGTTTATTAAAAGGCTCATATTTTACAAATTTTTCATATTTTTTATATCTTTTTATATCTCCCTTTATTTCCCTTCTCATCTATATTTGTCGTTTCAGCATCTATGTAAATGAGCTACTGAACCAAATTAGATGAGTAATATTTTTGGGGAGGGGATCATCTTATGTGAAGTCACATTAGGGTGAGCAAGGATAACAAGAGCAAACCACAGGAAATATACCGGTGTTTTTCCCAGAAATCGTACTAGCAATTGTTCCTTCACACACAATTATATCTTATAAAATTATCAAATATTTTAGAAACGTTAGTTGTACTGTATAATTACTGCAGTGATTAATATCTTTCAGCTGGGAAATTTTTTTTATCCTATCTGATGCAGTGTGGAGCTTCTCATTTTTTAAACCATGTCAAAAGACATATCCTGTGGTTGTGGAACAGATGTTAACCGTGCTTCAGAATGGTTAAGAGATTTTCCACATGAAGCAAAGAAAACTTGGAACTGGAGCTTGGTTAAGAACTGTAACACATTATTAAAACCTGGAAGGATACTGCTCAACCATCAACTTCACAGAAGTTACGTGGTCAGAAAATATTGTAAATGAGCATGAAAATCAGAGATCACTTAAATGCTTGGTGAAGTTGCATCTAAAAAAAAAATAGTCAGTAGAAATTAGAGCTATGTTAAATGAAAGTGAAAGTAAGAACATTTCCATACAGCACAATGTGATGCGGACTAAATGGCTGTGTCCCCATAATAAAATCAATTGATAGTGAGACTCATCAGAAAACAGACTTCAGGAGTATTTAAGGAGTATACGGACTTCGGAGGCGGTGTTATGATTTTGGCCCATATTCACAAAGCTTCTAAAGCCTAAAAGTTGCTCCTAATGATGAAATTCGCAGAACATTCTAGGAATTATGACATTTTCTTAGAATTTCCCCTTAAATTTAGGACTAAATCGGAGATAAAAATGATTCACGAAACATCTTATCCCTAAAAACAGCTCGTAAGGTAAAAATTGTTAAGAATAGAGAGAAGGACTTTTAAGAGGCTTAAGAGTTTCTATAGCAGAGGACAAAATGGTGGAAAGAAGAAATATTCTCTAAACACTAAAAGTAAACACTGCTCTGCTGTTTAATTTGGTTTTCTTGTTTTTACTTCCTTCCATCTCTCTTGTCTACATACCATCCAAAAGTATAACCTAACCAGAGTGTCCTGCAATCATGTAAATTGGTAAAAGCTGATCCATTTTGCTTCCATCAATCTGAAATGGATTACAAGTAATAATATTTTTATGGCAATGTAAGAATGTAATTATAGTAACTACTGTGTGGAAATTGGTTGCTTCAAAAGTAGACACATTTTCAACATTTGGCTGTTTTAATTAACTTTAAGATACAGTATTTAGCCTATAACTGAAACTTTGCATAAAGTAGCCTGCATTCTTGATTATACAACTTCTATATATACAAACATTATGATTTCACTGTCTATTCTATTATCATATATTCTATTTTCACAAAGAGTGCATTTTAAGACCTTTACAGATTTCTTATTAACCAATCACAGTCCTTGAATTGCTGAATCATCCCTAGCAATGGGGTCAACCACACCTCCTCACTAAGATAAAGGGTTTTGTACTTTCCTTACTCAGAGTTGCTCTGAAAAGTTTCCTAAATCATTTTTAGTCTAGGATACTCAGCTAGGACTTTTTACGCTAAGATAGGAGCTCTCTCAGAGAATTCTAAGAAGCTTTGTGAATACGGGCCCTTGTGTTGCTTCAGTTGCTCAGGTCTAGGCTCAGCAATGTTATTAAGTCAGCTGACAACCTGAATGTACTGAATGACCCGGTTATCATATCTATGTTGTTTTTCCTCCCGGATAGCACAGGAATCAACTTGTCAAATAGTGGTTCTGGGAGCACAAGGAATAATTTTCACACATGAACTGTCCACCACAGAGTTCTGAACTTAATTCTATTGAAAGTCTTTGGGTTGTTATGAATGCACACTGCGGTCCAAGCTAAATGTGGTCTATCAAGATGTATCAAATGTAGGATCTGTTACAGAAGCCGTGCTGGATAGTGTTTGAGAGCCTTTGCGCTAAGGTCAGTTTTTCCCGCACGTATGTACTGTACTTTACTCTGACAGCGGTGTTTAGGGTGAGGCCTTGGATTTTTTTCACGACTGGAAGATTGACGTGTGCTAGATAGATTTTTAAAGTAAATTAAAGTAGGATTTTGTAACAAGTGTTTTTGTAGGATGTGAGTCATCATTTTAGTCCTGTCAGTTGGCATCTATTTTTCACATTGTTCAGTTTGATGAAGTTATGCTTGTGTAAGTCAACACCAGCCGAGTCTCCAAAACAGTCATGTTTACAGCAAACACCTCTCTGATTTGCTGAAGTGCATCGTGTTTTTCCCCTCAGAATGACGCAAGATTCTTTGTGGTCAGTCAAATAGTGCATGCCTATAAAAGGCAGCTGTTATCAGAAAGCATCAAGTTTTCTAGTTCCTCTAGCGTGTTTGGAGACACATATGTATACATAAGTTTGCGTTCAAGCAGGAGTGACTTTGTGATTTACAGCCCAAACTACTGAGCAATGCCTTTACGAGGAAGAGCTTCCTCTCAACCTGGGAAAGACGGTGTGCTCCTGAACCCAAAAGTGGCGGTGGTTCTAGTTCCGCGATCTCTGTCCGCCAGCTCCCGCTCGGTCGTAGAGGACCATCTGTCATGTCCAGTTTGCTGTGAGATCTTCGCGGACCCCGTGGTCCTACGCTGCAGCCACAGCTTCTGTCGCACCTGCCTGAACAAGTTCTGGAGCAAGAAGTCGCCCAAGCGCGAGTGTCCTGTGTGCCGGAGAAGGTGTTCGCTGACCGAGCCCACCCTCAGCCTCGTGCTCAAGAACGTGTGTGAAACGCTGGTGCAGGAACAGAAGGGATTAAACACTCCGCCGTCGTCGCCTGGCACCATAGCCAAGTCAATGGACGTGTGTCCTACTCACAGAGAGCCACTCAAGCTCTTCTGCCATGATGACGAGGAGCTGCTGTGCTGCGTGTGTCACACATCCAAGAAGCACCAAGGCCACCGCATGTCCCCCATGGAGGAAGCGGCGCAAGACCTTAAGGTGAGCGTTACTGTGTGACCGAAATTAGTCTCTGACATTAACAAACCCCTACAATGTTGACCTTTTTTCTGATGCGGAGAACAACAGTGCATGACGATACTGGTAATGTCAGCTGTCTAAACGGCTCTAATTCCGACAGCGAACTATCAGACGAGGAAAAGGACTGGCTTTATGTTCAGGGAAACTACAAACACTTTTGACATTTTAATTAGAAAGGGGGAGAAAACCCTGCATATAAACCATGCATGTCTTCATTGTATCATTTTGTTACAATCATCGAGAAAACAAACCATGTAAGAAATACAGTACAACATGTCAGCGCTTAATAATAATTACTATTAAAGGAAAAAATCACTTAAAATTTAACATTACACACATTTTAATTCTGATAAAATGGATTTTACCAAATATAAAGTTCTTGTTAAGGAATAAAAGTCTGTCATGCTGTATGAGGAAAACAATCATAAACTTCAACCCATAAATCCTGACACAAATGTATTTACAGTATACAACAACAATTTGCTAACAGTAATTCAAAATTATGGATTTTTATCCATTTACAGTTAATTTTAAGGTTAAACATGAACAAAACAAAGTACAAAACTTTTTATAGTACAGGTAATCATAGAATTACAGTAGTCTTTTCCATAGCAAAACTCTCTCTCTCTCTTTTGCTTTTCTCAATTGTTAACATGTTATTTTGTTGCTGTGTGCAACGAGTTCCTCTCCCGGTTTCAAACACCCCTTACATAAACAGGCATGTCTCCAAGGAACTGCTTCAAATATTACAGTACACCACTGTGGATAAGTAATGCAACACTACTCAGAAGTGTAGTGAAATAAAAGTACAGATATTTGCCATCCTATTGAACAGAGTAAAAAATTTGTCATTTTATTAAATTTTTTGTTTAACTACTCAAAGTTAAGTCTGTCATGAGTATATCTGGGAACTTTACAGCTTATCCACTGACACAGGAGATTTTTAATAAACATTTCCTTATAGAAAACTTGCATGTTTTTAAAAATCCATTTATGTGGCATTTTCCCTATAAGCCGTTGCTATGGTAATGATAACATGTTAAAATGAGGGGTTTGCAGCCACGCTACAATCAGAGCTGCTGTTATAGAAAAATTAATCAACACCCTCTGACTAATCAGAGTGGGAAAAAAATTGAGAAAAGTCCACATGCATTCAGTGTGTGTGTGTGCGTTTTCATCCCCCATCATTCCAATCCATGTGTTTTTACAACAAGCTGAAAAGTTGAACCCAAAACACGCCAGGTATAGTGGTGTTTTCCGTTCAGAAGTAGTTGATTTTAGAACAGCTGATTACTAATTACTGATTACAATTTTATATAAATCCGTTAATTCTTGATATAAAATAATTTTTTACTCTCTAGTTAACAGCTGAAGGTATGAGGTGTGTGGCTTCATATGTCTATCATATGTCATATGATAGATGGATAGATAGATGGATAGATAGATAGATAGATAGATAGATAGATAAGCATAGTAAGATATATGTTTATCTTACATATAGTTAGCAGACATAGGATAATGTGAGAGCTGACCAAAGTTAGTAGTGCAAGGCTAAAATGACTAGAACATACAGTATATAAAGAATATATATAGAAGCATATACAATATGAGTAATAATATTAATACAAGGAAATAAATATATCAAGTATTATTATTATTATTATTATTATTATTATTATTAATAATAATAAATTATTGAAATGCACTGCTACCTTTAATGTGCAATTGTATTTATAACAAAATGACAACAGTGCAACTATTTATGGAAATGTAAACTACTTAAATAGTAATAAACTGGGGTAAAATTATACCTTTTTATATATATATTTATTATAATAATAAATGTATACAGAAAAATCTAAACAGTGGTCTCGTTCAAAGAGGGTCCCAAGCAGAACCCTGTTAAGAAATGAAGGTGCTGTAATGGACAAAGGTTTATAATTTGTGTGTTAATAGTTTAAAATGTCTTATTGTGTCTTTCTGTTTAAACAGAATACTGCCTGGAAAACTGTTTTTAATATAGAAAGTAACTAAATATTTTTTTTATTACATAAATGTTGGCACGCAGTTCTATTTTTGAATCTAGGAGTGGCCTGGAGTTCCTGGAGAGGAAGAGTGTTCCTGGTTTTAGAGAGGCTAGGGTGGCCCATGAGCTCTTTCTTCTGTTAGTCACAGCGACACAAGCTCATACATGCTGAAGTGCATGAATAGCACTTTCTAGTGATTTTAGTGGTCACACCAGTCCATGTTGTTGCATGAGCAGTAGTTTGATACATTTGACTGTAGGTCTGTAGGCAAGACCTAACTGATAAGTGAAAATTCACCAGGACCAAATTAAGGAGGAAATCAGTGAGACAAAGAAACTTTCTATGAGCTTTAAAAAAAGTTTTAGGTCATAATTAGTCATTGGAAGGTTCTGAGTTTAAATTTCAGTACCATCAAGTGTCTCTTTGGATAAAAAATTCGGCCCAAACAGGTAAGTGTAAATCAGTTAACTGTCTGCCATCTTGGACTGCCAGAGCATACTTGCTAGTGGTTGCTTTAGCAACTTTAGCTTAATTGTGTTTTCCTGCTCTGTTTTAGGGGGAGTTGAAGAGGGAGGTGGTGCCAATGAAGAAAAGTCTCAGACGGCTTTACGAGGCCAAGCAGGAGCGTGAAGACACCATCATTCACATCAAGGTAATGATGGAGAGCAGACAGAACTTTTAACTTTTCCTAAAGCCAGGTTTAATGCTGAGAGATGGATGTGAACAGAAAGCAAAACAGTGGCAACCAATTAACCGCAATTTGCATCTTAATTGCTGTTTGTGAGAATTTGTAAGGGCATTTAGGTAGTATACAGTGATGTAAGGAAAGTTCACTTAGTAATTATACACCTAGGATTAGTTTGTGAAGCTGATGTATAAGAATTCTCAGACAAATCAAAAACAATTAGCCGAGAAACACTTTGAAGATTTGTTCAAAAGATCAACAAAAGACAGAACTTCAAATACACAGTCTTATCTTTAGAGGTTTAAAGACATTAACTGCTTAGAATAAAACATCAATCTATGTTGATTATCATCAGGTGAATAAAAAGAAAAAGTCTAACAGATGTGTGATGTTTGTCGTCCATTTGGACAGAACCAACGGCAGCAAGCAGAGAAACAGATCAGAGAGGAATTTGCAGAGATCAGAGAGTTCCTGGAAAAACAGGAGTTGGCGAGGATCGCTCTCCTGGCTGAGGAAGAGGAAGAGAAGTTGCTTTTAATGAAGAAAAACACAGACAGGCTCTTGCGGGATATTCTTATGTTCTCTCACGCAGTCAGAACCGTAGATGAAGAAATCTCTTACAGTGACCCTGTGTTCTTGAAGGTGTGGAAACTTTTCAGAATCAACTTCAACACAATATAATATTGCATAATAATATTTTTATATTTTTTTTATAAGATTATAATTTCATTTCTTGTGTGTGTGTTTTTTATTTACATTTTTAGCACTACAAAAATATAAAAAAGAGGTTAGTGCATACTTGATAACTTTGTATATAATTATCCTACATTTATTATAAAACTACTGTCTCTATATAGTGAATCTCTTGTGACTGCAGGACAGACTTAACCTTTAATGAACCCGAGAAAGTTCCAGCTGCTCTCATCAACGTGGCGAAACATGTGAGCTCTCTGAAGTTCAGCTTGTGGGAGAAAATGCAGGCCATGGTGGAATACAGTAAGCTTCACCACACACAGGGACACATGCTCATAGGTCTGCTTTTTAGATAGAGCATCACTGACTGACTGTAATTAAATGGAATAAAATATCATAAACCTTGTCATTTTGCTGGGCAATTAAACATTGTAGGACATGCTGTGATTGGGTCAAAGCAGTTTAAACTGGACGTTTTATTCCATTTTAACACTGCACAGAAACTGATACATACATTGTATAGACAGTTTGTTTTAAATGGACAGTATGAAATTTGCGCTGTGGTAACATACTGTATTTGAGTACAGACACTTCAAAAAGGTGTAAAAAACTAATTAAAGGGAAATAAATAATACACATTTAATAATAAACCTAACCAGACTGTGTGTGTCAGTAGGAAAGCTGTTGATAATTTATGAATAAGATGTAAGACTAGTTTGCAATTCATGTCACATTATAACGAGAACGCCTCTTGTCCACTTCTTAGCTCCGGTTACTCTGGACGCAAACACGGCCTACCCATGTCTGACCCTGTGTAAAAACCTGATCCAGGTCAGCAACAGCGGCACGATGCAGAAGCTTCCTGACAACCCCGAGCGCTTTGACCACTTCGTCTTTGTGTTGGGGTCAGAGGGCTTCGACTCAGGACGACACAGCTGGGAAGTGGAGGTGAAGGACAACAACGACTGGGTCATCGGTGTGGTGAAGGAGTCCATACCCAGGAAGGGGAAAGTCTCTGGAGGTCCAGAGGGAGGATTCTGGACCATCGCTCTATCAGACGACGTTTACACAGCCATGACGTCTCCACCAACGCGGCTGGACGTGACAGGCCGTCTTGAGAGGGTGCGGGTGAAGCTGGATTACGAGGCCGGGGAGGTGAGTTTCTCCAATCCTCTGAGCCTGAGGCCCATCTACACCTTCACCGTGCACTTTACTGGAAAGATATTCCCTTTCTTCTGCCCTGGCGCCAACATCAACGGCAGCAACCCGGGTCCTTTAAAGATTTGCCCTTTTAAAGTAGCTGTGTGGAACAACGCCAACTGGTGACCGACTGGTGTCTGATGTGCTAGAACTAATATTCATGTATTTGTTCTTATGTATATTGTAATCAGAGTCAATGTCGATCTTATTTTATTCATGTTGTGAATACTAACCAATAAACAATATTTCTAAAAACTATAGTGTCTTTAACACAGAGCAAGAATAAATGTTAAATTTTAAAATGTGAATGTAGCTTTAGCAAAGAGTAATCAACTTTTTTTTTATGCCTCAAGCCTTTTCACTTCTATAAAAGTATAAAAGTATATAAGTATTTATAAAAGTATACATTTTCAACACTTTTTAATTTAATGCTCTATTTTTTTTAAAAAACAATTTCAAAGCTTTACATCACATGAACAGCAAGCTAGCTAAAACACTCATGTAGCCTACATCAAGCTCATATATTAGGGAGTGAGTTTAAAGTCAGTAGCTCCATTTCTTCATTCACTTTATTTCAATGAAAAACTACTGCAAATGTGTAGTTTTGAGAATACTTTGTTTCCAGTAGTTTGGTTGTAAATCAGCTTATCTAAGTTACAATTACGTACCTTGCAGGGTATTTACTGTAAAAACAACGTTTTGCGCAGTATTACTTTTATTGTGTGGCAGTGACTATCTAGGCGAAGCTGCATGTAGATCTGATAGAATCTTGTATGCTCTCCAAACAGGAAAAGAAAATCTGCTCATGACAGGAGCAGGAAATTAAGATCTTCCTAGGAATAAATACAGTCATGTCATTCCACACATACCCAAGACAAGAATGTACTGGTCCAGTGGGGAGGGTTCTCATCTTGGCTTGAGAAATCAGGAAATGCTGATAAGCGCTCCAAAATCAGGTCTGAGTTAAATACACTGAAGAAAACTTTGCATACAGCAGTAGAACTTAAACAAGTTCAGGCAAATGATGCAGCATGTGCATGAAAGATCTGTATACAGTGTCCTGTGGGTTTGTGTCTTGGATGCATTGTTAACTTATATAGTGTGTTTATTGGACAAACTGAAAAAAGAGCAACTTACATTAAGAGACCGAACTGCTGAATATTGAGAGTCTCAAGAAAATACTTTTCTGTAGGCCATAACAGAATAGAACTGTAAACATTTGTTAAAATGTTTGTTAAACATCACTAAAACCTAATATATTGTTATATGTTTCCGCGAAATACACAGTTCTATTAATTGGTCCAATAATACACATTCCTTTAAATTGAATACTCAACCGCCAGCAGTGGACTAACTAACTAATGTTACTAACTTCTTAAAAAATTCCTCAAACAGTTGTCATTTTTATTTTTATTTTTTGCATATCTTAAGAATAATAAAACCATTGAAACAAAATCATCATAATTCATGCATGAAAAAGTGAAATTGTTGATTTCTCATCGGTCTGAAGGTGTTGATTAACATTATCTCCAGTGTTAGTGCTAATCAGGGCTGATGGTTTCTCGGTTGTTCATGTAAGTGAAGACTCAGTAATGAAGAAATGTATTAAGAACAAAAATGACAATGTAATAACTGGCAGGTTGTTTTGGTATTAGAGGAGTCAACCACTGTACCACCAAAAATTATCTTATGCTTACTGTCTAAGTAAATGACCAGTAACAACTCACTCATCGTCTATACCGCATTATCCTGTATTCAGAGCACATACACTACGAGCAATTTGAGAATGCCAATTAGCAGGTCTTTGGGAGGAAACCGGAGTACCTGGATGAAACCCACCAACCACAGGGAGAATATGCAAACTCCATGCACACAGAGGCAGGAATCTAGCATGGCCAGGAATCGAACCCGGACCCTAGAGTTGCAAGGTGACCGTGCTAACCACTACACCACGTACCCAAGTAACAAATATTAGGGGTCAATATATTGCTTTATTATAAATAAAAAGATACACTGCCTAGTATTTATTTCAGTCAACTTCAGCTTTGATTACAGCACACAATGTGGGCGCCAGTTCATGTTCCCAGAACCCATGTTCCCAGAGTGTCCTGGAATATGCCTGTGCCATCAAGGAAGAAAAACTGCTCTGGAATAGGATCAGTCTATACTCATCAGACCACATGACATTTTTAAATTGCTTCAAAGTCCAATTTTTATGCTCCCTAGTAAACTGAAGCATTTTTAGTCTGATGAGTCCCACTAATAAGTGGTATTCTTATGGACACACATAAGAATATTATTTAAATCCTGTGGGTTCTCATCACATTGTGTGTGTGTGTGTAAATGCTCTTACTGTCACTATTAACCATAGCTCTTGTTTTTACTGTTAATTTCTACCATGCAACTTTACCAAGTGTTTCCACGCTCTCCGTTTATGATTTTTTATTTATTATTTTTTTTTACCACATTTCTACCACGAATTTCTGATCAGCGACCAATTTGAAACTTTATTTAAAAAAGACACTGAGCTATACCACTGCAGGACACTATTCGTAATTGGTAACAGTATTTGGAAAAAAATCATTAGAAGCTTTTATTAGATCCAATTTATTAAGTACTTGTTCATATTCAATTTAGCTTACATATATACAGTATAGGTAATTTCTTCATACTAAATATGTCAAATGTACCTCCCTCAGCAGCAACCACATTTCCCCTCTCGTCTGTTCCAATGACTCAGCATTCAGCATCAGCAGTATATTAATCACCAGCCTGATCATCTGCACCTGTTTCTCACTGGATCATGCCTTAAGTTAGATGTTTTGGTGCTTGGATGATTCATATGTCACAGTGTGGCTTAAGAAATAGAACTATTCATCTGAAACTGCTCAGGTACAGGGACTGGACTAAAAATAATGAGAGACAAAAACTTGCCAAAAATCTGAGCCAGAAAAGTCTTTCAGGAAGCCTGGAGAAATGTTCGTCAACACTGCACTAAAAATACAAGAAAGTCTGGCTCTTTGGAAGCAAAATATGAAGAAATTATGAAGGGGGCATCAAGACTTTTTGCACACTACTGTATTTATTTTAGATACAGACCTGGGCTGGAATAGGCTGTCTTCTATCCTGCAGTAGACGGTATAAATTGACTGTGACCTAGCATGTGAACTCCATTAAAAAAAATTCTGCATCACATTAGGTCAAAACAGAGAGAAAATGAAATATTGCATCTGTGACAAATTGTAACTAATAGTGCTTGAAAGCATTAACTGGAGTGCCATTAGCGGTGGGGTGATGATGAGTCATCTCCGGTGTTTGCTGGATGAAGCACTTGATCAATCGGTGTAAATGCATCTATTTGTATTCATAGGTTAAAAGAGTGTGACGGCCTTACAAAGATGCAAACTGTAGGCGTGGAATCAAGAAAAGCAAACACAGAAAATTTTAATTTTAATCCTGAAAAAATGAAGCCCATTCTCATTTCATCTAGAGCTTCCCTTGAACTGTAGTGAAATTTCTATAATTATTGTTTAGTGGTGGTCTGCCAATGGGGCTAGACTTCTGTTTTAATCTTGAAGGTTGCTTAATGCTCATTTTTTTAAGAGGAGTGATTTAAACCCATGTCTTGCAGTAGTACAATAAGTCAGTATTCATTTTGTATCCATACATTACAGTGTAAAGAAACTCAAGTGTAGCTTGTAATGTTTACAAATGTTTCTAGACTTGTAATAAATAGATCATTTTAATAATAACTTTAAAACACACTGGCTGGTTATATGTGTCATGTGCATAAGATCTCACCAGTTGCTTTTTTTTTAAATTAGTGGATTGATTTGGTAAGAGATAGCAGATTCAGAAGACTGTGGTCAGGGTCTATGGGAGTTAATAGGTGTGGTTAGAGTCTCAGGGAGTGAATGGGTGTGGTCAGGGTCTGTGAGAGTGGATGGGCATGGTCAGAATCTGAGGGAGTGAATGGGCGTGGTCAGAGTCTGAGGGAGTGAATGGGCATGGTCAGAGTCTGTGGGGGTGAATGGGTGTGGTCAGAGTTTATGGGAGTGAATGGGCATGGTCAGAGTCTATGGGAGTTAATAGGCATGGTCAGAGTCTATGGGAGTTAATAGGCATGGTCAGAGTCTATGGGGGTGAATGGGCGTGGTCAGAGTCTATGGGGGTGAATGGGCGTGGTCAGAGTCTATGGGAATTAATGGGCGTGGTCAGTCTATGGGAGTTAATCGGCGTGGACAGAGTCTATAGGAGTGAATGGCATGGTCAGAATCTCTGCGAGTAAAGGGGCGTGGTCAGAGTCTATGGGAGTTAATGGGCGTGGTCAGAGTCTGTGGGAGTGAATGGGTGTGGTCAGAGTCTGTGGGAGTAAAAGGACGTGGTCAAAGAGGAAACCTGTGGCATGGTAAGAGTCCAGAGGAGTCTGTGCAGTGAGTGCTTGTGGTCAGAGTGGGTATGGTGTTATGCAGTTCTACACAGAGCAGTAGAATGGGGTTAAAGCAGAAGACCCTTCTGATTCAGTTCCAGCTATAGTGACTCATGTGGTCTTTCATCTGTAGCTATTCATTTCACAATAAGACTCATAAAAGGCCGTGATTTTGTTTTTTTTTTATATATATACTTTTTTATTCCGTATATAATGCCTTTGTGTGTGAATGGCAGTGAATAAAAGCAGCTGTAGCCTGACGCCTGCAGGAGCACAGCACAGTCTGGGTATATGGCGATTCTGGCATGCAGGCTCCTCTCTGGGCATGCCAACAACAACACACTCGGGTGACAGGGGGCAAAAACGGTGGTTAAGCAACAGGGTTAAAAAGCTAACTAAAGAGCTAAATACACAATCCTTATCGAGGTTAACATCACAACACAGTGAAGACAAAAATGATCTGAAGTGTAAAGAAACTGAATTAATTACAGATGTAGAAGTTTCAACAGTCTTGTTTGAGAAGAACAAAACAGACAGAGAGCGGAATAAAGTTCACTTATTTGATTCTTTTCCTGTGTAATGTGCTTCGGTGTCCCCGCTGTGCTGCTGGACCGCACTGAAACGCCACAGGGAGCCGAAGAAGCCAACCCATATTCAAATGCTTTTAAAACGTATGATATCCCTGCCACTGGGTATAGAAGGAAAAAGAAATGAAGAGAGGACATAAGGGATGTGACGGGCACTCATGAGCCAATGTCAGAGGAGTTTTGTTTCTCTTTTAACAGACATTTGGCAATATTGTTCCTTTGGCAGTCCAGAATGGATTGGCAGTGTTGGCTATTGAACATACATTCACATGCACGTTGACTAATACAAATTATGGACTTGCGTTTAAATGCACTTACGTGGCCACGGCTTCCAAAAAACAAGAAAAAAACAAAACAAAAAACAATGCATAAATAAAACATTTCTGGTCCATGCATTCGGCAGTCTTCTGGATAGAAAAGAACAACTGATTAGAATCAGTTTCAGTTCACAGGCCAGTCTTCTCCGGTCTCTTAGTCCTCGGTCTCTCTCTCTCTCTCTCTCTCTCTTGTATACACATACACACATACACACGTCCAAGCTGCTGTGTACTTGTGCTGGTGTGTGTTCAGAGGTGAGTGCTGTCCTGCGTGTTGAAGCGGTGGCGATCCGTGTCCGATTTGCAGACGCAGGGCTTCCGACCGCTCCCCTGGTTAGGCACCAGAGACAGAGGATCAGGTCTGATCAGATACCTGCAGAATAAATACAAGATTATGTCATGCATTTTTTCCCCCCACACATTGGTTTTGGAAATGCTAATTAGCCAAATCTGGGAGGAAACAGAGGCAAACTCAGTGCACACACACCACGTGGGAATCAAACCCAGAACCTGGAGGTGCTAGGCGACAGTGCTAACCACTGTGTCGCCAATAATATTACTATTAATAATAATATTAATTAATGAATTTATTAATTATTCATAACTAATATTAATATGAATAATAATAAGGATCGTTACTAAACCAGTAACGGGATTGGTTTGTCATATTTATGACGACGCTTTCGTATACTCACACGACATCGTGAAGCTCAAGCCGCGTGTCAGGTGAGGGGTTGATGAGGATGTAGGAGAGTCTGTTGCCCTGATCAGTCATTCCATCTTACACCAGACAGCATAAAAATGGAGTGAGAGAGAGAGAGAGAGAGAGAGAGCACCATTAATACTTAAACAGGACAGAAAAAGAGAGCACACTTCTGAAATCCCATAATGCCCTAACTTGGTCATGTAGTGTAGGAAAATGTCAAGGGATTCAAAACACAAATAATGTACACTTTACAGCCAAAAGTATGGACATCTGATCGTCACACCCATATGAGGTTATGTATGGAATGTTTTTGTATCTCTTTACTGGAACTAAAAAGCCAAAATGACATCGCCTCTGGACTGAAACCTGAAATAGAGCACCGACTTTATACCAAGAGCACCACCGCCTGACCTCATGATGCTCTTTTTTTTTTTTCCCCCAGATTTTCCCCCTAATTTAGTCGTGTCCAATTCCTCCCTGTCACTAGGGGGCTCCCACATTAAGGCTTCTACTACCACTTAGTCGGGAGGGCCGAAGACTATCGCGTGTTTCCTCTGAACCACGTGATGCCAGCCAACCGCATCAACTGCTCGCTCACACACCATGGGGGCGGAGTAACACACTCGGAGGACAGCGCTATCCGCTCCTTCCGCTTGCATGAGCGGAAGACACCCCTAATTGAATGGGAGCACTAAGTACCTCTCATCCCGCCCCTGTGAGAGAGCTCGGCCAATCAGCTCTCTGTAGACCTCCGGCTGCGAGAGATTACAGCATCACCTGGGAATCGAACTTGCGATCTCCTGATGATAGGGCGAGCATTTTATCACTGCGCCATTTGGAGGCCTCATCATGCTCTTCTATCTAAATGGACAGAAATCCTCACAGCTGCACAAAATCTAGCGGAAAGTGGAGCCTCAGCAGCAAATGAGTGACCATTTGATCAGGTGTCTACATACTTTTGGCTTTATCATTTGAGTATAGAGCACAAACGTCAGACATAACCCTGCTTTTGAGAAAGGAAAAAGGCCTGAACAGTCACATTATGGCATTTTTACAACAACAAACTCTTAGGAAATCCTATTTCTCACACACACACACACACACACACACACACGCTTACTGAATCCTGTTGGCGACAGTCCGAGGTGCTTCATGCGTGTTCGGACCAGTGCGTTGAGCTCCTGCCTCTCCGAGCGCCGGAACAGGCTGAGCCTCTGCTGTGTGATCCTCTCGGCAGCACTACCCGCTCCCTTGGCACCGCTGGACCCGCGTCCACTTTTCCGGCTCAGCCGCCGTGCCCACTGCATGCTCTTCCTTCTCAGCAGGGGGTGATCCATGGTGTGGGAGGATGTGGAGGAAGAGGAGGGTGGCTCAGATGAGGTGGAGTTGCGATGAGGACCAGAGCGGTAGAGCAGAGGCTCCCGCAGCTCCCGTGTGTCCTCGTAGTCCTCCACTGTGATGGACACCTGAGACTGAGGAGCAGGAAGCAAAGGTCTCAGTGAATCAAAGAAATTTGAAAGATCGCAAAAAGATTTACTCTTATACTGTACATATGTTGAAAAGCCATGCATGACATTTTTTTTAAAAAATAGAACCAAAATCAAGGGTAATATTTACATATAGACTGGTTTCCCCATATTTGTCAACTGAGTAAATATCATTGGGATTTGTGTTAGTGCTTTCTGAATGCTGGGATATTAAATGAAATACATAAACTCAAGTAGAACATAATTGTGAACATCTTGACATCATGTTGTGCCGGATTGTGGTGTGGTTTTGTGTGTTGCTGCAGGTTTGTGCACCTCAGACACGGGGAGTTTATGAGCCTCTGTGCGGTAGATGCCGATGGGAATGTCTCCTGTGGAGGAGCAGAGCTTCTGGTACAACCGGCCATAAGTGCGGATCCACAAGTCCTCCTCTGTGATTTTCATCTAAGAGCAGATATCATTATCATCATCACAGTCATTATCGTCATCACCATAATCATTATAATTACAGCCATCATAATCATCACTGTCATAGTAATTAGCAGGAATTAACATGACCATCACAGTCATTATAATATTAGTCATCTTCATAGGCATTATTGTGATTATCAGTCATTATAACATGGCATAACATAGTCACTATAATAAATAATCATATCCATTATCTTCATTATAGTCTTTATCATGATCACAGTTCTCAGAATCACAGTCCTCCTCATTGTCATTATCATCATCATAGTCATTATAAATATAGTCATCATCATAATTGTGGTCATATCCATTATCTACATCATTATCATTATGTTCAAAGTCATCATCACAGTCTTTATCCTTATCATCAAAGTTATAACTGTCACAGTCATTAGCAGAATTAACATGACTGTCATAGTCATTATGATACAGGTCATCTTCACAGTCATTATTATGATTAATAGTCATTATAATCATAGTCATCATCATTATTCTGAACATCATAGTCATTATAATGATTGTCATCATCGTCCTCACTGTGACCATATACAATATCTTCATAAATGTTATTATAAGTATTGTCACCATAGTCATTATCTTCATCCTTGTCATTATATCCAGTCATCATATTATACAGTCATTATCATTATAATCACTCATCATCATATCCATTATCTTTATAATCATAGTTATCATCACAGCCCTACTCTCCATCATCATTCTCATTATTGTGATCATCACCGTCATTATAATCATAGTCATCATATCCATTATCTTAAATAAACTCATCCTATTAATTATTATAATCATATTTATTGTTATCATCATAGTTCTTATCATCCTCATCATCATTATAATCATAACCATCACCATAGTCCTAATGGTGACCATCACAGTCATAATTATCATCATAGGCATTAGAATTTATACTTATTACAATAACAGTTATTGTTGTCATAACTGTCATCATAGTCCTTATAATGGTTATTGTAGTCATCATTATTTTAATTATTGTGACCATTATGATGATGATGATGATGCTAATGATGCTGATGATTGTGCTAATGTCAACACTCACTGCACACAGGAAGCCTGAGCCAGGCATGGAGGCCAATCCCAGCAGTAATCTGGTGATGGAGATCATGTAGTCCTTCACAAAGGACTTACACACACATAACAAACGACAGAGAACACTTCATTATCCAGCGTATATCACTTTCTGCTCTGAGCTCATCACATGAACACGTGAGTGTGGATTACCAGCTCGCCTGTTACCTGATACAGCAGTGTGTCCAGCATGCTGACACTGAACACCTTCCCCGCAGCGAAGGGCAAGCGGAACATGAAGACCAGGTTGGAGCCACGCTCTCGCTCCTTCTGCAGAGCAGGGGACACAAATCACACCCCGGTTAGCTTACAGCGCTCGCCAAAACACACACACACTACTAGTATGGTATGATGTTGAGGCTTTAAGTTCAGACAGCTGTAGCGGGGATTGGTGAGACGAGACTAACCTTCTCCAGTTTGGAGAGGGCGAGTGAGTAGTGGTCTTTCACTCTGAACTGCATAAAGCGCATGTTGGCTGGGTGCGTGAGTTCTGTGATTATGCTGAGAGCTGGGAAAAGCCTGTGGGGTAAAACAAATCATTTATTTAGGTTGCTTAAATGTCTAGTAAAACACTGGTTAGCCAAAAAAGGGAAGAAAAAAAAAACCCTCAAGCCCTCTACACTGCTTAGCAACTGTTGCTATGTGCCATTATCTCAGTCAAAGAATTTAGATGCATTTTAAATTTGAAGCTTTGGATATAGTCACACCGTGTGCCTCCAGACATCCAGGTGACCCAAATACAGTTTTCTCCCTATTTCTAAGCCAATTACAAATTCATATCTACATTATTTCTCCCTTTTATTCATAGAGAAAGGCAACGTACACAAATACTTTACTTGGGTTAAAATAGATATTTCCTCTGTAAAATATTACTTAAGTAAAAGTGGAAGGTCTCAAGTTAAGCCTTTATTTGTCACATATACATTACAGCACTGTGAAATTCTTTCTTCGCATATCCCAGCGTAACTGGGGTCAGAGCGCAGGGTCAGCCATGATACAGCAGCCCCTGGAGCAGATAGGGCCTTGCTCAAGGGCCCAACAGCGGCAACCTGATGAAACTGGGGATCGAACCACCGATCTTCAGTAACTCTGAGTACTGCCCTGCCTTGTGTAAAAGTACTCACAAATTACTTACATTCAAATTTTATAAAAAGTAAATCAAAAGTACAGAGTCTGTATTAGCTCACAGTCTGTATTAGCTCCTCTCTCTCTCTCTCTCTCTCTCTCTCTCTGTCTATTAATGCTTCCTGACTGACTGTCTCCAATTCTGATTTCAAACATCTGCAATTCGATTAAAGATTTCATGGAGGGAAGGCAAATTACATATAATAGTCAGCAGGATGTGATCTTACCACTTTAAAAACCACACATCATGTAGTGAAGTAGAAAGTACAGATATTTGTTGTACGATGTAGTGGAGTAAAAGTGAAAAAAGCATCCAATAAAAAAAAAAACTACTCAAAGAAAATATAGATACATGGAAACTTAAGTACAGTAACAAAGTAAAGGTACTTAGTTACCGTCCACCTGTTGAGTCATAGCAAAATAATTCAGTTAAAGCTAATCTTTGCTAAACAACAAATAATTGAAAAGAGCATAGCTTTTTTTATTTGATTCATTATTTTCACCTGCCTGCAGTGTCTTATGACTTCATACCAGAGGTCACTGCTGTAAGCAAAGACATTTCGTTAAAGGACCCTAATCTTAATTGCAACCAGTTTTGCAAACATACCACGCACAGAGAGAACATGCAAGCTCAACAGGCAAGTGCGACTCCAACCCTGGTGCTGTTACTCATTTTTGTATCAATATTAGAATCGATGTTGATATTGACAAATACCGAAAACATGTCTGCAACAGACAAAACAGTATATGAGCTAGTGGCTACTTAGCTAGCTAATACATCTACTTGCTTTGTGGAAATTATGATGTGCAAAGCAGGTAAAGCCAAAGTGCTCACAGCTCTCGGGATGAAAACATTTCTGTCTGAGAGCTGTAATAACATCCTGCACGCTGCTCAATTATTAAAGAGGGATTACACCAGATATCTGCAGGTCATGGTGTCACATCTATGAGTCTCACATATTAGCCAAATGTGCTTAAATATTCATTTCCGGGCACATTTATTGCCCACATCAAGAGGTAAATGGGTGATCGTTCATACACATCGTTTATAACCAGCACCTGAAAAGAGTCTGTACGTTGACGATGGTTTTAGCATCGGCCATGTAGTCCTCCTCGGCGATCATCGAACTCTCCTTATCTACCACCACCATGGTGTCTGCGAATGTCACGCCGCAGCGCAACAGACTGTCCAGACTGCACACACACACACACACACACACACACAAAAGCACATTTTATAGTCAATAACGGAATAACAAATTTCGTGTTAGAGTGAAGGACTGGATAGAGTAAAGAAAATGCCTGAGGCTTGTCTTACTTATCGATAGATCCCACAGTGTAGAAGACCATGGGGAACCAGCAGATAGCCTCGAGGAAATCTGCTTCAGGTCTGATAACAAACATGAAGTAAAAAAGTATAACTCATTAGTCTGGCTGGTTTGATCTATACCTGCTGAGAGCCAACTCGAAGACTGTCGGTTAGACAGCCATGTTTGGTGAGATTAAACCTACTAAGATTTAAGAAACAGTTTTCTCCTCTGTATTGTATATGAGAGTATATACAGTACAATATTATAAAGTTTGATCTGTATATGCTTTTCTTTTACTCTAACTTCTTCTTTTTTTTTTTTTTTTACAAATTTACTTTTCATCCAATAGCTCAACCTTTGTTTTTATTATTTGGCCATGGCTGGGATTTCACAGAGATAGTGTATAAATTGTACTTTGATTGGATGATGATGTGTGCTCAGCCTGTTTACTTTTAAGACTTTTTGAAAACTGGACGAGTCAAAGGCTCACCTTCAGTACATGTTTTATCCTGGTCTGGATTGGCAAGTATAACAATGCTGGGCAAGCCGAGTTACCACAATCCAGCTTACAACTCTGATGAAGTTGGCTTAACAAAAAAGTAAAAGTATTCCTCAAAATTTTATACTAGCCTAAAGATTGATCCTGCTTCAGTGTGCAATCACAAGCTACCCACTCATTACTCATCATCTATACCGCTTTGTCCTGTATTCAGGGTCGCGGTGGGCCTGGAGCCTATCCCAGGAGACTTAGGGCACGAGGCGGGGTACACCCTGGACAGGGTGCCGATCCATCGCAGGGCACACACACATACATACACTCACACACTATGGGCAATTTGGGACCATCAATTAAACTAACCTACATGTCTTTGGAATGTGGGAGGAAACCCACCAAGCACGGGGAGAATATGCAAACTCCACGCACACAGAGACGGGACTCGAGCCTGGTCGGGAATCGAACCCAGACCCTGCAGGCGCAAGGTGATAGTGCTAACCACTACATCACCCATCACAAGCTACCATTGTGACCAATTTGAAGATCATGTTGCCAAGTTCAACATACTTTCCACAAATGGCCAAAAAAAAATCAGGTTTTGTGCATGATTGAGTTTTTTAAATATACATAAGTGCATGTGTGTGCTGTCCTGTGATGGACTGGTGTGCTCACTTAACATTGTTTTAATGTTGAAAGGTTGAAATTACTGTACATACGGCAGTAATGTTTTATTCCCGTTTGGGTGTTAAATGGAAAGGTTCTTTAATATTCAGACAGTTTCACTGTAGCACTGTTGAAATGCAGCTGATATAACAGAGATAGAACCCCAGTCCCAAGTGTTTCTTAAAAGCTAAAGAATCATAGTTTAGTTACATTAGCAAGCAAGGTACTTAATGTTTATCTATTAATGCTATCTGTGTGGCTCTTGCATGAATATGAGCCATCTACGTTAGGACGTTATATTGAAGATGTCAGCACAAACTAACATTCCATACGCAATAGATTGGTTACTACTGAAACCCTTTTCAAGTGAGTACTGTAACTGGATAGAAAAATGAACTTTTTCAAAGGGGCAAGGTTGTGGCAGGGCAGGAGCTCATTTGCGTTTAAAGCTATTGATAATGCAAACAGGTTTACAGGCATGTTCTGAGGGGCATTTCTGCTGGTATTTTAACAGAAATATTTTGGGAATGCCTGAGTCCAACAGTATGTTAACTTGATAAAAGTATAATATGTGACCCTTTAATAAATCCAGTATATGTTTTTCCAAACGTACAAAGTAGTAAAAGTAGATAAAAGAATTTGAAAAGAAATCTTAGCAAAACTACAGAAGTAAATTTCTGACAATAAACATAATTTGTCTGATTTTGGCTACATTCAGGTTAAAAAGAAGAAATTATCCACCATTTTAAAAAAGAAATTTTCTGCTTCAGGAAGGCATATATCCCAGTACAAACAAAACAATACTTTGAGACATAAAATGCTCAGGGTAGTTTTGAGGAACAGATATGGCCTTATATAGTTATATATTTTCTTTAAATCTAATTAGAGCTCAGTTTCTCCAGACTCGCCGAACAACGAGATTAAAAAAGTAATAAAATAAGCGAAAGCTGATTATCTTCAGCGTGAGGTGACTTAAACGACCACCTGACGTCTTTTCCCCAATGTCTCTGATCAGATTCACCAAACTGACAACTGCAGCCCTTGCTATGAAATCCTATCTACAATAAGTAAATGAGAAACATTGAACTGAATGACTCAGAGGTTTATTGCGTCTGATTGCATTAAAGGCCTGTCGTGTGCTGAATCACTTTTCCTTCACAGGTAAAACCGTGACGATTAGGTTTCATGCTTAATGTGGGCTGATGCAGCGAGACGGATAAGAGGTCACGGGTGGAGAGTGGAAGCGGTGCGGTGAGGAAAGTCAGGATGCAGGTCTTATCCGTGAGGCTCGTTTCTACTGTGGAGGCCTGATTGAGATGTCACTATCATTAGCATGTTTAGCAGTAATTAACTCAATTGTGAAGAAGTATGGGAACTAATTGTAAAAAAAAATGCCTATGTTTAATCTTCCATATTAGACACTAAAGTGATCTCATATAAGGGAAACCCTCCCTGGCTTGATGCTCAGCTCTGCTGTTCTATGGTGGGGATGGGCTTGGAAGTAGCTTGTTTACATTAATGGTGAAATAATTGAAGCAGTTTGCATTATCTGAATGGATTTCAGCTGGACCATTAAGACACATGTACACACAGGTCAAACACAGTCATACAGTTTGAACAGTGGCAAGACTTCATAATGTAAGAGTTTTTACTGGAATGCTAGCATTAACAAATGTTAGCCACAATTCAATAAAAGCTCCTCAATTACAACCCTATAAAACTTGAATTTAAAATAACTTCACATGTTCTTAAATTTATTAACCTAACCTATGTTACCAAGGGTATTTAAAAAAAAATCCATTTGAGTTTGTTTCACATTTTCAATACCCACAGGAAACTAAATGGACAATAGTTTTATTGGGTGAGAACAGTGAAAAATTCAACATACTAGCAATCAATGTTTTTTTGTTTCAGCTTTTATCATATGAATCCCTAATAAAATGTTTAGTGTGCAAATCATTTAGCTAGGTTAGCAACAGATGTTAGTAACATGTTACAGCCAGTGATGTTAGTAACATGTTACAAAAGTAGAACACTACTGTACTTTTTTAGTAACTAGTAATATATTGAGACTATTACACATTTTTATTTTATTTTTAAAAATTCCATGACCTATAATTGTCTCTCAGCCTAGAGTTCAGCCCTCTGAGTTCTTAGCTCGTTTGTACTGGTCAGCCTTCACATTGTTTTTTGTGCACCGTTCTTGGGTACACTTACACCCGGGTATTTACACCCTCCGAAACAGCAGGTGGCAGTATGCACCTACTTGATTTGTGAGCCACCATTAAGGAAATCACCAAAAAAAGAAGAGGAAGGAAGTTAGATTTCACACTATGTTCAATATTATTATTATTTTGGGAAAGATTTCAAGAGTAATGCTCTCGATTGCCTTCTGACTTTATCAGATATGGATTTCTAGGTCAGAGAATTGAGATTGAAGATTTTCAGAAGGAGACTGTTGGCCATGGTGACGTTCCGTCTAAACAGCGACCTACTTCCGTTCTTGGTTCCCGGCTCAGTTCGCCGAATTATGGTGTTCTCACCGATCAAAATTAACCAGATTTTGGGGTCAAGTGTTCTCAGAAACGATCCTGGGGCCCTAATGTGAAAACACCCTAAAAAAAAGGGACTCTCTTTTCCCTTTTAAAAAAGGATAGCAAATTGAAAAGAAGCACAAAGCTAACAAGCTCTTTAAATAGTAACTGGAAACAGTAATATCTTACTTTTCTAGAAAATTTACAAGAAAATGTAATGTATTCATTTCACGGACAATAACTAGTAATACTTACTTTTATAGGTAAACACATGGTGTTTATTAGCTAGCTAGTCAGTGTGGTGTGTAAATACTGTATGCGAATAAATGTGTAGAATTTGCAGTATTACCTAAATCAAACTAAACTCTAAATAAAACATGCTATCAAGAAATACTGATTAAAATGACCTAATTATAAAAGCATGAATGTTATTTCCAGTACAAACACACCCATTTTCTTTCTTTTTATCAAATGCAATATTTATGTCTTATTCCACTGGCAGATAAATTACACTGAGGTCATTTCCCTGATGTCATGGGTTTTGACTCACATGCTCTCCAGCAGGAGCACTATAGGGTTCAGCTCCTTCCTGGGTCTGTAATATGCTCGCAGAGGCACGATAAAGTTGTAAAGGCCGTTCCCGGCGCTTTCAGCCGACACAATAATGAGCTTGTTTTTGAAACCGTATGAGCGAGCGTCCTCGTAGGGCATATGAGGACACGCCTGGGACATGGGGAGAA
Organism: Platyallabes tihoni; assembly: GCA_030068045.1. NCBI lineage: Eukaryota > Metazoa > Chordata > Actinopteri > Siluriformes > Clariidae > Platyallabes > Platyallabes tihoni. The sequence continues at coordinate 32,036,995 of JAQQZS010000023.1, forward strand.
CAAAAGAGTGAAGACATATACGTTAAAAGCTGTATTCAAAAACTTTAATTGAACACAATTAAATTAAATCTGGTTTAATGTCTAGGAATTAATTAACCAAAATCTTAATAAAAAAAAAAGACTCACCTTATCCAAGCAAAGGCAGCAAAAAGGCATCTTCTCCTGGAGGAGGTGGCAAAGGGCAGGAGAGCTTCCAATGTATGGGGAATTCAGGGGATATCCCTTTACCCATCTGCTCCAAGCACACACACAATTGGTTTTACTGTGTTTGCACATTTATATCTTCACTAAGAAACAACCTCAATACATTTAATCTTAATCCTATGTTTGAAAACCATCGCCTACTCACTCGCCCTGCGCTCCCCACCATTGGCCTTTGTGCTCTCCCCGCTCCGCCACTTCATCTTCCTCTTCCTCCTCTTCTTCTTTGCCATCCTCTCCCCCCTCGTCCTCCGACTGGTCCCCCAACAGGTCAAACGTAGGGCTGTGGACACCATCTACAAGTTCCAACACTGGAGCAATGCTGTGCCTCCTGTCCTCACCCGAGTCACCCATAGTGGGTGGGGCCAAGGTGTTCCCACCACCCACTTCCACGCGGCTTCCGCTCCGTCCAGGTCTGCTTGTACTCAGAGCCACGCCCCCTGGGCCAGAGCCTTCGGGACTGCTGTCGCTGGAGTCGTGGAGGTCTATGGCCACCGTGCCTGCAGGATGAGATGAGCATGAGATTAGCAAAAATACAGACTACAGCATATCACCCCTCCAAGTTGTTTGTTTTGAAGAGGCCGGCGATTCAGATGTGAAGCAGGCAGTCCAATCATGGCTCCAGGTCGACTGAGAAAACTTTCTACCTTGATGTTATCCAAGCATTAGTGAAGCACTGGGATATGTGCATAGTGTAGCAGGGGATTACATAGAGAAATAAATTAAGTTTTTACTCTCATCATTGTGTTCTGTTATTCTGTACAATCAAAAGTCCTACAATGACCATAACGCCCCCTTCATTCACACATCTCTATGGTTACTGGGATGGCAGATTTTTTCATTTGCAGCACTTTTCACTAGGTGGAGATGTTGTTCCAATAGACATATGAGACATCTTTATTATCCTGTTGGCTTTGTTCTCCTGTCACTGTGGTCACGCTGAGCAACAGAACAATCTTCAATGTGAGTAAATGAATAGAATGTATTTTACTGTCTGTTGCCACTGATGGTTTTTACTGCTAAGAACCAAGATGACTTGTGTTATATAGGGAATATAAACTTGCGCAATTAAAATGCTTAGCTTTAAAGATTTACAGTCCAGAAATAAAAAACAACGAGAAAAGAAATGAAAAAAAAAAAACAACTTCTAAATCTGTTTCACTTCCTAATCATTATTTTTTGTACTAGTTACTATTTAATACAAAATAAGAGAACAACAGCTGAAGTGTGGATTCTCATGTCTCGTCTAACTGCTGTACAACAAGGTGTGTTTCAAATACAATAAGTACTCATATACATGTCATATACTGTATACTGTAGCAGCACATTATTTGTTCAATATCAATAGTTTAAATGTGTAGAAAAACATAATATAGACGTTATTTTGGTAGGATGTTGAGCAGATTTTTGTCTATTAAATTTTATTTGTACAGTAGTTTTAACAATATACACTATCACAAAGCCCAGATGCAGATTTACTTTACTTCCTGAGGAAGAAACCTTGACTCAAAAAAGAAACCTATCCTTTTCTACATGGAGATAAGGAAAGACACACAGGACTAAGTCTGTTTAGCGTACTGCTTTAGTTTAGACTGCTATTACCAATTTCAAGGCATGGCCAAAACCAGAACGAGACTGAGTATTAACAAGGTCGAGCCAAAGTGAAGATGGAATAGAAATGAAAGATAGTCAGGACCGTGAAGTCCTTTCGATGCCAATCTAGTTTCAGTTCTTTGGCTCCATTCACTTACTCTGATGATCAGGTGGTTTTCTAGAAAGGGGGTTTTTTCCTTTCAAACTTTGAAGAGGAAACCTAACTTAAACACTATTTCGTACTAACTCTAATGTACAGATTGTGAGTAAGGGCTTTCTCATATCAGGTATGTGCATCTATACACTCTGTAGGTGACAATAGGTGTTAGTACGCACCTAGTTGTTTCGTGATCCGCTAACAAATACAAAGACTATGTGATATTGGTTTATGTTGCTCTAGTGTGAAAATGCACACCAATCACAAGCATATGCAGATTTCATAGGAAACAGGTGCTACTGAGAAACACCTTTGCGACTCTTAATTACCGACTGCGACCTGAAACGTCATTTTGCAGCCATGTTTAACTGAGACAGGCAAATTGTTATGACGTTACGTTCTAAACAGCAGTCTATGTATGTTCTGGTACACCTGATGCAAACCATACCTGAGGACAAATGAAGCATACTCTAGACCACTGTCCTGAAATGAACACATTCATTCATTGTCTATACCGCTTTATCCTATGATCCTATGATCAGGGTCGCAGGGGGCCTGGAGCCTATCCCAGGAGGCTTCAGGCACGAGGCAGGGTACACCCTGGACAGGGTGCCAATCCATCGCAG